>JARHVA010000517.1:2702500-2852500 GCA_037957365.1 Torreya grandis | reverse complement strand
TTAAAGTTCACTTTATTTCCTTAAATTTGAAATTATATTTTGTACAGATTATAAGAGTAGCAACACATCATAATAAGGAAACATAAAATTAGAATTAGGTAAACATAACCATCAAATTGTTTCAGAACTTAATTATCACATATCTTAAATGCGCTTTGTGCTATGTATCTATCCAAAACACCTCCAATACTTTATATATTTATTTTCAATTAATTTTATATTTTTAAACAAAATTAAAATTAAAAATTACATATTTTTCAATTCAAATTTATATACCTATTAACAAATCTTAATTTATTTAAAATAAATACTAAAATTATATATAAAATCTAAAAAAAATAATCTAACATCATATGATACATCTGAATGCTTAACAGATTGTTATTGAATCATTTGTGTTGCATTTGATTGTAATCCCTTTATCCAAGAGTGTTCACTAAGTAATTGCTTGCAAATTATATTCCTCATAAACATATCTTAAATTGCACTGAAGACGTTAATCATTGCTTATTATTGGTATCATTTTAAGATAAGTTTTTAGCATGTTTTTGGACCCAAAAACACTTATCATTTCCATGCCAATCAATTATGTTTTTTAACTTATTTTTATTTGTTTTTGGATTTTATGTACGACCAAATCTTAATATGCTCATCAATTCAATTACACCACGCGAAGAAATGTGTCATCAATGTGATTATGTCTACCTTTGACTATGGAGGAATAAAGTAAGTGTTTTCAAGTAAATATTATGAGCTTTCATAAATGGGTTCATGGTGAGTCATTTTGTGTGATTTATAAATAATATTTTTTTTAATTATTAAATTTATTGGAGAGTTATTTTGTCGGATTTGAATTTATAGTTTAATAAAAATAATATATTTTTTCATTGTTAATTAATTATTAAAATATAATATTTAAATAAAAATTAAATATGTATATATGTGTATATATTGATATATATTCATTTTTAATCGGAGTTACGAACTAGGTGGCAGCGTCAAAAATAATCAATGACTATTAACTTCAAGAATATAAATTACGACCACAATCAATTTCATATTTTTTAAAAAAATTTGAATTCAAATGAGACTTTAAAAAACTAAACCACTTTACCAACTCACCCATATCTCATTAATGAAATTTAAATAATATTATTTCTTTATTAAATTTTATTAATTTAAACTAATTTTTTTTTAATTAATACATTCTTAATTTTATATATAATTTCATTTGTTTATATATTTTATGAATTGTTATTTAACTTTTATTTTATGTTAATAATTTTATTATAATGATAAGGACAACTTATATTTTGAGAGTGCACTTAAAAATTTAAGAACTATTTTGAAAAGAAGTAGGGATGAAAGTAAATATCAACAAAATAAATGTGATTTTTTATAACAATTTAACTATAAAACTTGTAGGATAAAGAAAGTTCAAAGAAGTTGGTGAGCATTATATTTTTTATAAAATAAATGTAGAGAAGAAAAAAAGGGGATTAGGAAACCATAAAGGATTTGTTTGGATTATTAGTCATATTTATGGTAAATTCTTTAATCATGTGAAGTATGAGAAAATATTACGTTACATTTAAAATGAAAATAAATAGAGAATTAAGAAATATTTAATCATAATTAATTTTAAAATAAAAAAGTTTTGGGAGCAAACATTAAAGTGGATTTCCTCGGCTGGGTGGTCAACACCTCCATAAAGAAAATTGTCTCGATTAATGTTTACAAGTTCTCCATCCATCCATGGAGGATGCTATTGGTAGTGACGATAAAGAAAAATGTATTGATAGTTGTCATCCCATAATTAATAGTGTGAACCCACTTATTAGAAATGGTTGGGGGTTGGGAAGACAAATCAGATAGCCCACCACCTTCTCCACTACTACTTGTTGCTCCAATTTTTTAATATTCTCTCTTGTTTTGTTATTGTCTTTATATGGTTCTAGTTTATTATATTTTCATTTTTTTAATTTGAAAAACTTGTTAAGCTAACTTGTTCAATATTTTGTGGTCTTACCCAATGTATCTATCATGGAGTGTGATTAGTCTACTTACTCTTTTGTACAAATAATTTTATAACACAGTGTTATATTAATATATAGCATAAGATTTTCAATTAAAAAAAAGAATATAATTCCTTATGAAATCCTCATAATAAAAACAGGTAATTTTTTATTAGAGGCATCAACGATGATTATATATTTATAAATTATCTTTAAAAAAAATAAAAAGGATGGAAACATATAAATAGCTTGTAAAAAGAGACAAACTAAAGAATAAATGGAACATGAAAATTCAAGAAAGCTCACATAATAAAATGAAATAAAAATCTTTGAGGAAAAAATTTACAAAGGGAATAAAGAAGTTTGGGAGGAAGACTAGTACCTTTAAATAATTAAATCTAATATATGAGCATGATTAAAAATTCTACATAAATGTTTGTATAAATTAGAGAATGAATATTTTTATAATCGAATGAAGTATTAATTCATATTATTTTAGATGTGAGATTGATAGATAGACATTGTTAGAAAAAAAGTCGAAAATAATATAATATGTACATTTCATATTTTAAAAATAATAAAAATATAGTAACATTTTACTATTAGAATGACATTTAAGTTATTTATAAAGACTCTTTTAAGATTGAATCTATATCTATTTTTTTTAAAGAGATAATATTAAAAAAAACAAAAAAAAATCTTATTATAAATAATAAAAAACAATATCTCATATATAAAAGATAATATAAATATTAAAATTATTATTTTAATTATATTAAAAAAATATTAACATATCCACATAAATTTTATATACAATAATTAACTTTATTGTACATATTATTTTTACTCGTAAACATAAATAAAACCTGATCTTTCTATCAAATTAGTCACATAATAGTTTTTCTATCATTAAAAGGTATTTTTTACCTAAGTAATGCGCAAGAACATGCATTATATCCCTTTTCTCTTCATATAAATTTTATAATGTGGTTTATAGTGTCTCTAATAGTCTAACAAAAAGTTGAGAATTGTTGTGTAACAAAAAGTAGTATATTTATTTATGGTTATTGTTTTTTTTTTATTCATTCATTTATTTTATTATTAATTTTTTTAAGGTAAATTTTGAAGTATAATTAAATATAAAATTTAGAATTTTTCAATTTTTAAAAAATAAATATAAATACAATTTAATCATAAAATAAATATAAATAATTATTTTAAATTTTGAATAAATATTTTAAAGTTTTACTTTAAAATATATATTTAATTTAGTGTGATAAGGTATATAGTTATAAGTATTTGAATAAGATTATTGAAATTATAATGTTATGTAAAAGAGAGAGATATCGAACAAATAAATATATTTATTTTGGATTATTTTTATTGTGATAATAATCATCACTCTTTATTAAATTTATATGTTATTATAGATCAAGCTTACCAATTAATGTGGAATTGATTTTTTAAATAAATGAAGAGTTTAGAATTATAGAACAATTTCTGTATATAGTAAAGAGGCATATCTTACTTAAGCTAATTAAATATGTATTTAGAAATATTTGAATGATTATTTTGGGGATTATGAAGTTAAAAAAAAGAGGGGGAATAATCAAACATACTCATCAGAAAATCAATTTACCATTATATAAATATAGAAAGTTCTTATCAACTATAGTTGAACTTTTCTTTCATTTTAATCTCTTTATTTTTATATTTATTTTGTAACCCTCTACTCTTAATTTATTAAGTATATTGACTACGTTGAGAATAAGTTACCAGTGAGTTGAGAAATAAAACATCATATTCTTGTTGACTATCTACAAATTAACAATAAAAATATTTAAAAATATTAAATATACAAATAATTTAACTGTTAATAAATTACTCCAATTACTAATATGAAGTGTGTGGCTTAAAAAGATTTAATTTGTTGTAATAATTTAAAGAAAAAGAACAAAAGAAAATTTAAAAATAAAATAGAGGATGAATTCTAATTAATATTTATATTATATTTAGTTTAGATTAAATGAAAGATTATTATTATTATTATTATTATTATTATTATTATTATTATTATTATTATTATTATTATTATTATTATTATTATTATTATTATTTTGATAGGGTAAAAATTATGGGTTTTGAAGATCCCAAAACTTAGTACAAAGGAGAGAAAGATGAATCATTTATGCACAAAAAGAATGCCTCTACCAACGATAATGGGACAAGCATAACAATAACATGCCAAATATAAAAAACAAGATAAAACAAATTGTGGTTCTGCCCAACCACCTTCTGCATATTTTCAGTCATCTTTCGCTTTCTTTCTACCTTCAGCAACTGTCTTATGTGGTTCTAATCTGAGTCCCTTCAAGTCAAGAGTATCTACCCAGATTCTCCTTAAGAGGAGGGTCCTACAAGATGGCTATAACACTGCTTTAATAGCTTTTTTATTTTTTTGAACCTTTTTCTTGTCTTCCTTATCTTCTGCAACAACACAAGGTTGGGATTTGTCTTCCACTACTAGGTCCTCATATGTTTCTGCCCTAGATAATTCTAAACTTGGGTTTTTATCAGAGGATACGGGTACGGATGGGACTACCATGTTCGTGACTTTCTTTGGAGAGATTAGGTATTTTAGAACATCTTTAGATTGAGGAATTTTAAGGTCCTCATTTGGAATAGAGGGTTCAAGATCTTATAGAGGTGACTCACTGTTAGAACCATTTGAAACTTTTTTATCATCCACCTACAAAAGGTCAAGGTTGTAGTCTTTCTACCAAGAGGATTCCTTCTTTTTTTTTGAGGGAACTATAGCTTTTGGTTAAGTGGCATGTATTAAAATAGCTATGACAATGAAATAGTAAACCTTCATAATCCATAGGTTGGGACCAAGAGCGGTCCCCAACTTGTAAAGTGATGTTTTCAATAAAATACTTGGAAGTGTCAATATTTACTAAAAATTTGGCAAAAGTAGTGTGATAAAAATGATCAATATCTAGATTTATTTGTAGGTAATCACCCAATGAATTAGCAATGTCCTTTAAACTGGATTTAGTCCAAAAATGAAGAGGAAGATGAGGAATTCAAACTCAAATGGGTTTAACATTGAGTGGTTCTATGAGGGGGTTGAAGACAGGGGACCATGGTTTAATGACCAAGGGGTGGTGGTTCAAGCACCATAAATTATTTTGAATTTTGTCCTTGTCTTCAATATTGTGAAAGACAATAATAAAGAAACTTTTTGCACAAGGATAAATATCAAAAGTACTTGTTATAAGGGGTTGTTAGTGCTTCAATATACAAGCGTACAAATCTTAAAGTTTTGTCCAGTAATCCATGAATCTACAGATGAGATATTTAGCTGATAATAATTCTTCTAATCTGATCACTTGTCTTATCTTATCCTCATCAAAGGTCACAATAGGGTTAGAAGATGTAGGTTGGAGAGGTATGAGATCTTTTTTTTTAATGATTTTTTTGAAAGGACTCATGTCAATGCTAGAGGATTTTTTTATTAGAGATTAAAATCATCGAAGCATTGACAATGATAAAGTATAAAAGATGGTGGAAAAAAAAGGAGTTAAGAGGACCACCAAACAATTCTTTATCTTTTGAATGGAAGGAATCATCTCCTCTCTAATTAAACTTCAAAAATACAAAAAAAAAATACAAAAAAAAATTAAAATTAAATATTCAATAAAATTCAAATAAATTTTAAAATATAAAAATATTCATCTTTCACATGTTTACTATCTAATTGGCATCTATATTATTTACTTTATGTTAGTAGATATGATATCATTTCTTTTTCAAATACACATATATTTCATGCATGATTGAGTGTATTATAAGCATACACCAAATCCATGATAGTTTCACATATAAATTTTGGACCTTTCCTCTTCCCATGTGTCATACTACACTAAAGGCATCTACCCCATTGATCATGATCGAAATAGGTTATATTGTTTATGATCACTTTTATATTATCATGTTGAGCTTAGATACTAAAACCTACACATGCCCTATACTCATCTTTCACAGTGCAATTGATATGCTATGTTACATGACATTTTATTCTAACACATATATGTAAGGACTAGTATGATATGCTTATGTTGGTTACTTATAATTCATTTATTCTTATTGTCACTTCCTTGAGTGTCTTTTTTATTTCTATCGATTGTCTTTCTTATAGAACATTTGAATATTTTCCTTACTTGTTGGCCCTTGTGTCATTATATGTTATTTCATTTTTATATTTGGACATTAAAATATGTCATTCCTTTGAGTGTGTAACATTCTAACATTCCCTTATTTTCAATCTCCTTAGACCCCCTTTTGTGTGACATAGATTGTTATTTTATGTGTGTTTGATTGTTTTTTGAGCTTGTATTATTAATTTATAGACATTTCCATGATCCATATAATGCATATTAGGGATTTTGAACACATATTTTAAGCTTAATTTATATATCTACTTATATATGCTAGTCTTATATGTTATGTGATTCATACATAGACTATATAGTTATCTTATCCTTTTAAGGTAAGGTAACTACTGGATTCCATTATCCTCACCTCAAAATGGGATTAATTTTAATGGAGGCATACTATAGAGACATGACTCCACACATACACAGTTTACACAGTTGAAAAAAGTTGATATATTTTACATGATTTAGATATACACTTGGGTCAAAATCCTATACACTTTGCACTAATTTTTATAGATTTGAGACAAAAAAATTTAGATTCGTGATAGGTATTATACATACCTATAGAGTATAGGTTATATTTTGACACATAATTTATATTGAGACACATTATAGGTGAATATTCCATGCAAGTGAAACAAAAAATTTAAATGCATATTCAAACTTATTTACCAAGAAATATTGATACTTTACCAAGAAGCATTGTTTTTACCAAGAAACACTATTCTGAGCCTTTCCTATCTACATAAGTTGGATTTGGATCCTTTTAATAGTTTGGTTGATATTAAATTCCCTCAATGTCTTAAAATTACTTCATTTTTTTCAAATTGAGTTGGTTATACCACTTAACTTTTATTGTGTTGTCACTTGAGATGTGTGATTGAGATTCAATGATCTAAATGGTCATGTCACAACTCGCCCTTGCACTTGAATCTCTATAAATCACTAAAAGTTTGGTGAGTATGTTGATGCAACAAATACAAACCTAAAAATATTGTTTGACATGAAATATCTTGAGATACTCCATTATTATCTTGGATTAGAAGTATGGTATAAATAAATCACATTTGTGTGAGTCAAATGAAGTATGACAAGGCAATGCTCAATAAATTCATGATGATGGACTACAAACCTTTTTCTACACCTATGGTTACAAGGCTTCAGTTACCTCAATCATATTCATCACCTCAATTAAATACAAATCTATATCATCAATTGATTGAGAGTCTCATTTACTTGACTTATACTAGGCCAAATATCAATTATGTAGTGAGTTATCTCTTAGGATTCATGCAAGATCCAAAATAAAGTCATTGGAAAGTGAAAAAGCATAATCTCAGATATATCAAGTGTAAAATTAACTTTTGCCTAAATTAAATGAATAATGATTATTTTTTATTGATAGGATACATGGATTCAAACCAAGTGGGAAATCTAGATGACATGAAGTCCATATTTATATATGTCTTCTCTTTGGGTTTTGGTCCAGTATAATGGGGGAGTAAGGAAAAAAATGCCATTTCACATTCTTCTATTGCATCAAAATATTTTACCATAGTAGTATTTATAAATGAAGTGATATGTCTACATCACATACTTGAAGGTTTAGGTTTCTACGTAAATAAATTACCATCTTGCATTGTGACAATGAATGTCTAATCAATCGTGTTCATAATCTAGTATTTATGAGAAAACCAAGCATATTAAAGAAAAATTTCATTACATACATGAACATTTCCAACAATAAAACATACAACTCTAGTCTTTCCTAACAGGAGAAAAATGTGTAGATATATTCATAAAATATCTTGCACATGAAAAAATTGAGGCATTCAGAGAATCTCTCACTTGTTCACTTGAGACCATGTTGAATTTGAGGGGTGGGGATGTGGATATAATTATATTTATTTACCTAATTATCTATTTTAATTCATCATTATTCTCAATAAATCATATGTAGTCAAAGTTTTGTTTAGGTGGCTAGATAGTTTTAGTTCAGTTGTTAAGAAATCTAGTTGTATTTGAGTAGTTAACTATAGTTAATTTCCATTACTCTATTTTGAGTGATTATTTCCAATCATTGTGGCCTTGATCCAAACTTGTAACTCACTTTTAAAAAACTATTCAATATCTATAAATATTGTAGCTTTGTTTAAAATAATAATAAGATCAAATTTGTTGTTTATTACAGTTTATTGATCCTATATTTTTATCAGTTAAACTATAATTTATTTCATTTATCTTACTATCATGTGGTTGAAAAAGGATTTTAAACACAGTGATTCATTTAAACAATACACATTTCACATATTTGTTCACACCCATGAACATAGACAAAAATATATAATTTAAATATAAAAATTCATTAGCCATCTATAGGGTATTTAATCATACAATCATCACATTACCCATACAACTTATGTATTAGGTTCATGGGAATGATTTGGATCTCACCTCTCCTCCTTTGCATGTGAGGAAATATACACTACGGATATGAGAGTTTACTTAATAGTTTGTGTCCTCATCCTCGAGGCCTCTTACTCATCAAATTATGTAATTGTTACCACTGTATTTATGTACTTTTGTTATAGTTTCAAGTAATCAGTGAATATGTTATGGGAAAATACATCACCCATTGGTGGAAGAATTATCAGCTCATGCCTTTGTCTATATGTATCCTTAGGTTGTATTGAGTGATATGTGTTTTCACATAGGTGACTTCTACCCATGAATCTATGACCTTTGTGCTCATCTCCTCCAACCTATAAAATGCATGCATGTGTTGCATGCACGCACGTGTATGCACACATGCATGCATGCACACACATACATGAACGTACACGCACGCGCACGCGCACACACACACACACACACACACACACACACACACACACACACACACACACACACACACACAAGAATTATCAGCTCATGCCTTTGTCTATATGTATCCTTAGGTTGTATTGAGTGATATGTGTTTTCACATAGGTGACTTCTACCCATGAATATATGATCTGTGTGATCATCTCCTCCAACCTATAAAATGCATGCATGTGTTGCATGCACGCACATGTATGCACACATGCATGCATGCACACACACACACATGCACACACGTGCACGCGCGTGCACACACACACACACACACACACACACACACACACACACACACACACACACACACACACACACACACACACACACACACACACACACACACACACACACACACACACACACACACACACACACACACACACACACACACACACACACACACACACACACACACACACACACACACACACACACACCTTTTCATGTTGACTTATCAAACATGTAAGAATGCTTTCATACCTTAAAGTCAAATCACTTAGGCATACTAAAAAAAATTTTGTATATCTTGGGTTAGTATTTACATGATGGTCATGATGGAAAAATTCCAACCATACACTATCACTATTTTAAATTAAAAAAAATAATCAAAGATATAAAAATAAGTTTGTTTTCCTATTCATGCAGGGATCATTATTGATATCTTAGGTTCAATGTTGCATAGATGGGATAGAAAATAAGGTGTTCCTCCTCTTCACCCTATGCTCCTAGATCCTTGAGATCATGTCTTAATAGTCTCCTCCTGGTGTCAATATAACCCATTAAGATAATATCCCTCTTCATTCAGTGGGAATAATGTTATTGGTGAAGCTTCATCTAACATGCCCTCCATCCATTTATCACTCTTGCATCATCAACCACAGGTCCTAGATTCCTCTCATTAAGCTCATTATCATATATGATTCAATGTGACTCAAATGAATTTAATTCATTTTAATTATCTCTATGGTGGAATTTTCATGTTCTATGTGAGATGCCAATTCCTAGGGATGCAGCTTATATCAATCCAAATTTTATCGAGACTCTCTCATACTAAAATCCTTGATGGTATTTGGGAACTAACATTGATATTATCTAATCTAATGCATTTATTTTTCATATTATCCCATTCCAAAATAACCTTATATGGTCTCCACGTGATGTCTATGTCTTCAAGAGAATCTATGGTTATCCTATCATGTACATCATTTATGTCTCACTGTCTCTTCTAACCCAGAATACTCCATCTCCATACTAGTGGTCTCTCTTTATCCTATAGGGAAGTGGGCAGGCCAATAGTCCTAATCAATGCCATGTGCTCATATTAATAATGATGTTCACAACTACAATCCCTAGACCTTTTGCCTCATAAATAAACCTATAAAGTATGAGGGATCCTATAATGCCTCTAAGATTACATTATCTACATCTCCTCCATATCTTGTACTATGTTTTAAGTCCATATGAACATGAGGCCCCTCTTGTGTCGATCACCAAAATGAAACTCCTATATATAACCATGTATTGTGAAATCATGGTGCATCTCCAAAAATAATGTTTCTCTAATGAATACCTCCTCCACTATTAGGACTCCCAAGTTTCTCCATGTAATACTCATGAGATAATATGTTTTCTACTTGAGTTATCACCTCTATTATCACCTACACCATATGATAAGACTTTTGAGTATTCTCCATACATCTTCTAGGGTCACTATCATATCCTTGTCAGTAACTAGAATGTACAAGTGTCATGATTCCCTATTTGAAAAAAGCAATGAGCATATCATGATCAAAGTGAATTGAGAGAGTGTGTGCCACATGGTTAAATTTAATCATGTCTATATTTTCCCATTCATCCTTATCAAACCCTAGTGTGTATGGTGTCTTCAACAAAGTACTATAGTTAATGTGTATAATCCTTACATCATAGTATCTCATTATAAAAAGTATTGTTTCTTATAATGAAATATATTTCGATATCAAAATAATATAATTACATGTATCTAAATTTAAAAAATTATATAAAGTGTCATAACCATAAAAATTTCACCATAATAGTATGAAATTAATCATAGTTATACCAATCCTATCACAACCATACAATTTTATCTAGAAGCATGTGTGTCTAAAAATGATGCAAAATGTCCCCCTTTGTAATATTTATAATTTGATTATTTTTAGAAAAAACACAAAAATAAAAAAACAAATTTTAAAATAAATCATTGGATTCAGATTCTTGTGTGGTATGGTGGCAACCTTCATGTTACCTAAGCAATGTCCCAAAAAAAGGTTGTCAACTAACCACATGGTAACTCTTTTATAATTCTATTTGTAAAAATAAAAGGCAAAAATGAGGTATGTTTATGTTTTAACTTTCATCTTATATATGCTGAGGAAAAACCTTAAATTTTTTTTACTATTCATTCTTTATCAAATTATAAATGATATGCTACAATAGTTTTGGTAGAGTGACTAATGATGCCACAAGGTGATATCTAAAAATAAATTTTATATAGTATTAATCATGTTATCTTTTATATCTTTTAATTATATATAATTATCGATGATACATGATGCTTCATATCATTGATTCGTCAAGGAAATATCATTATCTTTTCTCAAGATCTAATTTTTATATTACATGCATTATTTTAGATATTGAGGATGAAAATTATATATATATAGACTAGCAAGGTGTCTAACATCAACTCTTGTTGACTCATACTTTATGTAGATAATATTCAGATTTCACTCATGACTATCCAAAAGAAATTCAAATTTTATTAGAACTAATTTCAACATCAAATGGTTTTTTTTTTAGTACTTGATAATTTTAACATTATTTATGATGATTATTGGGTAATGATCCATGCATGTGTAGAAAAAGAATAATATTTGTACATGTTTTTTAGGTGCATTACATTTTGTTTCAAAGATTTAGGCATGTTCCACTCATGTATTCTTTTTTACTTTGAAATATATTATTGCACACACTTCAAAGTAGAAAAAATGTATATACCTAAAAATGTCTAATGGGTATTTATTAATCATTAATTAACATAATTCTAGGGTGGTTGTCTATTGGTTGATTACTGGTAAAAATTACAATAGTCCTTATTCTTCTTCCCAATCCCCCAACTCTTATCTCTCTTTCTTTATCATGTCTCAAGGATTATGTCAGAAGTGTTTTAACACTTATGGGTTCAATGATGAAAACACAGACTAGCTAAAAAAAGTTATCCATAGGCATAAACTCATAATTTGTATGAAAGCAAAATTTTATGTTGATTCTCATTGAATGAATAAAATATTATAATAGAGAATTTAAATAAAATTCATCTAGTAGTTGGAGTTAACATGTATAATTAAAAAATCTAAATGATTAAAAAACTACCTAAAACTAACTAATCCATGTAATTTAAATTTATAAAAAAAAAAAAAAAAAATCAAACACTATTTTAGAAGTTTTGCATGCAAGATCAAATGGGCCTAAATATCTTCACATATCTTACAAACATCAAAATTAATCTAATGGATGAATTTCAACTGAAGTTCATGTCTGAATACAAAAATACACTATTTTTAAAAATAAAAAATCTCAAAAAAATACTAAAATATATTTTTAAACCCTCATATGGTCATATATGGCCTCCGAAAAAATTTGCAAACATTTATAGATGAATAAAATACGTTTTGGCTGAATTAAACTTTTCAAGGCAGTCATTTTGGTGTAAACTATAGCTAAAATGAAGTAACATATCAAAATTTATGGCCTTAAAAAGTTTGGTATCTACATCATTCGCTTTTTGGTCTTCATTTTGTCAGGGTCCACCCACTCTCTTTGTCTCATCCTTCGTTTATTTTGGACCATTTGATGTTGATTTATGTGCTAATAGGGTCCTAATTTGAATTTAATTATCTAAAAATAAAAATTTATTGTAGTTCATTTGATATTAAGCATATACACAATGT
This sequence comes from Torreya grandis, assembly GCA_037957365.1. Lineage (NCBI taxonomy): Eukaryota > Viridiplantae > Streptophyta > Pinopsida > Cupressales > Taxaceae > Torreya > Torreya grandis. Next base: position 2,839,417 of record JARHVA010000517.1, on the reverse strand, counting down.
ATATCAATCACTCAAAGAATTTATTGAGCAAACATAAGTATTCTAGAAAGATCAAACAATCATTAGAGTATTTATTATTGTTTTAAGTTAGTATTGCCCATGGAATAATTTTGATGTATGACTTCACATTTTTTTAATCTATGAACTTATGTTCATTTATATTATTTTATTGATTTTTTACATATTTTTATCAAGTGATTTTTGCTACTTAAAGGCTTAATAATTAGATGGTGTTATTGAACCATACTAATCCTTCAACCATGTTTTTAAAGTTCACTTTATTTTTTCTTAAGTTTGAAACTTTGTTTTGTAAATTATAAATGTGGCAACACATATATCAGAACAAAGAAACATGAAATTAGATTTAAATAAATACAATTATCAAATTGTTTCAGATTTTAATTATCACATATTTTAAGTGTGCTTTATACTACTTATCCAAAACACCTCTAACACTGTGTATGTATGTTCAATTAATTTTATATTTTGAAACAAGGTTTATAATAAAATTTAAATATTTTTAAATTCAAATTTAAATCATTATTAACAAATCTTAATTTATTTATACTAAATATTAAATCTTTAAAAAAAAACATATTGCACATTTGTGATGCTTAATTAAATTGTTATTAAATTATCCATCTTTGGCATATTTTTTAAGCAAGCAAGAGTCTTCACTAAGTAATTGCTTGCAAGTCATATCCCTCATAGACATATTAAATTGGTCAGATTGCATTGAAAATACTAATCATTGTTTATAAAACATGCCATCATTTTAAGATAAGTTTTTAGCATGTTTGAGGACAAAAAACAAGTATCATTTCCATGTCAATCATTATGTTTTTTAACTTATTTTTATTTGTTTTTGGATTTTAGTTATCAATATGTATGACCAAATCTTAATATGCTCATCAATTCAATTACACCACGCGAAGAATTGTGAGATGATAGATGTGTCAATAAATATGTTTTGATAAAGATTGATTATGTCTACCCTTGACTAAGGAGGAATAAAGTAAGTGCTTTGAAGTAAATGTTTGATTTATAAATTTATTTTTTTTAATTATTAATTTATTACAAAGTTATTTTGTTTGACTTGAATTTATGGTTTAATAATGATGGTATAATTTTTCATTATCAATCAATTATTAAAATATAATATATATATATATATATATATATATATATATATATATATATATATATATATAAATAATGGATATTTATTTTTTATTGAAATTATGAATCGGTTTAAAATATAATCGAGAGTTTAGAGTTTTAAGTGATGATCTATTACATATACAAGATATATCAATAACAATGATTATCAACTTTGAGAATAACCAATGACCATTAACAACTCTAAAAATATAAATTGCAACTATAACCGACCTCATATACCTTTCCAAAAATTTAAACTTAAATCAGGCTTGAAACAACCAAACCACTTAACCAACTTTTCCATATTTCATTAACAAAACTTAGATAATATTATTTCTTTATATAATTCAATTTTAATTCTATTAATTTAAAATAAATATTTTTTAATTAATGCATTCTTAACTTTATATATAAACTTTATGCTAATAGTTTCATTTTAATAATAGGGACAACTTAAATTTTGAGAATGCATTTGAAAATTTAAGAACTATTTTATAAAGAAGTAAACATTATAAGAATAAATATAAGTAAACATCAAAAAGTAAATGTAAGTAAATATTAACAAGATAAATTATTTATTTTTAAAATGAAATGAAATAAATAGAATTTATATTTGCAGGCTTAAATTTTTATAACAATTTAGTTATAAAACTTGTAGGATAAAACTTCAAAGAAGTTGGTGAGCATTATATTTTTTTACAAAATAAATGTAGAGAAGGAAAAAATGGGATTAGGAAATCATAAAGGATTTGTTTGGATTATTAATCATATTTATGATGTACTTTTTATATCATGTGAAATAGGAAAAAATATTATGTAACACTTAAAATGAAAATAAATAGAGATAATTAAAAAATATTTAATCAAATAGTTTTGAGAGCAAATATCATAGTGGCTCTTTTCAGTAATATTTTCTAACATCTTTTATGAGATCTCTTATTGCTAGTGAGTTTGGGTGATCAACACCTCCATAAAGGAAATTCTCTCGATTAGTGGTTATAATTTATTCCTCCACGAAGGATGTTATTAGTAATAAAGATAAAGAAAAAGACATTGATGGTTGTCATCTCATAATTAATTCTGCAAACTTGTCTATACTAGAAGTGGTTTTCGGGTTGGGAAGACAAATCAGATGACCCACCATCTTCTCCACTACTATTTGTTGTTGCTCCAATTGCTTAATATTCTCTCTTGTTTTGTTAGTTTTATATGCCTCTAGTTTATTGTCTTTTCATCTTTTTTAGTTGAAAAAAATATTAAGCTAACTTGTTAAATATTTTGTGACCTTATCTGATATGTATGTCATGGAGTGTGATTAGTCTACCAACTGTTTTGTACGGATAATTTTGTAACATTGTTATATTAATATATGACATAAAATTTTCATTTAATAGAATGTATAGTTCCTTATGATATCTCCTAATTAAAACAAGTTTTTTTTGGTTAAAGGCATCAACAATGATCATTTGTATATTAAAATATCTAAAAAATAAAAAGAATGGCAACATATAAATAGCCTATATAATTAAAGGAAAAAGAGAAACTAAAAAAATATGACATACATGAAACATGATAAAAGTAAATGAATAGATAGAACATAAAAAATCAAGAAAGCTCATAGTAAACATGAAATAAAAAATTATGAGAAAAATGTTCAACTTATACATGTAAACAAAGAAGTTTGGGAGGAATACGCATTACCACCTTTATATAATTAAATTTAACATATAAGCATGACTAGAAATCCTACATAAATGTTTGTGTAAATTGGAAAATGAAGATTATTATAATCTATTGAAGTACTAATTCACATTATTTTAGATGTGAGATTAATAGATGGACATCACTTGAAAGGAATGGTCGAAAAAAATATATACATTTTTTTAATTTTAAAAATATTTGAAATAAAGTAACATTTTATCATAAAATGCACTACCTATAATAACATTTGGATTATTTATAAATTCTTTTAAAATTGATTCTATATCTATTTTCTTTGAAGAGGTAATATTAAAAAAATAAAAATAAAAACAATCTTATAAAAAATAATAGAAAACAATGCACTGTACATAAAAAACAATAAAAATATTAAAATCATTATTTTAATTATACTAAAAAAATATTAATATTATACTTATATAAATTTTATATAAATAATTAATATTATTATACATATTATTTTTATAAACTATTTAAGTCCTATAAATATAAATAAAACTCAATCTTTCTATCAAATTAATCAATAAATATTTCTCATCATTTGAAAGTATTTTTTATCTTAGGAATACCAAGAAAATGCATTATATGCCTTTTCTCCTTATATCAATTTTACATTATGATTTATGGAAGCATTGGATTCCTTTATGACCTATATTCTTTTTATTATATTTTAAGAATATGCATTATATCCCTTTTCTCCAAATATTAATTTTATATTGTGGTTTATGAGAGCATTAAATTTTTTTATGAGTTATATTTTTTATTATATTTTGAAAGTTGAGAATTATTATCTAATTAAAAGTAGTATATTTATTAATTATTATTATTATTATTATTATTATTATTATTATTATTATTATTATTATTATTATTATTATTATTATTATTATTATTATTATTATTATTATTTATTTATTTTAATTATTAATACTATTTATTGAGGATCTTATTTTTATATTACTACTAAAATAAAGATAAAAACTATTCAAATCTAAATATATAATTAAATAAATATAATTTTTCAAATTTTTCAATCATAAAAAATAAATATAAATATAATTTATTTATAAAATGAATATAAATATTTATTTAAAGATATAAGTAAAGATTTTAAAGTTTTAATTAAAGATATGTGTTTGATTTAGTATTCTAAGGTATATATTTATAAGTATTTGATTAGGATTTTTGAAATTATAATGTTATATAAGAAGAGAGGGTTACATCAAACAAGCAAACATATATAGAAACCTAAATTTTAGCAATAGTTTTTATAGGAAAGATTTAAAAAAATACATAAGACTATAAAAAGAAGCTCTTAAAATTTCTCAATAATACCTATATATAATCAATTAGTTGATTCCTAACATGTGACCATTATTTAAGTTATATATGAGTTAAGAAGTAAAACATCATATTCATGTTGACTATCTATAAATTAACATTTTTTATTATTATTATTATATATATATATATATATATATATAATTCATTGAAAAATAGGTAGTATGGAAGCACGTCTCAACATCAAACTAGGAAAAACCTAAGAATAGGAAACAACTAGGCCATGCCTAGGAAAAAGTCATAATAACATCATAAGAGAAAATATTAAGCTACCAGAGCAAGGTTGGAAGGTAGAGGATCCATATCATCAAGACCCCAGCCTGACTTTGGTAAGTCATTACCATCTGGAATTGGCTCCTATCCAGAATCTTGAGTAGTGTCCTTATAATCTTCTTCTTGTGTTTGGGTGGGAGAAATGGCTAGAGAGAGCCTGGGGAACTTGTCCAACAAGTCCAACTGACCTCCAGGTGGTCCCCCCCAAGCATATAGATGTAGAGGAGGAAGATAATCCCAACCATCTTTCCCAGTAGGGGAAGGAGGCAGAGGTTTCCACCCTCATTATTGCCCAAGAGGGGTCATGTGTTGATATGGGGTACCACTATGAGAGCAATGCCAAGATCAGCTATGTCAGTGTCCACCATAAGGTGATAATGCAATTTTGTCATCCAGTCTATGCTCCCTGGGTAGAGATGAAATAACCCACACCATATCACAAGGAGCATCTCCTCAATGAGTGAGAAGGTCCTTAAGATGGCCAAACTCCATGGCAAATTTGTATCTTGCACTTGTATCTACAAAAGAACATTGGAAATAATAGAGGACTTGCTCAGAGTAGAAAAATTACAATCTAAATAAGGATTGTTAAATATTGCATTATTTCTTTCTTTCCATAACCAAAAGAGAATATCCAGTCTGAAAGTATGCTAGACTTGGGTATATTTAAAAGGTAGGGTGTGTTTATCTCTAAGAAGGATATGCTACCAATGAAAGAATTCAGGCTAGAAAGGCCTAAAGAGGTCATGAATCCATGTCCAAACCCTTTTAGCTTTGGACTAGTACCATAAAAGATGAGGGAGCATTTTTAGATGGCCATAGAAAGGGCAAGTGGGAAGGGAAACTCCTAAGTGAACAAGCCTTCTACCAATAGGTAAGCCCTGATAAAAGTTACAACAAGAAAAATGATTTAACTTAAGCTCCTAGCAAGCCTCCCAAAATGTATGAAAATGGAAGCACCAAGTATGAATAGAGGAATGTAAACCCTAGTGAGAGTTAAGCTTGTCCATCATAGGCATGTGAGGAGTAAGTCATCGATAACCAAGCCAGGAGGTGTAATTACGAAACAGAGTTTCAACATACCACTTCTAGTCCTTCCACCAAGGATGAGTGGAGTGAACAAAAATTTTGTGAAGCATTGAAGGTGGAATGGTGTTAATGATTTCTTGGAAGGATTCTTAATCAAAATTGGCTAATTAGAATTTATTTTTCCAAGATAGCCAAGAGCAAGACTGCTTACAAAAAATATCTTGGATATTATGAATGTCTGTACAAAACAACTTGAGAGCATTGATCCAAGGAACCTTGGCTAGAAGGAATTCATTAAAATTGATAATAGGTGACCACCATAGCAAGTGGGGGTTAATAGATACCCATATCCAAACCCTGAGCCGTTCCAGAAAAGCCATGGCTTGATCTTTTCCCATGACTTCCAGATGCTTTTTGCCACAAAGGACCCTAAAATTTGGATGAGGGATTTGATGATAAGAAGATTGGAGAAGTCGAGCCCTTTCTAGGATTTCTTGCCTTTAGGCAAGCCTAAAGTGATGTAGTATTATAATAACACCTTCCAAGCTTCCTTACCATCAATGACCCACACAATCCATTTATCACATAAGGTAGTTCTTTGACAAGCCACATCAATGAGACTCATACCTTTGACATCCCATGTGAGGTAGTAGTAATCCCAAGCCACCTTGTGGAATACATGTCCATGGGAAGAATTGGCCCAAAGAAAATCCTAGAGAAATTTTTCAAGTTTTTGGTAAGAATTATGTTAAGGCACCCAACGTGAGGAGTAATAGACAAGGGTGGTCACAATCACTTTTAAGCAGATTTGGAACTTACCTGCTAATGATAAAGTCTTAGTCACCCAATATTCTATATTTTTAGCTACTTTGTCAATAACATATTACCATAATAGGGAAGGAGAGGCATCGAAAGTAAAAGGGATGCTAAGAAACTTGAAAAATTCATCATGTTATATCCAGGGCCATCCATATTTGGTAGCCTATGTCGATAGGGGGAGGTATGATTGCCCATAGAAACAAGTTTTTTGCCATTGGATGCTTGAGCTAGAGGCAAGGTAGAAGGTGTTGAGACATTGTAGATCATTTTCCACATTATCCTCATATTTAATAAGAGTAAGGAAAGAATCATCCATAAAGTGGCCTTTCATTAATTACATATCTTCTCGAGGGTTTTCTTTATCTAGATGAAGATAGATTCCCTTAACAAGGCCCCTAGCCTAGGCATTACTAATAAGATATCCAAAACCCATAGCTACAAGCACATATAATGTGGGTGCCAAAAGGTATACTTAGAAAATAAATAAAAACAAACCAATGCTTAGAAGTGACTCCATTAATGGAGATGATGGTTAAGGCATCTAAAAAAAGCATCTAGATGGTTTGAATGAAATTGGGCCCAAAGCCTAGGGCTCTAAGCATGGTCAGGATGAACAGCCACTCAATACAATAATAAGCTTTTTCAAAGTAAATTTTAACAAACATATCTTGTTGCTTAGACCTTCTATCCCAGTCTATTCTTTCCCAAACCATAATGATGTTGTCTAATATATATCTGCTTCTCATGAATTTTGTTTGCTCAGGGTGAATGATGTATGGAAATAGATTGTGCAACCATAGTACCAAAGCTTTTGAAATGATATTATAATAAATATAAGATGGTAATAAGCTGCTAATTATATATCAATTTAGGATCCCCTTACTTAGGTATGAGTTTAATGTTTCCTTTATTTATTTCTTCCCTAGAGAATGAGTATGAAAGGCCTCTTGATAAACATGATATAAGTCAAAACCCATAAGATACCAAAAGGGTTTTATATAATTCACAAGGGAAACCATCAACACCTAGAGATTTTTCATTTGCCATATGAGATACTACCTCATGAAAATCATCCATAGTGAGGATCCTATCGCAATCCACCTGCTAGGCAGGAGTGAGTTTGCAAGACACCACTATGAGACACTGCTGAAGGATAATATCACGTCCTACAGAGGAAGCTTGAGCTATTAACACTTATTGATAGTGAAGGACAAAAACTTGAATAATTTGTGGTGTCTCTGATAATATTTTACCAACATCAGAGATAGCCTGGATTTGTTGCTTTGCATTTTTGACTCATAACATTTGAAAGAATTCTTTGGAAGCTTTGTCCCCTATCTTGATCCAATGGAGCCTGGCTTTGATTTGAGCTCCTTAGGAATTGTAATTATATACTATCTAGCTATTATGTCATAAAGAGGAGACTCTGACCTATAAGATCTCATTAAAAGAACATTTTTTAGGGCTAAAGTTGTACGGCTAAGCTCTAAAGAAGTAGCATAGTAAGAGTGTCTTCAAATTTTAACAAGCTGGTAGCCATAGGTTCTCAAAAAATGAGAGGTCATTTTGATGGAATCATGCCACCATAGAATCCAACTAGATTCTTAGGTTAGACAGGGATCCATATTCTAAATTCTACAAATGTGCACCACTATGGGCCTATGTTTGAGTAGGGAAGTGTTTATAAAGAATTGTGTCTTGTAAACCTTTGGTTTTATGAATTTCCATGTCACTCAAAACTGAATGGGGGAGTGATCAAAAAGCCAAAAATATAGAAGTGCCTACACCAAAGGAGAAAAACCATTATCAAAGGAGAAATATGGTTGATTGGACATCATTTCCCTATCTAGACACTTCAGAATTTGAGCGAGGCCCTTCTTGAGATTGTTCCAAGTGTACCATACTCTATTTATAGGTTGATGGATTAAATTAGGTTCATAAAATCCCCATTTAGTACACATATAATACCATGCCTTCCTTTTTCCAACTACCCAATGCATTGGTAGGTGACCCACTTTATCCTCAAGAGATGCCACTATATTAAAATCACCACATATGACCCAATTAGCATCAGGGAGATCATCCGCAATCCATCACCATAAATGGGTTCAGTTAATGGTGTCATTTGAGACATAAATATTAATAAATCTAAAGGAATGGCTTTCAATGCTAAAAATGATCCAAACTAACTAGTTGGTGGGGCCCATGCCAAATTACACTAAGTGTGACTGCCACCATGGAAAAATAAATGTGATCACCCCTCTAAATCCTAATTCATTATTTCTATGTAAGATAATACTATCATTCTAGATAGAGTTATTGACCACCATCAATAAAAAATATACCACCTTTACTTCTTCAAGACAAATAATGTCTATCTCAGGGAACTTCCTTCTGAAATCATGTAAAACAAACTTGCATTTTGGGTCTGTAAGACCCCAAACATTCTATAAAAATCAATTCATATATGATGGGTGTGAAGAGACATATCCTCAAAGTATATGCCTTTTAACGCATCATACCTATTCTAAAAAAATGCCCACTATTATCATTTAAAAATCATTAAAGTATTTCCTCATAGTAAGATCAACCTGATACTCTCATTCCTCTAACTCTTCACACCTCCTTGTAGGGCTACAAGAGCATTTGGGTGCATCCTACCAAGGAGGAAGTGGAAGAGCGTGTGGATGTGAATCTAAAAATCTAAAGAACTAGGCAAAGGAGCCTCGATACCCTAGGATAAAACATTGGCATCAAGAGGGGTGTTGAAGACCTTGGGTTTTTCTGATACTTTTGGGGCTTCAACTTGGGAAGGTTCTTTCTCAATAGGAGCCTGGTCTTGTGGGCCATTACTTTTTTATGGATTTCAACCTTTAGGATTTCCTACACTTGAGATTGTAGCTTTAGTTTAGTTTTTCTTCTTTCCTACCGTAATCCAGTCATCCTTAACTAGATTTTTTCTAGCTTTTAGAGAGGGCTTAAGAGGAGATGATGAGTGGTTGGGTGCATTGTTGTGGGGTAACTGAAGGGGGTAGTCCTTAATCTTATGGTTGGTGGCTTGGGAATGGAAATAGGTGTTTAACAAGTTGATATATAGGACTCATTGGGAGTGTCTCGCATCCATAACTTGAATTTCCACAAACTCCTTGAGGTCTCAAGAAAGGTCTACTTATACACAAACCTGATTCTATGGTCTAGTAGAGTAGAACCTATTTTGCTCATGGTAGACAAGCTGACCTATGAAGGAAGCTATTTGGTAAATAAAATGCTAGCATAGGAGTGGAAGTCCTGGAAATTCAACCCAAACTAGGCCTTAAGAGTAGTGGAATCTGAGACAACAAAGTCTCATGTCTAGGGGGAGAGAACCGTGAGTGAGTTTCTGATATACCATGTGGCTAACTTATGGAAGCTACCTCCTGTATGGGAAGAGTTGGCAAAATAGAATAGAAAAAACACTTGTTCATATTCTAGAAGTTCTCAAGCTTTAAGCCATGAGCTTCCCAATGTGCTTGAACATAGGACCTAAGCATACTTCTAAATGGAATTCTACCCATAAATATCCTATCAAATAAAATTGTTCTAGCCATTGACAAGCAGAGTAAAGTTTTGGAATGGGTAAAATAACATCAAGTTCTGAAGAGTTACCTCATGGTGAACTTTTAGTTTAAACTTCCTTGGGTGTTTGTAAGGGCCATTACTTGACACTCTATCATTCTTATGCATAGCTAAAATAACTAGGATAGAATGAGGAGAAGTTGTTAAATAGGTTGCCCTCACCTAAAGGTGAGAAACCCTAAAAGGTAATAAATGCAAATCCTACAGGCAACCTAAGGGCCATGGTATGACACAAGCTAGAGTGATATAAAATCAAGGGCTAAGTCAATAGCGCACATGAGGGAAACCCTAGTAGAGCAAAAAAGTCAATTCAATCCCAATCGAATCTTCCTCAACAACAAAAATATTAAATACACAAACAATTTAACCATTAATAAATTTATTTGTATACTATAATCTTACACACATATGTTATGAATCCTATTTTGTTTACAAGTTTACATTATAGCATTATAAACATTGTACATTGCATGATTGCTTTCTATCATCCTATATATATTATGCTTTCTTTTAAAGTTTTGTTTTTGTGCATGCTTTGACATATTAGGATGTGGAGCAAGTTTTTTTCTTATTGTCAACTTTTAAAGGATTAGTTTTTCATGAATTGGAAGACCTTTAATTATGTGTAAGAGTAATTCATTTCACCTTTTGAATTTTAAAGTTCCATAAAATTCTAGTCACTTTTTGTGGTACTATGATGGGACCTTTAGAAAAAGGGTTTTATAGTGGATTGACAATCTCTTACTTATAGTGGTGGTTAATCTCTTACATACATACATACATATATATGATAATATGGTATTAGGTTATTTGGAATTAAAGTGAGTGAAATTTAAGTTAATTATTTAAAACAGGGAGGACCTTAATACTGAGGTGTTAATGTTTGCTATAATGAAATATACTAATAGGACGATGTAAATATAAGAATTAGAATTATGGCATGTAAATTTATTATATATTTTGATAAGTTGTAAATGTGTTAACCTTCTTAAAGATTCATGGTGTTTAATTCTTCTCAAATAATATAGAATGATTTTTCAAAACAAACTTCCAAAATATAATATATAATAAAATTATTATTATGAGTTGAAAAATATTTAAACATTTTGGTGAGATAACTAGTTTGGTGGAATAAATACATTTGTGATTTTGGTTGAATTCAAACCAAATGGTTTTGAAACTTCTTATAGGAAATATTTGGTTTAATTCCTTTTAAATATTTTGGATAAGACCTCACTCATTTTGGTGGGAATAAATACATTATGGTCCTATTTTTAAAGAGGTACTTCTTGTATCTAACTTATTTTTGTTTATTGACATTATTTGTTTACAAGGCTCATCAATAAACTAATTTATTTGAGTGTACATCTTAAGGAGGATATTGGGATCAAGGTATGTTAGTTTGTGGTACTTTGTGACAATGTCTTCGATGATCATTTTCTATACTATATCCTTCATACCTTTCTCTATATTATCTTGTTTGTCCTCTAATGGTTCTCATCTCTCCTTTCTGCTCTTATTCTTTGTGTTTGCACATCTCTTTTTGACATCATCAGCTTGACCAATGTTGCCTTGCAGTGTACCCTCTTGGTTGAGTTCATTGGTCATATCGATGATGTTACGTATCTACTCAACTCATTTTTATTTCATCAACTGGGCCAATGACATTGGCCAAGTTTGAGTTGAGACTTTTTGGGTTTCAATCCATATTTATATATATACCCTTTGCCATTTCTTATAATCAAACCATCCAATCTACTTTGCTCATGTATGCAAATCCACCTTAATAAGAAGAAGAGGAATTAGGTATAAAGAGATCACACTTGAAGAAGACTATTTTGCATTAATACTTGAAGATATCAAGAAGAAAAGTTGAACCAATAAGGTACACCTAGTCTTTGGAGTCTCCAACTAAGGATACCTAGGTATTATTTTTTCCATCTTCACTTCACCTATAAATATCTCTCAAAAAGTGTCATTTAAAGCAAGGAAGATATTAAGGTGCTAACAAGTCAACCCAAGGTAAGTGTCTTATTCATATGCACTCTCTTTTAGTACTTTGGTTGTTACATTATATTGGTATGTTTTTGTCTTCCATGTTTAGGTTATTATATACTTGTTAATATATTATTATCTTTTCTAGATTTAAATATTTATTTACACCACATGATTACTATGTAATGACACCCTTAGTTTAGATAGCTCTTAATTACCACCTAATGGGTTTGTATTTCTTTTGAATACCTTTTTTTACACCTCTTGATTACCATCTAATGATACCTTGGATGTAGTTAAGTCTATGATTGTGATTTCTAATATAAATTTTTATAATATATCCCTTATAATTCATTTGCACATGAATATTATCTATAGCCCTATACTACTTTTCATACCGATATCTTGTATGTGTGTCGGATCTAGTATGGTCTTTTAAATTTTTTAGATATTAGAGGATCTATATATTTTTGACCATTCTTAGCTTACATATATTCTATTGAACCCAACATGAATTTTACCCTATTGGCATGTTAGGTCATCTTCACATTTTATCATCAATTTCTTCTTAGCATTATCCATTTTTATGGCATCCTTTGCTTACTAAATTCCCCATCCTCATCACAGAAAATTCACCTTCGTTACATTTTGGTAAATCTAACACTAATCTTACCCATGTTATGTTGGGTCATTATCACACTTTTCATTACCTTCTTAACATTATAAATTTATCAAACATACCTCATTTGTAAAATTTATTTTCCTTCTTTAGAAAACTTAAAATCTATTTTCCCATTCCCACAATGGAATATATCAATGAAACTCAATACAAAACTGACCAAGGTTTCTTTTTCTTTCAAGGACTTCTTATCAAAAAATATTGTGTTATGACCATGACTAATAGTAAGAAAAAAAAGTTTTCTTCCTACCAACTCCATGGTCAACATAGGACCTTGAGACAAAAATTCATTATCACCTTGTGAGGAATTTGAATCTGAGGGTGAACAAGAAGTTTACAATGATTACACTCCTAAAATGAAAAACTTTTTAATTGATCTTACCAAACATAGGAGAAAATCAAGAATAAATTCATACTATTATGGTTTCATTTTTTCTCAAGGCTATTCTAAGGTTCAGTTCCCCTCTAGGCCTGGGGTCAAGTTAATCTATGATTTTATCCATTCCTTCCTCCAATTGACTTCCAAAAATATATGCAAGCATGTTCAGTTTTACTCTTAACATCCCTCAATAAAATAAAAATCAAGCACCTAATGCTACTCAAGCATATCAATCAAACCAATATGATTCAACTAATCCAACTGAGAATATTTTTAATGTCTTAGAGCAAATAACCCACATGCAAACATCTAGTGTCACTCAATTCCTACAAATATGAAATAGACTTTTTTGAATGCCCAATAAATCTCAAAATATCAGCATGAAATGCCAAACTAATGTTTCTTTTTACTGTACCCCTCCCAAGAACAATATTGAGAACTCAATCCCATAACCACACATTCATAATAAAATGTTTAAAATTTTACAAAATTGACCCTTGTAAACTTATATCACATCCATGTACATTGGGGGAATCATCTAAACCATCACTTATGATATATCTACCGATCTTTCCCTAAATCTTAATATATTTGGAAACTTTTTTTAAGATTGACTCAAATTCAACATCAATACAACTACCAAAATACTATCACACCCTCACTTTGATATTTTAGAATAGTATAATAAACTTGAGCCGAAAATTATCATAGAATTAGAAGGCTTAGTTAATGCTTTGGTTCAACAATTACAAAACTATGCTTACCTAAGCAAAACTTGGATAAATTCATCAATTGAAAATAATTTGATCATGACTCAACCCATGATTTCATTTAATGGTGAAAGTCTTTAGCCCATAAAGTTGATCACAACACGACCAAAGAAAATATATTTTAAATTTTAAAAACCACCTTAGAATCAAAGATTTAATACAAACATAGGTCCTTTTATCCTAAAACACTATAAGAATCCTTTGATCAAGCCAAAATACTCGATCATCTCATGAGAAAATTTGAGATTCCTCAACCCAAAAAAAATACATGAATGTTTATGTGACCTAAAAAAATAATCATGCTACTAGTGATAGTGTTACCAATACTTATGATTATAACTTTTATTATAAAATAACTATTCATGCAATCATGCCAAGGGGTCCTAAAAATGTTGATATTTCCAAACCACTTATAGGAAACCCTTTTTAACTATATCCTCCTTTCAAAAATTACACTCATCAACTCACATGTGATGAAGAGCTTAGAAAGAGACTTTCGATGTCTCAAAAAATAGTCTTATTCTTCTCTCCCAACACATCAACGGTATGAAACACACGTCTTTATTGGTTTCATCATCATTGGGGCCATGAGAATTTTTTTTCCTTTCACATCTTAGCATATAATTTATTTCTTGTTAATAATTTTGAATATGATGTTATTGTAAGAGAATGATATCAATATTTATTAAAAGTTTCAAAACATCTATAAAATCACAAAAATATTGAAGTAATTTAGTAAGACAATGAGCACCTAAATATCTATATTGATCTTCGATTGGATAATTCAAAATGCGAAAATAATGATGCATGTCAAAAAAATACAAATTTTACACCACCTCAAAACCCTCAAAACTAGCACCAACTAGAAACTACGATTAACCCAATTCTTTCACCCTTGATAAAATTCTAGTTCACATAAATGGTATGAAAACCATCATAACTTATTTTCATTCACAATATAACACTTGATCTACATATACAACCACTTACATAATATAAATAATTATTTATGGATATCTTTCAAGTTAGAATTATGTTACAACTACTTAGAACAATAAAATTAGAAATCATGTAAATTTTTGACGTCACTAGCCAGATAGATGATGTTCAAAATTTTGATTATTCTATGTTAACATCATCATCCATGTCGATGGATTTTTTTTTTTTGAAAGGAATATGAGATAGCAGAAATAATTCCTTACACTATACCTTGAGAGGAAAATATGCAAACAAATTTGAACTTGTTAAAGAATTATAAAAAACACATACAACTAAAAATAAAAGCATATAATAACAAGTGATTGCATGTGGAAAACCCATTTGGGAAAAAAAAACCCACACTCTAAAGCAGCTCAATATATTAATGAAATCAATAAGATTACACCATACACTTGTAGAGCAAGCCTTAATAAGAGCATCACCTGTATACAACCAAGATAAAACTAGTTCAGAGCTTTAGTGCCTTGTACAACTCTCTTTCAAACTTACTTGCATACAAAGCTTACAAATCTTTTCCTTATAGACTCTACAAAGGAGAGGGGTCTTACTTATAGAATTTACAAATGCAAAGGAGAAAGGAATGAGGGAGAAACTTCATGAGCAAGGCAAAATTGTACCACCCTTAGTGGGATCACTATTGATGAATAATGGCATGCTTTGTTGTCTTGGGCACAAGTCACAAGTGGATCTTCCACTTTGAAAAATCATCAACCACTTTCATATGCACCAAAAACTAGTGCTCCACCCACCTTTTTGACTTGTCCCCCACTCAAGATCATGAGTACCACTAAGAAATGTACCCCATATACATCATTTTCATTTTTCACTAAAAGTAAATCATGTGAATCACTAAAGAAACCCAACTTTGTCCCTTAGTGGGTTGGGTTGCCCCACTCCATTCACATCATCTTTATCTCATGTAGATTAGTCCATGGGCCATTCCAAATCATTTGCAATCCACATCATCACCTATGTCATCACTTGCATCACCTACCACATCAACAACACAATCATTGACAACTCACCACTACCACCTCATTGCATGAATAGTGACTATGAATAGTGGAGTGAATAGTAGCTCATGAATAGTGATTTTTGAATAATAACTCATGAATAATGTCATAACTTGTCAAAGTTGAGACACCTCAATTCCCAACATTTTCCCACTTGTTGAGTACTTTGTAAGACCAAGAGGAACCATACTATCATGAACTTAACTTCTAGGGGTGAAGAGGCCCATAGACTCTGAACACCATCTAAACTTATCTATGCTCATAGGTTTAGTTAATGAATCTAAAACATTCATCAAATTCTCTACACATATCTTACAAACATTAAAATTAATCTAATGGATGAATTTCAACTGAAGTTCATGTCTGAATACAAAAATACACTATTTTTAAAAATAAAAAAATCTCAAAAAAATACTAAAATATATTTTTAAACCCTCATATGGTCACATATGGCCTCCAAAAAAAATTGAAAACATTTATAGACGAATAAAATAGGTTTTGGTTGAATTAAACTTTTCAAGGCGATCATTTTGGTGCGAACAATAGCTCAAACAAAGTAACAAATCAAAATTTATGGCCTTAAAAATTTTGGTCTCTACATCATTCACTTTCTAGTCTTCATTTTGTCAGGGTCCACCCACTCCCTTTGTCTCATCCTTTGTTTTTTTTTTTTGACTATTTGATGTTGGTTTATGTGCCAACAGGGTCCTAATTTGAATTCAATTATCTAAAAATAAAAATTTGTTGTAGTTCATTTGATATCAATCACTCAATGAATTTATTGAGCAATCATAGACATTTTAGAGAGATCAAACAATCACTAGAGTATTTATTATTGTTTAAAGTTAGTATTGCCTATGGAATAATTTTGGTGCACGACTTCACATTTTTTTAATCTATGAAGTTATGTTCATTTATACTATTTTATTGATTTTTTACATATTTTTATCAAGTGATTTTTACTACTTAAGGGCTTAATAATTAGATGGTGTTGTTGAACTATACTAATCCTCCACACATGTTTTTAAACTTCACTTTATTTTTTCTTAAGTTTGAAACTTTGTTTTGTAAATTATAAGTGTGGCAACACATATATCAGAACAAAGAAACATGAAATTAGATTTAAGTAAATACAATTATCAAATTATTTCAGATTTTAAATATTGCATATTTTAAGTGTGTTCTATACTACTTATCCAAAACACCTTTGGCACTTTATGTATGTATGTTCAATTAATTTTATATTTTGAAACAAAGTTTATAATAAAATTTACATATTTTTAAATTCAAATTTAAATGATTATTAACAAATCTTAATTTATTTATAATAAATATTAAATTTATATACAAATACCTTATTACTAAATTTTAAAAAAAAAACATATTACACATTTATGATGGCTAATTAAATTATTTGTTATTGAATTATCCATCTTTGGCATATTTTTAAATTATGAGTGTTCACTAAGTAATTGCTTGCAAATTATATCCCTCATAGACATATTAAATTGGTCAGATTGCATTGAGGATATTAATCATTTTTTATATAACATGCCATCATTTTAAGATAAGTTTTTAGCATGTTTGAGGACCCAAAAACAAGTATCATTTCCATGTCAATCATTATGTTTTTTAACTTATTTTTATTTGTTTTTGGATTTTATGTATAACCAAATATTAATATGTTAATCAATTCAATTACACCACGCGAAGAAATGTGAGATGATAGATGTGTCAATAAATATGTTTTGATAAAGATTGATTATGTCTACCCTTGATTAAGGAGGAATAAAGTAAGTGCTTTGATGTGAATGTTTGATTTATAAATAATATTTTTTATTATTAAATTTATTAGAAAGTTATTTTGTTTGGCTTGAAAATATGGTTTAATAATGATAGTATAATTTTTTATTATCAATTAATTAATAAAATATAACATTCACATAAAATATATATATATATATGGATATTTATTTTTTATCGAAGTTATGAATCGGTTTAAGATATAATCGAGGGGTCAGATCTTTAAGTGATCATTTATCACATATATAATATATATCAATAATAACAATCACCAATTTTGAGAATAATTAATGGGCATTAACAACTCCAAAAATATAAATTGCAATTATAACCGACCTCATATACCTTCTCAAAAATTTAAATTTAGATAGGGCTTGAAACAACCAAACCACTTAACCAACTCTTCTACCTTTCATTAACAAAACTTAGATAATATTATTTCTTTATAAAATTCAATTTTAATTTTATTAATTTAAAATAAATATTTTTTAATTGATACATTATTAACTTTATATATAATTTCATTTATTTATATATTCTATGAATTGTGATTTAACTTTTACTTTATGCTAATAGTTTCATTTTAATGATAGAAATAACTTAAATTTTGAGAATGCATTTGAAAATTTAAGAACTATTTTAAAAAGAAGTAGGGATGAAAGTAAATATTATAAGAATAAATATAAGTAAACATTAAAAAGTAAATGTAAGTAAATATTAACAAGATAAATTATTTATTTTTAGAATGAAATAAAATAAATAGAATATATATTTTCAGGCTTAAATTTTTATAATAATTTAGCTATAAAACTTGTAGGATAAAGAAACTTCAAAGAAGTTGGTGAGCATTATATTTTTTTACAAAATAAATGTAGAGAAGAAAAAAATGAGATTAGGAAACTATAAAGGATTTGTTTGGATTATTAATCATATTTATGATGTACTTTTTATATCATGTGAAATAAGAGAAAATATTATGTAACACTTAAAATGAAAATAAATAGAGATAATTAAAAAATATTTAATCGAATATTTTTGAGAGAAAACATCATAGTGGCTCTTCTCAATAATATTTTCTAACATCTTTTATGAGACCTCTTATTGCTAGTGAGTCTAGGTGATCAACACCTCCATAAAGGAAATTCTCTCGATTAGTGGTTATAATTTATTCCTCCACAAAGGATGTTATTGGTAATAAAAATAAAGAAAAAGATATTGATGGTTGTCATCTCATAATTAATTCTACGAACCCATCTATACTAGAAGTGGTTTTGGGGTTGGGAAGACAAATCAAATGACCCACCACCTTCTCCACTACTACGTGTTGTTGCTCCAATTGCTTAATATTCTCTCTTGTTTTGTTAGTCTTTATATGTCTCTAGTTTACTGTCTTTTCATCTTTTTTAGTTGAAAAAAATATTAAGCTAACTTGTTAAATGTTTTGTGACCTTATCTGATATGTATGTCATGAAGTGTGATTAGTCTACCAACTGTTTGTACGGATAATTTTGTAACATTGTTATATTAATATATGACATAAAATTTTCATTTAATAGAATGTATAATTCCTTATGATATCTCCTAATAAAAAAAAGTTTTTTTTTTTTTTTTGGTTAGAGGCATCAACGATGATCATATGTATATTAAATTATTTAAAAAATAAAAAGAATAGCAACATATAAATAGCCTATATAATTAAAGGAAAAAGATATAAACTAAAAATATATGACATACATGAAACATGATAAAAGTAAATGGATAGATAGAACATGAAAAATCAAGAAAACTCGTAGTAAACATGAAATAAAAAAACTATGAGAAAAATGTTCAAGTTACACATGTAGACAAAGAAGTTTGGGAGGAATACGCAATACAACCTTTATATAATTGAAATCAACATATGAGCATGACTAGAAATCCTACATAGATGTTTGTATAAATTGGAAAATGAAGATTCTTATAATCTATTGGAGTATTAATTCACATCATTTTAGCTGTGAGATTAATAGATGGACATCACTTGAAAGGAATGATCGAAAAGAATACATACATTTTTTTTATTTTATAAGTATTTGAGATAGAGTAACATTTTATCATGGAATGCACTTCCTATAATAAAATTTAAATTATTTATAAATTATTTTGAGATTGATTCTATATCTATTTTCTTTGAAGATATAATATTAAAAAAAAAAATCTTATAAAAAATAATAGAAAATAATGTATTGTACATAAAAGATAATACAAATATTAAGATCATTATTTTAATTATATTAAAAATATATTAATATTATACTTACATAAATTTTATATAAAATAATTAATATTATTATACCTATTATTTTTATAAACTATTTAAGTCCTATAAATATAAATAAAACCTAATCTTTCTATCAAATTAATCAAAGAATATTTCTCATCATTTAAAAGTTTTTTTTTAATCTTAGTAATACCAAGAACATGCACTATATACCTTTTCTCCTTATATCAATTTTACATTATGATTTATGGAAGCATTGGATTTTTTATGACCTATATTCTTTTTATTATATTTTAAGAACATGTATTATATCCCTTTTCTCCAAATATCAATTTTATATTGTGGTTATTATATTTTGAAAGTTGAGAATTGTTTTCTAATTAAAAGTAGTATATTTTTTTATTATTTATTATTATTTTTATTTATTTTTTACTTTTTATTATTAATACTATTTATTTAATTAGTTGGGTGTATAGTTGAGGATCTTATTTTTATATATTACTAAAATAAAAATAAAAGCTATTCAAATCTATATATATAATTAAATAAATATAACATTTCAAATTTTTCAATCATAAAAAATAAATATAATTTATTTATAAAATAAATATAAATATTTATTTAAAGATATAAGTAAAGATTTAAAAGTTTTAATTAAAGAGATATGTTTGATTTAGTATTATAAGGTATATATTTATAAGTATTTGATTAGGATTTTTGAAATTATAATGTTATATAAAAAGATAGTGTTACACCAAACAAGCAGACATTTATTTGGGTTACTTTTATTGTGGGAATACCCATTACTCTCAAATAAATTTATATGTTATCATGGACTAGGTCTACTAATTAACATAAAATTAATTTTTAAAATCAATGAAGATTTTAGAATTATAGAACAATTTATATATACAATGAAGATGCATATCTTACTTAAGTTAATAAACTATCTATTTAGAAACATTTGAATGATTATTTTCAGGATTATGACTTGCTATAAAAAAGGAAAGGGAAAGACTGAATAAGTAAGCATGATCATCCAACAATGAATTAATCATTATATAAATATGAAAAGTTCTTATCAACTATAGTTAAACTTTTCATTAATTTTAATCTTTTCGTTTATTTTTCATCCTCTACTTTTAAGTAGATTGATTACATTGAGATTAATAGTGTGGTCCCATGTTGGGGGCTATTGCTCCTACGAATCTGAGAAATAGGGTTCTATGAATTTTTTAATAGTTGTAACCATTTCAAAAAAAAATCTCTATAAATATTATTATAGCGACTGCTTTGGGAGTCCTTTTCTAACCAACAAAAGTAGTGAGGGGCACAATTTTTTTAACCCACTTAAAAATATTCATCTTTTCTTCTTCCAAATGGCTTATTTGCATATAGTTACCTCCAAAATTTTAACAACAATTCTATAATAAAAAATAAAAAAATACAAAGGACCACATATATAGAAACCTAAATTTTAGCAATAGTTTTTATAGGAAAATTTTTAAAAAAATTTAAGACTATAAAAAGAAGCTCTTAAAATTTCTCAATAATACCTATATATAATCAATTAGTCGATTCCTAACATGAGACCACTATTTAAGTTATAGATGAGTTAAGAAATAAAACATCATATTCATGTTGACTATCTATAAATTAACAATAATTTTTTTATTATACATATATATATATATATATATATATATATATATATATATATATATAATTCATTAAAAAAATAGGCAGTATGGAAGCATGCCTCAACATCAAACTAGGAAAAACCTAAGAACAAGAAACAACTAGGCCACACCTAGGAAAAAGTCATAATAACATCATAAGAGAAAATATTATGCTACCAGAGCAAGCCTAGAAGGGGGAGGATCCATTTCATCAAGACCCCAGCCTGACCTTGGTAAGTCATTTCCATATGGAATTGGCTCTTAGCCAGAATCCTGAGTAGTGTCCTTATCATCTTCTTCTTGTGTCCAAGTGGGAGAAATGGCTAGAGAGAGCCTAGGGAACTTGTCCAGCACATCCAATTGACCTTCAAGTGGTTCCCCCCAAGTATCTAGATGTAGATGAGGAGGAGGATAATCCCAACCATCCTACCCAGCAGGGGAAGGAGGTAAAGATTTCCACCCTCACTACTACCCAGGAAGGGTCATGTATTGATAGGAGGTACCACTGTGAGAGCAATGCCAAGATCAGCTATGTCGGTGTCCACCTTAAGGTGATAAGGCAATTTTGTCATCCAATCTATGCTCCCTACATAGAGATGGAGGAACCCACACCATAACACAAGGATCATCTCCTCAAAGAGTCAGAAGGTCTTAGAGATGTCCAAACTCCATGGAAACTTTGTTATCTTACACTTGTATCTATAAAAGAACATTGAAAATAATAGAGGACTTGCTAAGAGTAGAAAAATTACAATCTGAAGAAGCATTGTTAAATATTGCATTATTTCTTTCTTTCCATAACCAAAAGAGAATATCCAATTTGAAAGTATGACAGACTTGGGTATATTTAAAAGGTAGGGTGGGTTTATCTCCAAGAAGGATATGCTACCAATGAAAGAATTTAGGCTATAAATGCCTAAAGAGGTCATGAATCCATGTCCAGACCCTTTGAGCTTTGGAACAGTGCCATAAAAGATGAGAGAGCATTTATAGAGCCATAGAAAGGCTAAGTAGGAAGGGAAACTCCTGAGTGAACAAGCCTTCTACCAATAGGTAAGCCCTGATATAAGATACACCAATAAAAATGAGTTAACTTAGGCTCCTAGCAAGCCTCCTAAAATGTATGAAAATGGAAGCACTAGGTACAAATAGAGGAATGCAAACCCTAGTGAGAGTTAAGCTTGTCCATCATAGGCATGTGGGGAGTAATCCATCCATAACCAAGCCAAGGGGTGTAATTATGAAATGGAGTTTCAACATACCACTTTCAAACCTTCCACCAAGGATGAATGGAGTGAACAAAAATTTTGTGAAAGCATTGAAGGTGAAACAGTGTTAATGATTTCTTGGAAGGATTCTCAATTATAATTGGCTAATTGGAATTTAGTTTTCTAAGATAGCTAGGAGCAAGACTACTTACAAAAAATATCTTAGATAATATAAATGCCTCTACAAAACAACTTGAGATCATTGATTCAAGGAACCTCGGCCAAAGGGAATTCATTAAAATTGATAATAGGTGACCACCATAGTGAGTGGGGGTTACTAGATAACCCATATCAAAACCCTAAGCCATTCCAAAAAATCCATGGCTTGATCTTTTCCCATGCTTTCCGGATGCTTTTTGCCACAAATGACCCTAAAATTTGGAGGGATTTGATGATAAGAATATTTGAGAACTCAAGCCCTTTATAATATTTCTTGCCTTTAGGCAAGCCTGAAGTGATGTAGTGTCAAAACAATACCTTCTAAGCTTCCTTACCATTAATGGCTCTCACAATCCATTTGTCACATAAGGTATTTCTTTAACAAGCCACATCAATGAGCCTCATACCTTTGGCATCCCATGTGAGGCAGTAATAATCCTAAGCCACCTTGTGGAATACATGTCCATGGGAAGAATTGGCCCAAAGAA
The DNA here is from genome assembly GCA_037957365.1 of Torreya grandis. Taxonomy (NCBI): domain Eukaryota; kingdom Viridiplantae; phylum Streptophyta; class Pinopsida; order Cupressales; family Taxaceae; genus Torreya; species Torreya grandis. Next base: position 2,815,968 of record JARHVA010000517.1, on the reverse strand, counting down.
ATCCTCTGAGAAGTTTTTCAAGTTTTTGGTAAGAATTATTTAAAGGCACCCAACATGAGGAGTAATAGACATGGGTGGTTAAAATTACTTCCAATCAGATTTAGAACTTACCTACTAATGATAAAGGCTTAGTCACCCAATATTCTAGATTTTTATCTACTCTGTCAACAACATATTACCATAATAGGGAAGGAGAGGAATGGAAATCAAAAGGGATGTCAAAAAACTTGAAAATTTCAGCATGTTGTATCTAGGCCCATCCATATTTGGTATCCCACGTCGATAGGGGGAGGTATGATTGCCCATAGAAACAAGTTTTTTGCCATTGGATGCTTGAGCCAGAGGAAAGTTAGAAGGTGTTGAGACATTGTAGGGAATTGTCCACATTATCCTCATCTTCAATAAGAGTAAGGAAAGAATCATCCATAAAGTGTCCATTTAGCAATTGCATATCTTCCTAAGGGTTTTCTTTATCTAGATGGAGATAGATTCCCTTAACAAGGCACCTAGCCTAGACATTACTAATAGGATATCCAAAAACCTTGGCTTTAAGCACATATAAGGTGGGTACCAAAATGCATACTTAGAAAATAAACCAAAATAAACCAAAAAGCATATAAGTGACTCCATTAATGGAGAGGATGGTCAAGGTATCTAAAAAAAGCATCTGGATGGTTTGACTGAAATTGGGCTCTAAGCATGGCCAGGATAAATGGCCACTCAATATGATCATAAGATTTTTAAAATTCAATTTTAACAAACATAGCTTGTTGCCTAGACCTTCTAGTCCAATTCATTCTTTCCCAAACCACAATGGTGTTGTCTAATATATATCTACTTCTGATGAATCTTGTTTGCTCAGGTCAAATGATGTACAATAATATATTGTGCAATTAGAGCACCAAATCTTTGGAAATGATATTATAGGAAACATTTAGGAGGGTAATTTATCTCTAATTATAGATCAATTTAGGATCCCCTTAGGTTTGAATTTAATTTTTCCTTTATTTATATTCTTCCCTAGAGAATGAGTACAAAAGGCCTCTTGATAAACATTATATAAGTCAAAACCCATAAGATCCCAGAGAGTTTTATATAATTCACAAGGGAAACCATCAATGCCTAGAGCTTTTTCATTTGCCATATGAGATACTACCTCATGCAAATCATCCACAATGAGGAGCCTATCGCAAACCACCTACTAGGTGGGAGTGAGTTTGTAAGGCACCACTGTGAGACACTACTAAAGGATAATATCATGTTCTTCAGAGGAATATTGAGCTCTGAACACTTGTTGATAGTGAAGGACAAAAACTTGAATAATATGTGGTGCCTCTGATAATTCTTGCCAACATCAGAGATAGCTTGGATTTGTTACTTCACATTTTTGGCTCATAACATTTGAAAGAATTCTTTGTAAGCCTTGTCCCCTATCTTGATCCAATAGATCTTGGTTTTGATTTGAGCTCCTTGGTCATTTTAATTATCTACTATCTAGATATTATGTCACAAGGATGAGACTCTAACTTGCAAGATCTCATTGAAAGGACCTTTTTCCAAGGCTAAAGCTACACAGCTAAGCTCTGAGGAAGTAGCATAGTAAGAGTGTCTTCAAATTTTAACAAGTTGGCAGCCATAGATTCTCAAAAAATGAGAGGTCCTTATAAAGGCATCATCCCACCATAGAATCCAACAATATTCTTGGGATGAATAAGGATCCATATTCTAAATTCTGAAAATGTTCACCATTATGGGCTTATGTTTGAGTAGGGAAGTGTTTATAAAGAATTGTGTCTTATAGACCTTTGTTTTTATGAATTTCTGTGTCACTCAAAACTAAATGGGGGAGTGATTGAAAAGCCCAAAATCTAGAAGCACCTAAACCAAAGGATAAAAACCATTATCAAAAGAGAAATATGGTTGATTAGACATCATTGACTTATCTAGACACTTAAAATTTGAGTGAGGCCCTCCTTGAGATTGTTCCAAGTGTACCATACTCTATTTATAGGCTAACATATTAAATTAGAGTCATAAAATCCCCATTTAGTGCACATATAATACCATGTCTTCCTTTTGCCAACTACCCAATGCATTGGTAGGTGGCCCACTTTGTCTTCAGGAGATGCCACCATATTAAAGTCACCACATATGACCCAATAAGCATTAGGGAGATCATCCAAAATCCATTACCATAAATGGGTATAGTTAATGATGTCATTTGAGGCATAAATATTAATAAATCCAAAGGAATGGCTTTCAATGCTAAAATGGGTCCAAACTAACTAGTTGGTCGGATCCATGCCAAATTACACTAAGTGTGATTACCACCATGGAAAAATAAATGTGATCACCCATCCACATCCTACTTCATGATTTCTATGTAAGATAATACTATTTTTCCAGATAGAGTTACTAACCACCATCAATAAAAAATCTACCACCTTTACTTCTTGAAGACAAAGAATGTCTATCTCAAGAAACTTCCTTCTGAAATCATGTAAAACAAACTTGCATTTTGGGTTTGTAAGACCCAAAACATTCCATTAAAATCAATTCATAGATGATGGGTGTCAAGTGACATATCCTTAGAGTCTATGCCTTTTAAGGCATCATACAAGTTCTTAAAAAAATGCCTATTATTAGCATTTAAAAATCATAAAATTATTTCCTCACAATAGAATAAACCTGATACTCTCCTTCCTCTAGCTCTTCACACCTCCTTAGAGGGATGCAAGATCATTTAGGTGTATCTTTCCAAGGAGGAAGTGGAAGACAATGTGGCTGTGAATCTAAAAATCTAGAAGAACTAGGCAAAGTAGCCTCGATACCCTAGGATAAAACATTGGCATCAAGAGGGGTGTTGAAGACCATAGGTTTATCTAATACTTTTAGGGCTTCAGCCTGGGAAGGCTCTTTCCCAACAAGAACCTAGTCTTGTGGGCCATTACTTGTTTATGGCTTTCCACCTTTAGGATTTCCTACACTTGAGATTGTAGATTTAGTTTAGTTGTTCTTATTTCCTACTGTAGTCTAATCGTCCTCAACTATATTTTTAATAGCTTCTAGAGAGGGATTAAGAGGAGATGATGAGTGGTTGGGTGCATTGTTATGGGGTAACTAAAGGGGGTAGTCCTAAATCTTATGGTTGGTGGCTTGGCAATGGAAATAAGTATTTAGAAAGTTGATATATAGGACTCATTGGGAGTGTCTCACATCCCTAACTTGAATTTCCACAAACTCCTTGAGGTCTCGAGAATGGTCGACTTATACATAAACCTACTTCTATGGTCTAGTAGAGTAGAACCTATTTTTCTCATGGCAGACAACTCGACCTATGGAGGAAGCTATTTGGTGAATAAAATGCTAGCATGGGAGTGGAAGACTTGTAAATTCAACCCAAACAAGGACCTTGAGAGTAGTGTACTTTGATACAACAAAGTCTCATGTCTAGGGGGAGAGAACCATGAGTGAGTTCCTAATATACCATGTGGCTGACCTATGGAAGATAGCTCTTATATGGGAAGGGTCAGAAAAATGGAATAGAAAAAACACTTGGTCATATTTTAGAAGCTCTCAAGCTTTATGCCATGAGCTTCCCAATGTGCTTGAACACATGACCTAAGAATACTTTTAAAGGGAATTCTACCCATAAATATCCTACCAAATAGAATTGCTCTAGCCATTGACAAGCAGAGTTAAGTTTTTGAATGGGAAAAATAACATTAGGTTCTGAAGAGTTACCTCAGGTGAACCTTCAGTTTAAACTTCCTCGGGTGCTTACAAGGGCCATTACTCAACACTCTATCATTCTTCTCTGTAGCTAAGATAACTAGGATAGAATGAGGAGAAATCCTTAAATAGGTTTCCCTCACCTAAAGGTGAGAAACCCTAAAAGGTAATAAATACAAATCCTATAGGCAACCTAAGGGCCATGGTATGACACAAGCTAACGTGATATAAAATCAAGGGCCAACTCAATAGTGCACATGGGGGAAACCCTAGTAGAGAAAAAAATTCAATTCAATCCCAATCGAATCTTCCTCAACAATAAAAATATTAAATACACAAAAAATTTAACCATTAATAAATTTATTTGTGTATTATAATCTTACACACATATGTTATGAATCCTATTTTTGTTTTACAAGTTTGCAATACATTCTTGTAAACATTGTACATTGCATGATTGCTTTCTATCATCCTATATATTATGCTTTCTTGTCAAGTTTTGTTCTTGTGCATGCTTTGACATATTTGGATGTGGGGCAAGTTTTTTTCTTATTGTCAAATTTTAAAGGATTATTTTTTCATGAATTGGAAGACCTTTTATTTTGCATAAGAGGAACTCATTTCACCTTTTGAATTTTAAATGTCCATAAAATTCTAGTCACATTTTGTGGTACTATGATGGTACCTTTAGAAAGAGGTTTTATAGTGGATTGAAAATATTTTACTTATAGTGGTGGTTAATATCTTAGAATTTAGAATTATATATATATATATATATATATATATATATATATATATATATACATAGACACACACACACACAATATGTGTGTGTGTGTGTGTGTATTTATCTATATCTATATCTATATCTATATCTATATCTATATATACATATATATATACATACATATATATATACATTATATATATATACATACATACATATATATACATGTATGTATGTATATGTATGTGTGTGTGTGTATATATGTATGTATATATATGTGTGTGTGTGTGTGTGTGTGTGTGTGTATGTATGTATATATATGTGCATATATATATATATATATATATATATATATATATATATATATATATATATATGTATGTATATATATATATGTATATATATATGTATATATATATGTATGTATATGTATGTATATGTATATGTGTGTGTGTGTGTGTGTGTGTGTGTGTGTGTATATATATATATATATATATATATATATATATATATATATATATGTAGGTATGTATGTATGTATATGTATGTATGTATGTATATGTGTATGTATAGATATATATGTGTGTGTGTATATATATATATACATACATATATATATATACGTACATATATATATAAATAAGATAATATGGTATTAGGCTATTTGGAATTAAAGTGAGTGAAATTTAAGTAAATTAGTTAAAATAGGGAGGACCTTAATACTAAGGTGTCAATGCTTGCTATAATGAAAGACACTAATAGGATGATGTAAATATAAGAATTAGAATTATGGCATATAAATTTATTATATATTTTGATAAGTTGTAAATGTGTTAACCTTCTTAAAGATTCATGGTGGTTAATTTTTCTTGAATAATATAGAATTATTTTTCAAAACAAACTTCCAAAATATAATATATAATAAAATTATTATTAAATGAAAAAATATTTAAACATTTTGGTGAGATAACTAGTTTGGTGGAATAAATGCATTCATAATTTTGGTTGAATTCAAACCAAACGGTTTTGAAACTTCTTATAGGAAATATTTGGTTTAATTCCTTTCAAATATTTTGGATAAGACCTCACTCATTTTGATGGGAATAAATACATTATGGTCCTATTTTTAAAGAGGTACTTCTTGTATCTAGCTTATTTTTGTTTATTGACATTTTTTGTTTACAAGGCTCGTCAATACACTAATTTATTTGAGTGTACATCTTAAGGAGGATATTGGGATCAAGGTATGTTATTTTTTGGTGCTTTGTGACAATTTATTCAATGATCATTTTCTATATTGTATCCTTCATCCCTTTCTCTATATTAGCTTGTTTGTCCTCCAATGGTTCTCATCTCCCCTTTTTACTCATATTCTTTGTGTTTACACATCTCTTTTTGACATCATCGGCTTGAACAATGATGTCTTTTAGTGTACCCTCTTAGCTGAGTTCATTAGTCATATTGATGATGTTATGTATCTACTCAACACATTTCTATTTCATCAACTGGGCCAATGACATTGGCCAACTTTGAGTTGTGACTTTTTGGGTTTCGATACATATTTATATAGATACCCTTTGCCATTTATTATAATCAAACTATCCAATGTACTTTTCTCATGTATGCAATTCCACCTGAATAAGAAGAAGAGGAATTAGGTATAAGGAGCTCACACTTGCAGAAGACTATTTTGCATTAATACTTGAAGATATCAAGAAGAAAAGTTTAACCAACAAGGTACACCTAGTCCTTGGAGTCTCCAACTAAGGATACCTAGGTATTATTTTTTCCATCTTCAATTCACCTATAAATATCTCCCAAAAAGAGTCTTTTAAATCAAGGAAGATATTAGGGTGCTAACAAGTCAACCCAAGGTAAGTGTCTTATTCATATGCACTCTCTTTTATTACTTTGGTTGTTACATTATATCGGTATGTTTTTGTCTTCCATGTTTAGGTTATTATATACTTGTTAGTATATTATTATATTTTCTAGATTTAAATATTTATTTACACCACATGATTACTATGTAATGACACCATTAGTTTAGATAGCTCTTGATTACCACCAAATGGGTTTGTATTTCTTTTGAATACCTTTTTTTACACCTCTTGATTACCATCTAATGATACCTTGGATGTAGTTAGGTCTATAATTGTTATTGATAATATAATTTTTTATAATATATCCCTTATAATTCATTTGTACATGAATATTATCTATAGCCCCAGAATACTTTTCATATTGATAACTTGTATGTGTGTCAGATCTAGTATGGTCTTTTACATTTTTTATATATTAGAGGAACCATATATTGTTGACCATTCTTAGCTTACATATATTCTAGTGAACCCAACATGAATCTTACCCCATTGGCATGTGAGGTCATCTTCACATTTTATCATCAATTGCTTCTTATCATTATCCATTTTTATAGCATCCTTTGCTTACTGAATTCCCCATCCTCATCACATAAAATTCACCTTCGTTACATTTTGGTAAGTATGACGCTAATCTCACCCATGTTATGTTGGGTCATTATCACACTTTAAATTTACCTTCTTAACCTTATAAGTTTATCAAACATACCTCATTTGTAAAATTTATTTTCCTTTTTTAGAAAACTTAAAATCTATTTTCCCATTCCCACAATGGAATATATCAATGACACTCAATACAAAACCGACCAAGGTTTCTATTTCTTTCAAGGATTTCCTATCAAAAAATATTGTTTAATGATAATAGAAAGAAAAAAAAATTCTTCCTACCAACTCCATGGTCAACATAGGACCTAGAGACAAAAATTCATTATCACCTTGTGAGGAATTTGAGTCTGAGTGTGAACAAGAAGTTTACAATGATTACACTCCTGAAATGCAAAACTTCTTACTTGATCTTACCAAACACAAATGAAATTCATAATCTTATGGTTTCATTTTTTCTCAAAGGTTTTCTAAGGTTCAATTCCCCTCTAGGCCTTGGGTCAAGTTAATCTATGATTTTATCCATTCCTTCCTCCAATTGACTTCCAAAAATATATACAATCATGTTCAGTGCCACTTTTAACATCCCTCAACAAAATAAAAACCAAGCACCCAATGCTACTCAAGCATATTAATCAAACCAATATGATTCAACTGATCCAAATGAGATGATTTTTAAAGTCTTAGACCAGATAACCCGCATGCAAACATCCAGTGCCACTCAATTCTTACAAATATGAAATAGACATTTTTGAATGCCCAATAGATCTGAAAAAATCAGCATGAGATGCCAAACTAATGTCTCTTTTTACTACACCCCCCCAAGAACAATATTGAGAACTCAATCCTGTAACCACACTTTCATAATAAAATGTTTAAAACTTTACAAAATTGACCCTTTTCAACTTATATCACATCCATGCACATTGGGGGAATCATCTAAACCATCACTTATGATAGATCTACCAATCTCACCCTAAATATTAATATATTTGGAAAAAAAATTAAGATTGAGTCAAATTCAACATCAGTACAACTACCAAACTACTATCAAAAACCCTAACTTTGATGTTTTAGAATAGTATAATAAACTCGAGCCTAAAATTATCATAGAATTAGAAGGCTTAGTTAATGCTTTGGTTCAACAATTACAAAACTATGACTTACCTAAGCAAACTTGGATAAATTCATCAATTGAAAATAATTTGATCATGGCTCAACCCATGATTTCATTTAATGGTGAAAGTCTTTGGCCCATAAATTCAGTCACAACATGACCAAAGAAAATATATTTTAAAATTTAAAAACCACCTTAGAATCAAAGCTTTAATACAAATATAGGTCCTTTTATCCTAAAACACTAGAAGAATCCTTTGATCAAGCCAAAATACTCAATCATCTTATGAGAAATTTTGAGATTCCTCAACCCAAACAAAATACATGAATGTTTATGTGACCTAAAAAAATAATCATGCTACTAGTGATAGTGTTACCAATACTTATGATTATAACTTTTATTATAATATAACTATTCCTGCAATCATGCCAAGGGATCCTAAAAATGTTGATATTTCCAAACCACTTGTAGAAATCCCTTTTTAACTATATTCTCCTTTCGACAATTACACTCATCAACTCACATGTGATGAAGAGCTTAGAAAGAGACTTCCTAGCTCATAAAAAAAAGTCTTATTCTTCTCTCTGAACACATCAACGGTATGAAACACACATGTTTTGTTGGTTTCATCATGATTGGGGCCATGAGAATTTTTGTTCCTTTAACATCTTAGCATATAATTTATTGCTTATTAATAATTTTGAATATGATGTTATTGTAAGATAATGATAGTAATATTTATTAAAAGTTTCAAAACATCTATAAAATCACAAAAAGATTGAAGTAATTCACTAAGACAATGAGCACCTAAATATCTATATTGATCATCGATTGGATAATTTGAAATGCAAAAACAATAATGCATGTCAAAATAATACCAATTTCACACAACCTCAAAACCCTCAAAACTAACACCAACTAGAAATTATGATTAACCCAATTCTTCAACCCTTGATAAAATTGTAGTTCACATGAATGGTATGAAGACCATCATAGCTTGTGTTCATTCAAAATATAACACTCAATCTACTTATACAACCACTTACATAATATAAATAATTATTTAGTGATATCTTTCAAGTTAGAATTATTTTACAACCACTTGGAACAATAAAATTAGAAATCATGTAAATTTTTGACATCATTGGCCAGATTGATGATGTTCAAAATTTTGATTATTTTAGGTTAACATCATCATCTATGTTGATAGATTTTTTTTTGAAAGGAATGTGAGATAGCAGAAATAATTCCTTACACTAAACCTTGAGAGGAGAGTATGCATACAAATTTTAACTTGCCACATAATTATAAAAAACACATACAACTAATAATAATAGCATATAATAATAAGTGATTACATGGGGAAAACCCTTTTGGGAAAAAAAACCCTACACTCTAAAGCAGCTCAATATATTAATGAAATCAATAAGATTACACCATACACTTGTAGAACAAGCCTTAATAATAGAATCACCAATATACAACTAGGAAAAAACTGGTTTAGAGATTTAGTGCCTTGCACAACTCTCTTTCAAACTTACTTGCATAAAAAGCTTACAAATATTTTCCTTCTAGACTCTACAAAGGAAAGAGGTCTTACTTATAGAATTTACAAACTTAAAGGAGAAAGTAATGAGGAAGAAACTTCATGATCAAGGCAAAAATGTGGTACCCTTAGTGGGATCACTATTGATGAATAATGTCATGCTTTGTTGTCTTGGGCACAAGTCAAAAGTGGATCTTCCACTTTGACAAATCATCAACCACTTTCACATGCATCAAAAACTAGTGCTCCACTTACCTTTTTGACTTGTCCCCCACTCAAGATCATGAGGACCACTAAGAAATGTGCCCCATATACATCCTTTTCATTTTTCACTAAAATTAAATCATCTGAATCACTAAAGACACCCAAATTTATCCCTTAGTGGAGTGGGATGTCCCACTCCACTCACATCATCTTTATCTCATGTAGATTAGTCCATGGGCCATTCTAACTCATTCACAATCCACATCATCACCTATGTCATCATTTGCATCACCTACCACATCAACAGCACAATCATGGACAAATCACCACTACCACCTCATCACATGAATAGTGACTATGAATAGTGGATGTGAATAGTAGCTCATGAATAATGATTTGTGAACAGTAACTCATGAATAGTGCCCTAACTTGTCAAGGTTGAGTCACCTTAATTCCCAACATTTTCCCACTTGTTGAGTACTTTGTAAGACTAGAGGAATTATACCATCATGAACTTAATTTCTAGGGGTAAAGAGACCCATAGACTCTAAACACCATTTAAACTTATCTATGCTCATGAGTTTAGTTAATAAATCTATAACATTCATCAAAGTCTCTACCTTTATCATCTTCACCCTGCCATCTTCAACCATGTCTCTCAAAAAATGATATTGTACATCAATATATTTGGTCTTGGCATGAAATATCAGATTCTTTGCTAGGATATTGTAAGAAAAAACATTGATAAGGGGGTGAATCAATGTTTGATAACTTTTAATCAATTATACTTTAACATTTTTTGAACCATGAAAGCAATGCATAAAGAACCATTCACATGAGCATAACACAAAAAAACACATATATGAGTGGGAAACCCTTGAGGGGAATAAACCCCATTGTGATCTCTAAAAATAGACTACTATCCTATAGAACATAATATCAAATTATATTGAGCACCAACTCAACTTGTAGAATCAACCCCAATAAATTCAAGCACCCACTTACTAGGCTTTAGCAAGTACCTACTTGCAAGGAAACACCAACTCCCTAAGTGACTCAACACCAACTTAGCCACCTCATGAATTTGGATCACCACACCTATGCTCTTATGTTATGGTCTCATTTCAAGACCTCCTTCTGCTCAACCATGCAATATTTTATTCACTTATATTGCATACTTCTAAATATGCCTCAATTGCCTTGTATATATACTAGTCTCATGGTCACACACCACTTATTCAGCCACACATATTCAAAATCTCAGTTTGGCCATGAAATTTGTCTTATAACATCTTATTAACATGATTCAAATGTAATTTGAACCACTTTTGGTTTGAAACAACTCAATTAGGCCTTACTCCTCCTTTAGGCCTCATGGAGACCTAATTGGATTAGGTTTATCCTCTTAGCACCAAAACTTGATATGCTTGGGCCCATATGACTCTTTCCAATAATAAAAAACCATGAAAACTCCTTTAGGACAAACTGCCTTATTAGGCTTGTGTACCTTAAAAGTCTATCTTTAAAAAATGAACAGTAAACACCCTTAAACTACTGAAATCAAAAAAATGAAAAATGTATAAAGGTTCTCCATGACCTCAGGGTCATCACCAAATGCTTGAAACACTTTCACTCAGGAGATAAAGTCTCAAAAATATATTTTTAACTTTCTTACTTAGAACTACCAATTCACCTCAAAGACCAATCGTGATGAATTAGACCTCCAACACCTGTGTAGACACTTTTCATGACTCCTGATGCATGTAAATGGTCCTATATATATATATATATATATATATATATATATATATATATATATATATATATATATATATATATATATATATATACACCATCCTTATAAAAATTCATATGGTTTAATGTTAAAAATTGGTCTTGCAAACCAATTTCTTGACCTTATATCACACAGTCTTATCTGAACTAGACAAATCATTTTGTGAGCAACTTTTTCACTACATACACTAACCTTCAAATAGTATAAAAATATTATCATTACTTACATGTCATAAATAATTACTTCATGTAAATTTTTGCATCAATCTATTATGCACAGACATTCAAATCTAGCTTTTCATCTATGCCTGAGTTTTTCACTATTCACACCATTAGGTCTATCTGTGACTAACTAACTTGAATGACCAAATTAAAACCCTTGAAATCTATAACCTATCCAAAAATCATCATGTAAATTTAAAATGAGTCTCTATATTATTCTACCATCCATTTTCATTTCTTGACCAATAAAACATTTGAGATTTACAATAACTTCTTGACAAATAAACTTGTATCTGTGCATTTTCTCTCTCATCTAACTAACCACTACCACCTAGAGGTATCTCAGAGAGTTGAATACATGATCTAATATTTTATATATACATTTGAATCCATCCTGAGCTGTGTTGAACAAGATATTTCATATTGGGTCCTTATTAAGGTTTTAGGGAGGTTTAACATAGGTTTTGGTGTTAATGATTGTTCATAAAGGACTACCCCTTAAATCCAAAACTAATGCCTAGAGATATTATCTATGACCCTTCCCCATCTCTCCTTAATATCTCATATTCCCATGTAGAGGTTACACCTACCAATGAATGTCTGAAAGTGCTTCTTAGGTATTGAGACCTCATTATGTGAACTTGATAAGGCCTAAAACACTTATTCATGAAATTTATTTCAAACCATGACCTCAAACTTTGTGAACATGCCTAAAACAACTTATATCACCTTTTTCCATGCTCACATATGCATATTTTCCTTGAAATATGATCTTCATACCTCATTAGACTAGGTAGATTCTAAGAGTGGTCTAGGTTAAGGCTTAGGCTAAAGGTCCTACCCCTATAGATTCACCCTGAAACTCTCATGAATGCTTCAATGCCTTACACACATGCTCAAACAATGCCATACAACCTTAAAAATATTGTGTTCATTCATTTTCCATGCACACTCCTCTTCATTCCATGACTAGGCTCGTGACTAAGCTTCATATGCACTTTGACATCAATGACCTATACCTTCATGCATACAAAAGATTGTAGAAAACACTATAAGACATTAGTTTCCTTTAAATTATCTCTTTTACTTTTTCTCATGACAACATGACAACATTATTTCATGCATCTTATCACTGACTTATCACATCACATACTACCAACTGTCTGTAGTCACCTTTGACATCAACCTTCATAAGATGCATCTTTGACATCAATAACAACACTCAATAATCTCCCCCTTTATCATTAATGGAAACCACTCTCAGAAACTTCTCTCAATAGGCAATTTCATCCTTATTATGAACTTTCTCCCCCTTTGACATAAATGATAAAGAAATGCCTAACAATTCTTGGATCACACCTCTTGCAATCAAAACACTCAACACACAAGATTATGAGTTTATGAAGTAACATACAAACATGCTTCCCCTATCTCCATGCATACCTTCTCAACACTACTCACCTACTCTTGGAGCTAATGAACCACTTGATAGTTCCCCCTAAGCAATTGGCTTCGTTAATAACTAGTAGGAGATGGAACTACACCCAATTCCTATCTTAGATGTTCAAATGTTGATTTTAGAAGTGGCATGGTTAAAATGTCTACAATATTATCCTTTGTAGAAACATACTCAAGTTTAACACTTTTTTTACTTACCTACACTCTTAGGAAATGATACTTGATAAGAGTGTGCTTAGTTTTTGAGCGCATAATAGGATTATTTAAGATGCTTATGGCACTTGTATTATCACAATAGATAGTGTTAGGACTATCATACTCTACCTTGTAGTATTTTAAGGTATGTCTCATCCATAGGGCATGAGTGTAACATGAAGTTGTTGTAATGTATTCAGCCTCACAAGTAGATAATGCCAGGAATGGATTCTTCTTGCTCATCCATGATACTAAGCACTCATTTTAGAATAAAACTCCTTTACAAGTTCTCTTCCTATCTTATAGACTCCCTACCCAGTCTACATTTATCTAGGTTGTCAAGTTAAACTCCTTGCTCCTTGTACCATAATCTAAACTCAATAGTTCCCTTGAGATACCTAAGTATCCTTTTGACTACTTGTAAATTATTTTCCTTTGGGTCTAATTGAAACCTTCCCATAAGACCTAATGTTTGCATGATGTCAAGTCTAGAGGCATTAATATATAGCAAACTTCTAATCATTGACCTATATGATATCTGATTGACCTTTAGAGATTCATCTTCCTTGCTTAACTTACACCTTGTGATCATTGGTGTGATAACTAATTTGAAATATTACATCTCAAATTTCTTCAACATCTCTCTAATATACTTATCTTATGAAATAAATATACCTTTTTTTATTGAATGATTTAAAATCCAAGGAAGAATGATAGTTCTCCCAGCATGGACATCTCAAACTCCTTCATCACATCTATAAAGGCATTACTCATATTCTCACTATTTCTACCCAATATGATGTCATCCACATAGACCACTACTATCAAATAATGGCCATTTCTGTCTTTATGTATAGATTACTATCTACAAGTCCTCTTTTGAATCCTTAGTCCAATAGATACCTATCCAATCTAGCGTACCAAGCTCTAGGAGATTGTTTGAGACCATAAATAACCTTTTTCAATCTATAAACATAGTCTTTGTTACCTAATAATGAAAAACCCTTAGGTTTCTCTATGTCCACCTCCTCTTCCAAGTTCCCATTCAAAAAAGTAGATTTGACATCCATCTGATACACCTTGAATCCTTTAAACCCTGTATATGCTAGAAACAGTCTGATAGCCTCCAATCTTTTTACTAGAGCAAAGGTATCCTCAAAATCTACCCCTTAAACTTGTGTATACTCCTTACATACCAATCTATCCTTGTTCCTAGTGACTTATCCATCTTCATTCAACTTGTTCCTAAACACCCATTTAGTGCCAATGACATTCTTGTCTTTAGGCATACGAACTAGTTCCAAAATCTCATTTTTGTCTATTTGGTCTAACTCCTCATTCATACAACCTATCCAAAACTTATCTTTGATTGACTATACAAGGTTTTTAGGTTGAATGTTAGACACTAGGGCACTATTATCTTGATTTAGGTTACTTACCAGCCTTCTCCTTATTTTCATACCTGCATCCTTATTGCTAATGATTTGTCATTCAAGATAGTCTTTTTGAATCTATCTTGAATGACATTTTGAATATTGTCTTTACTCAGCTTCTTCTTCTGCATCAATATCTATTGTTTATTCTTCATTATTGAAGTCCAGATTCTCTCATCTATCCTTTGACTATGTGTGTGACTTCTTAGAACTCGTCTCATCAATCTTCACATTAGTGTTTCCCACTATCTTATGTAATCTATTGTTATAGCATCTATAGGCTAAACTCACTAATGAGTTGTTAAGTTATGGAGCTAAAAGCTTCACCAGGATGTTAATCAAGAGGTTGTTGAGTTCAACCAGTAACTGACATCGGCAGTATTGCTGACGTCGGTCAGGCAGGGACTAGGGATCGATCGACATCAGTCACCTGTGCATGTGCATGCAGTTGCATGTGTTTCCAGAACACGTTTCTAGAATTAGAATCATCTAATTTTAAGAGGTCCGAGAGTGTTTGCATGTTGAAGACTAATTTAAGTCTTGAGTCTGTGTTTCTAATTATTGTAATTAGAGTTCTAATTATTGTATGCATGGGATCCTATTTAAAGACCCATGAGGCATGTATTGTAATTAAGGCAAGTAAAGCATTGAAGCAGGAAAGCAAGGTCAAAGGAGATTTTCAAGGTGCAAGGTCAAGGAGATCAGCTGAAGCTATCAAGGAGGGGATAACAACTCAAGTTATTAAGTTAGTTGTGGTTGAGAGAGAAAGAGAGAACTTTTAGGGAAGATTACTGAAATTCTTAAAGGTGTGGGAAGCCTTAGAGGTGGAAGAAGACTGTGGCACTTTTTTATTGTATTTCCTTCTGAAGATTATTTAATACAAGATTGTGTATTGTCTCTCATATTCTTTGTTGTTTCAAGTTTCTAGTTACTTAATCATTATGGTATAATTTCGTGTTTAATTGCTTATAAGAAAGGTAATCAATTGTGATTCCTTTGGAGTTCCTGACAGCTGGTATCAGAGTAAGGTTGTAGGGAGTAGGTTATTGTTTGATTACAGGTCATTCTCAGGGGTTTCTAATTGAGTGGGAGTACAGCAATGGCAAAAGAAAGTAAGCTACAAATGGAGAAGTTTAACGGCAAGAATTATCACCATTGGAAGATGCAGATAGAAGATTATCTGTATCAAAAAGATTTGTACTTACCGTTGGGTGGGGTTGCATGCAAGCCCATAGATATGAAGGATGAAGAATGGAGTGTTCTTGATCGAAAGGCTCTGGGATCCATAAGGTTGAGCCTTGCATCGTTTGTGATTTCCAACTTATCACAGTGTAAGACAATGGAAGAGTTGATATAATCTTTGGCAAATTTATATGAAAAGCCCTCGGCTTCAAATAAGGTATTTCTTATGAAGCAGTTATTTACTTTGTAAATGCAGGAAGGTGGATTGGTATATACTCATCTTAGTGATTTCCATGGTTTGGTAAACTAGTTAGCTTCAGTCAATATTGTTTTTGATGATGAAGTAAAGGCTCTCTTAATTTTATGCTCTTTACCTAAAAGTTTGGATAGTTTGGTAATGGTAGTAAGTAATTCTGTGTCTGCTTCTAAAATCTTAAAATTTGATGATGTTGTGAGTGTAATCTTGAATGAATAAATACGTAGGAAAAACACAGGTGAATCATCAGGGAATGCTCTAAGTGTTGAAAGCAGGGGAAGGCAAAGAGAGAAGATCGAGAAAGGGAAATCAAGGTCACAGATGGGAAGGAGACCCAAATCCAGAAATGGAGGTATCACCTGTTGGATTTGTGGAAAGAGAGGACCCACAAAGAAAGATTGTTGGTTGAAGGATAAAGAAAATCAACATGAAGGTAATGAAGAAGCAAAAGATGCAGGTATTGTTACGCAGGATGCTCTCATACTTTCTTTGGATAGTCAGGTAGAATCATGGGTTTTAGATTCTAGTGCTTCTTTTCATGCAACCCCAAATAGAGATTTTTTCCATGAGTATGTCCAGGGAGACTTGGAGAGATTTATTTAGGGGATGGTACACCTTGTCAAATGGTTGGCAAAGGGAAAGTGCAGTTGGAATTGCAGACAGGCAACACATGGGTGTTGAAGGAGGTTATGCATGTCCCAGTCCTGAAACAGAGTTTGGTTTCTGTAGGAAAGTTGGGTGATGAGGGATGCACAGCAACCCTCATAGTGGATTCTTGGAAGGTTACCAAGGGTGCACTTGTTTTAGCAAGAGGTAAGAATGTAGGTACTCTGTATCTATCTACTTGTATTACTGATTCTACTTTTGTTTTATCTACTTCAACTATAGATTCGAAGATGTGGCTTAGTAGGCTTGGTCACATGAATAAGAAGGGAATGGACGTTCTTGAGTCAAAGGGTATGAGTTCAGATTCATAGGGCATACATCAAGTTCATTGCAGGAAAAGAAAATTTGATGTTTTTGACAAGAACAAGGAAGCCTTGGTGTTTATGGAGGAGATGATGGACAGAGATCAGTCACAAGGGCTAAATAATTTTGAGCAGGGTAGTTGGACAGGGTTTTGATCCAAGATGAGCTCGCAGATAAAGAAGTCATCACTTATAGGAAAACACAGTTACCGATGTCGGTCACATGGAACTGACATCGATCAGGCAGGTACCGACATCGGTCATGTGCAGACTAGCAGAGTTGGTAATGTCAGGCAGGTGGAACTGACGTTGGTCAGGTAGGAACCGATGTCGGTAGAAGGTCAATCGCATGGAACTGACGTCGTTCAGGTGCAAACTGAGAGATGGTTGAGATCGGTCACTGGAATGAATGTTGGGCAGATAGCAAGTTGTCAAGGAGTCTCAAATGCCCATATGAAGGACTGAAAGGGTAAGTGGACCTCATATTCATTGTTCACCTTCTTTATATTACTTATTGCTTACTAATGGTCAAGAACTAGGAAGATGTGAAGAGGCAATGTAGGTAGAATTCAAGAAACAGTGGGAGCATGACATGAATTCTTTAGAAGAGAACCAA
Organism: Torreya grandis; assembly: GCA_037957365.1. NCBI lineage: Eukaryota > Viridiplantae > Streptophyta > Pinopsida > Cupressales > Taxaceae > Torreya > Torreya grandis. The sequence continues at coordinate 2,798,035 of JARHVA010000517.1, read as the reverse complement.
GTAGGAGATTTGGTAGAGTTGTTAGCTGGGATAAAAGCACTAATAGAGGAATGAATTCCCAAGTTAGAAAAAAGAGTGGATGGACACGTGAGATAGAAGGCTAGGGTATATGGTCTTGAGCAGGCTGTAGGACAATGGAGGTTTAACCATTGTGTTTTTCTTTTACCAAGTTGGATAATATTAGCTACATTATCCTGTTACTATATTGTGTGCTTATTGCAGGGTTATACATGCAGGGAGTTTTTGAGCTAAAGGTAAAGATAGTTCAGAGGTATGTCATGAAGAATTTGGGAGCATTGAAATTCTTTGGCATGAGAGACATGGAAGATCACAGGTTGATTTTGTCTCCAGTGGGAGATGATGTGAAGAAGGTGTAGGTGGGGTTCAATACACAGGATGCAGAACTAGTATGCACACCAAGGGCTGGACAGTTCAAGCTGAGCTTAGAACAGTGTTTGAAATCACATAAGGTTTGGTGTAGACCTGAGTTTTCCCAAGTAGTGGGAGTTGTCAAAAAGTTCAGATATGGCAAGGGACTTGGATGATAGGTATAGCATCACAGGATGTGTGGTGGTTGGTCTTCAAAATTGAGCTTGAAGATGGAGGTGCCTGAGATGGTTAGTGGAGGTTATTGTATAGGTATAGGTATAGCTATTTATCTCCAAGTGGGAGATTGTTAAGTTGTGGAGCTAAAAGCTTCACCAGGATGCTAATCAGGAGGTTGCTAAGTTCAACCAGTAACCGGCATCGGCAGTATTACCGACATCGATCAAGCAGGGACCAAGGATCGGCCGACATTGGTCAGGAGTAGACAGATAGAAACCAACGTCGGTCACCTTTTCTTGTGCATGCAGTTGCATGTGTTTCCAGAATGCATTTCTAGAATTAGACTCATCTGATTTTAAGAGGTCCGAGAGTGTTTGCATGTTGAAGACTAATTTAAGTCTTGAGTCTGTGTTTCTAATTATTGTAATTAGAGGTCTAATTATTGTATGCATGGGATCCTATTTAAAGACCCATGAGGCATGTATTTTAATTAAGGCAAGTAAAACATTGAAGCAAGAAAGCAAGGTCAAAGGAGATCTGCAAGGTGCAAGGTCAAGGAGATCAGCTGAAGCTATCAAGGAGGGGATAACAACTCAGGTTATTGAGTTAGTTGTGGTTGAGAGAGAAAGAGAGAACTTTGAGGGAAGATTATTGAAAGTCTTAAAGGTGTGGGAAGCCTTAGAGGTGGAAGAAGACTATGGCACTTCTTTATTGTATTTCCTTCTAAAGATTATTTAATACAAGATTGTGTATTGTCTCTCATATTCTTTGTTGTTTCAAGTTTCTAGTTACTTAATCATTCTGGTATAATTTCGTGTTTAATTGCTTATAATAAAGGTAATCAATTGTGCTTCCTTTGGAGTTCCTGACATGAGTATCCCAAGAATATACTTTCAATAAACCTAAAATCTAACTTACTTAAGTCTACCTTATCTCTTTTGGTGAAGCATTTGCTTATAAACACTCTAAATTGTTACACATTAGCAGGTATGTTTTTCTACAGTTCATAAGGGGTTTTATTCACATTAGTACTTATCTATACTCTATTCATAATGTAGACTGTATTTCTTACTACCTCTCTCTAGTATCCATCAACTAACCTTGATTCATTTATCATAGTTCTTGTCATCTCTTGAATTATCCTATTCTTTCTTTCCACTACCCCATTCTGTTGAGGTGTTCTCGCTGTTGAGAACTATCTCCTTATCCCATGGACCTCACAGAAGTCATCAATTTCATTGGACCAAAACTCTCCTCACCTGTCAGACCTCAAGAATTTGATATTTCCTTCTTCTCATTCTCAACAAGATCCTTTAATGCCTTGAATGTATCAATAAATTCTAAATTTTCTTTCAAGAATGCTACCCAAGTCATTCTTATGTAGTCATCTATGATTAACATGAAGTATCTATCTCCTTGAATGCTTTGAATTCTTGTAGGTCCACAAAGATTAGTGTGTATTAACTCTAAAGGTATTTTAGTAGAATGCTCTTTAGAATTGAACCTTCTCTTGTTTTCTTACCATGTTGACATGCCTTACAAAGTGTGTTTTTAGGTTTGGTGATTTTAGGCATATTCTTCATAGACTTCTTATAGATTATATTGACCAAATTATCAAATTTTATATGGCCTAACCTTTTGTGCCATATCCAAATTTCATCCATCTTTCTCATAAAGCATCTATCCTTCTTGATCTCATTCAAGACCTATAGATTGTTTTCAATCCTCTTAGCATTGGCAATTAGCCTTCTTGATTTGGCTTTCCTTATATCACACCCTCTCTCATGAAAGGTTAGTGTGTGTTCTTGGTTGCACATTTGACTTAAACTAAGTAAGTTATGTTTCAAACCTTCCACATACAACATAATCTTTATCTTGGTCTTCCCATTGTCAAAACTCAGGATACCCTTACCAACTATATTTGAAATTATGTTATCTCCAAATCTCACTATTTTTATAGCATTTTTCTTTAGTGAGTTGAACTTGATCTTGTCCCCTATCATGTGGCTTGAGTAGCTACTATTTATATACCATTTCATGCCTTCATCTTGGATGTGAAAGGCAGTCTGAGCTAGCATAGATTCTTCTCCTTTAGTCTTCTACTCATCCTTCACCTTGTCCATGGGGTATAACTTCTTGATCCAATTCTCAATGGTATGACTGTATAACCTTTTGTCTTGACTGATCTTTCTCATATGCCTTATCTTGCAATCTCTTATAATATGTGTTGTCTAATCATAATTATAGCATAAATTCTACTTCTACTATTGAAATGGACATTAAATCTATTTTTCCATGATGAATTGATTCTAGCATGATGTCTACAATCCATAGCTATATATCCATATTTATTACATGAGAAACAATAACCATTAAAATGATTCACATACCTTGTCTATCTAATGTTGAATGATGCACCTCAATTTTTGTTGTCTCTTGAAAGAGTCAATTTTTCTTGACTTGTTGATGACTACTTTTAGTCTCAAATTTGAGAGTTTTTTTGTAGGTCTTTACTCTACCAATACCATCAATTTTTTATAGTCCTTTGTCCTTTTAGGTTTGACTCTCCTTGTTTTCCTTTTGGTCTTCTATGAATCCAAGACCTGTCTTATCATGTGAACACCTCTGACTATTCAAAATATCACCAAGGACTTTAATGCTCTTTTCAAATTTTTGATGTGTCTTCAATTTTACTGTTGCTTGGTCCAATTATTCTTTCAAAGACTCCATTTATATTCCAAACTTGATGCATTCTTCCTCCTTGGTCTTAAGACTTGTAGTGATAATCCCAATTTAAGTTTCTAATTATTTGATCATTTTCTCATGTTCATTGATGTTTTTATTTAGTCTCTCTTGAAAGAGATTGATTTGCTCCTCATAACTCTTAACCAATGATCTCAATTATTCTTCCTTCTTTAAAACTTTAAATCCTCTAGAATACTCACCAATTATACCTCAAGGTTCACTTTAACCTTTTCTTCATTTGATTCTTCATAATTCATAAGACTTTTCCCTTTTAAAAAAACCTCATTGTCTTTTTCTATAACCATGAATAAGGTTCTATTTCTATCATGATCATTATAGTTATCAAAATTATCAGATGTACTTGTGTCACTTACATCAGAGGAGCTACTATTTTCTTTGATAGAGAAACTTTTCTTGTTCTTGAATGACCCTTTCTTGCCTTTCTACATCCTAAAACTCTTTTTGTTCTTATCAGACTTATATAACTTATTATCATCACCATGATGGTCATCATGCTCTCCATCAAGCTCATTATTATCCTTTTTAGGACATTTAGACACAAAATGACCAATTTTACCACAATTAAAACACTTGAATGGCAACTTGCCCTTATAATTCCCTAATCCTTTCCTTAGTTTTCTAGCAAACATGGCTTCTATCTTGTCATCATCAATGTCTATATCAACTTCATCCTTGACATTTTTACCTTGTGAATTTTTCTCAACTTTGAATTTAGCTTCCTTCTTGTAAGGTATTTCATCACTTTTTCTCATTTCATAGGTATTCAAGATGCCATGAAGCTCATCCATCTATAGTATGTTAAGATATTTGATCTCCTCCACAGTAGATACTTTTGAATTAAACTTAGATGTCAAGGATATTAGTATATTTTGTACTATTTTTGATTCTTTCAACTTATCTCCTAGACCTCTAATGATATTTACCACTTCATATACTCTTAATAGATAATATGCAATGTTTTCATTCTCCTTCATTTTTATACTTTCAAACTATCTTTAGTGGGTCTACAACTTTTCCAACTTCATTTTGGTGTCTCTTTCATAGATGGTTTGAAACTTTTCCAAAATCCATTTTAATGTATCACAATGCATGACCTTTACAAATTATGTCTCTAAAATACCATAAAGGATGGCATTCATTGCCTTAGAGTTGTTCTCACTTGTCTTCTTGCCTGTTGTGTCAGTTGATGGTGTAGAAGGTGGAATGAATCTATAAACAACATATTGATATATCACATAGCCTAAGGACATTAGATATTTCTTCATTATGATTCTCTAAAATGAATATTTAGCCCACTAAAGAGAGTAGCCTTAATGGTTGAGAAACCTCCTTATACTTGATGACTAGACATGTTTGTGCTTCTAGGATAACCTTTAAGTTGTTAGCCCTATTTCAAAGGACCATGATATGATACCAATTATTAGAAGCATAATAATTGAAGGGGGTGAATTAATTTTTGAGATATTTTAATCAATTATAATTTAACGATCCTTGAAACATGAAAACAATACAGTGACATAGCAATGCATAAAGAACCATTCGCATGAGCATAACACAAGAAAATACATATATGAGTGGGAAACCCTCAAGAGGAATAAAACCCACTATGATATCTAAAAATGGAATAATATCCTATACAAAAAAATATCACATTTTTTTTATCACAAACTCAACTTGGAGCACCAACCCCAATAAAGTCAAGCACCCACTTGACTAGGCTTTAGCAAGCACCTAATGCAAGGAAGTACCAACTCCATAAGTGACTCAGCACCAACTCAGCGACCTCATGAATTTTAATCACCATAAATCTATTCTTATATTTTGGTCTCATTTTAAGACCTCCTTCTCAACCATGCAATATTTTATTCACTTATGTTGCATACTTCCAAATAGGCCTAAACTGCCTTATATATATATACACTAGTCTCGTGGTCACACACCACTTGGTCAACCACACATCTTCAAAATCAAAAGTAATCCATAAAATATGTCTTATAATATATTATTAACATGATTTAAATTTAATTTGAACTCATTTTGGTCTACAACAACTTCATTTGGCCTTACTTCTCCTTTAGACCTTGTGGAGACCTAATTGCATTAGGTTTATCCTCTTAGCACCAAAACTTGATACTTTTGGGCCCAGATGACTTTTTACAATAATAAAAATCCATTCAATCACTTATGAAATCACATGTAATAACCTCCTCCATTCTTGATTAGACCTATATCTTTTGTTCATACCATGAAAACTCCTTTAGGACAAACTGCCCTATTAGGCTTGTGTACCTTACAAATTTGTCTTACAAAAATGAAGCTTAAATACCTTTAAACTACTAAAATATAAAAAATAAAACATGTATACATGTTTTATATGACCTAAGTGTCATCACCAAATTCTTTAAGCACTTTCAATTAAGATATAAGTCTCAAGAACATCTCTACAACTCGCTTAACTTAAAAGTGCTAATTCACTACAAAAACCAATCATGATGAACTAGACCTCAAACACCTATGTAGACACTTTTCATGACTACATATTCATTTAAATATTAATATGATATATATATATATACACCATCATAAAATATAAAATTCATATGGTTTAATGCTAAATATTGGTCTTGCAGACCAATTTCTTAACCTTATATCACACCATCTCATCTGAACCAAACAGATCATTTTGTGAACAACTTTTTCACTACATACACTAACCTCAAATTATTATAAAATAATGATCATGACTTAAATTAATAAATAAATCCTTAATGTACTTTTTTTAATCAATCTATCATGCACAAACCTTCAAATCTATCTTTTCATTTATGTTTGGGTTTTTCACTGTTCACACCATTAGGTCTATCTATGAATGGCTAACTTGAATGACCAAATTATAAATCCTTAAGGATATAAACGATCCATAAATCATCATGGACATGTAAAATGAGTATCTATATTCTTCTACCATCCATTTGCTTTTCTTAACCAATACAACATTTGAGAGCTACAACTTCTTGACAAATAAACCTATATCTATGCATTTTCTCTCTTATCTGAATAACCACCACCATAAAGAGGTACCTAGGAGATTTTAATACATGATACAATAGTTTATCTAGATATTTTAATCCATCCTAAGCTATTTTGAACAAGATCTTTCATATTGAGTCCTTATTAGGGTTTTAGGGAGGTTTAACATAGGTTTTGGTGTTAACAATTGTTCATAAAGGATTGACCATTAAATACAAAACTAATGCCTATATATATTATCTATTACCCTTACCCATATCTCCTTAATAGCTTATATTCCCATGTAGAGGTTACACATGGCAATGAATGTCTGAAAGTGCTTCTCAGGTCTTAAGACCTCATTCTGTGAACTTGATAAGGCCTAAACATTGATTCATGCAATTTCCTTCAAACCATGACCTCAAAATTTATAAACATGCCTAAAATAACTTATATCACCTCTATATATGCTCACATATTCATAATTTCCTTTAAATCTGATCTTCATACCTCATTAGGCTAGGTAGGGTCTAAGAGTGGTCTAGGTGCAGATTTAGACTGAAGGTCCTACCCCTATAGGTTCACCCTAAAACTCTCATGAATAATTCAATTCCTTACATGATCAAATAGTGCCATACAACCTTCACAATCTTGTGTCCATTCATTTTCCATGAACACACCTCTTCATGTCATGACTAGGATTCCTATGCACTTTGACATCAATGATCTATACCTTCATAGAAACATAAGACTGTAGATAACACTCTAAGACATTATTTGCCTTTAAACTATGTCTTTTACTTTCTCTCATGACAACATGATAACATTATTTCATGTATCTTATCATTGGCTTATCACATCACATACTGCCAACTGTCCTTAGTCACCTTTGACATCAACCTTTACAAGATGCATCTTTGATATCAATGACAACACTCAACATAAGCAAATAACACTCTAACTATTACAATTCACTATCAATAAACCCCATTTTAATCCAATATCTAAACATAATATCCTAAAATAAATGGTTTATTTATAGGTGTGAGGACCTAAAATATACTCTACCTCTATAGTGGACAAAGGGACACAACCTATCACTTACTCATCTAACTTAATGTACCACCAAATAAATTAAACACATAAGCATTGGTGGATCTTTTGCTATCAATAGCACCTACCCAATTTGAATCCACATAACCAGGAATGTCAAGAGGATGATTTTCTCCAATCATGTTACTATAATAACATAAGGAATACTCTAAGGCACCCCATAAATATTTGAATACTTGTCCCAATGAACTCTACTAGGATTAGATACTTAATAGGAAAAAACTCCAACTACTTGGGAAATGTCTAGTCTAGTACAGACCATAGCATACATTACACTTCCAATTGTACTTTGATAAGGCACTTTGCTCAGGTCTTCCATCTCTAATGGGGATGTAGGGCATTTTGTAGTAGATAAATTTGTTCTAATAAAAAAAGGAACACATAATGGTCTGTAATCCTACATGTTAAACATCTTTAATATTGAACTCACATACTCCAGCTAAGCTAGAAATTTTTATTCTATCTCTTATAATTTCCATCCCAAGAATGTGTCTCGTAGCACCAAGATCTTTCATCTCAATGTTTTCTAGGAGTTGATATTTAAGCTCTGAAATCAAAAGTTTCCCATTACCAACAAACAACATATCATCAATGTATAATGCAATATCCAAGAAATGGTCACCATAAGTTTTATAATAAACATAATGATCAAATTTATATCACTCAAACCCCAAACCAATACGTATATATCAAATTTATGGTACCACATCCTAGTACCCTATTTGAGACCATATAAGGATTTATTTAACTTGAAAACCAAATTTCTTTTACCTTTCACCATGTAGTGGTCTAGATATGTCAAATGAATATCTTCCTCTAAATCACCATGAAGGAAAATAGTCTTCATATCCATTTGCTCGATCTCTAAATCATAATTTTTTGTAATATAAAGCAAGAATCTAATGGATGTCATTTTAGAATCATGAGAAAATATCTCACCATAGTCAACACCCTCAACCTAGAGTAACCTTTTGAAACCAATCGAGCTTTGTACTTTTCAACACTACCATCTAAACCTATCTTTTTCTTAAAAACCCACTTGCATCTAATAGGATTACATCTTTCAAGTAATGGTACAAGGTCTCATGTATCATTCTTTTTTAAGGTTACAATTTCTTCTTCCATGGCAATATTATAGGACTCTACATCATTCATACCCAAAGCTTCTTCTGTATATCTTGACTCATCAATGTGAGTATTCAAAGTAAATACACATCTCCAATCATTAATAGAATACCTTTTTACTAGTTGTATATGCCTTATAGACCTTTGAATAATGTGAAATAGGTTCTTATTCATTTATCATCTCTTCAAAATATTTTGAGCTAAATGAGCTCTCCTCAACTTCTTGTCTCTATCATGGCCTCGACTCAACTTTCTTAGGCATAGGAGGAAGTTGAATCACTTCTTTCTTTTATGTTTTTTCTTGCTATTGTATGGCACAAGAAGGCTTAGTTTATCTAAAAATAACACTTCTATAATATAATACCTTATGTGTTATAGGATCCCAAAGCTTGTATCCTTTCACACCATAACTATAACCAATGAAGATACATTTTGTATGTAAAGGGAAATGCAACTAATCTATAAATCAATCTTATCTAAGAGAAGATAAATCATACTTACACTTTTGATTATTGATATATTATATATTCAAGGTCATGATCAAGATGGATCTGCTAGACCTAGACAAGGGATCTCTTACCACAGTAATATCACTAGATAGGGTTCTAAAGCCTCTAGTCAAGCAAAACTATGTAATAACCCTAACTAGGTCTTATGTTTTCATATTCACTAAACTAATAACAAGTAAAGTAAAGTCTAATATAGTGCTCACCAAAGTTATGGCACAAAGTGGGGGTAATAAACATTAAAAGTAAACATGCATATAAGACATATACTCACATCAATGTATACATAATCCTAATGCATGTAAGAAAAGTACAAATGTAAATCTATCTACTCTTAAAAAAGAAGAACAAATTTCGGAATACTTACCTTCGAAGATGAACCTATTAAGCCTCAATCTCTCCCTTGGTAAAGATGTTTCACAAGACATTGTTTTTTTATGTAAGGATGACAAAGATAAATTAGCTCTAGAATACACAACCTATCAATGCATCCAAAATACTTCTCCACAAGACAGGAACCATATCTCCGAAGAAAGTATGAAACCCTAAACTATGTTCCTTAATTAGAATGGTGGATAAGCATATATGTAATATATATCTCTCCTTATCTTAGCTTCCTAAATGATGAAATGAATGTGTATATATAGTTGAATCTAACCCTAATATATTCAAAAAGTTTAGCCGACAGAGTCAGCGCAATTGACTCTGTATCATTATTGACAAAAATAAATAAGGTCCTTGTCTATGTTGGTCAAGGGCCAACCTAGACCCTAAATGATTTTTGTCAATTAGAGTATAGGGTTGATAGGTTTGGTAGTATATTGTAAGCCACCAAAAAGGATTTTAGGCTAGGGAAGGGCTAATGAAGGTGGAAAATGACTAGAGGAGGGTGAAAAAGATAAATTAAATAAATCACAACACACAATGCTAAAGTTGAATAAATTGCAATAAGTAATAAATAAGATAAATAAAAAGATAGAATTGAAAAATGCATACCTTTACTTACATTACTGTTGTATATAAATAAGGAGATTCAAAATTTGAAGGTGTCTAATGTAGGGAACATTACGAAAACTTGTATAAGTTAGTAAAAAAAGAGAGAAAATTCAAAAAAAATGCAACATCGACATATAACATGTGAAATAATTCTCTATGATGTCAAGATTCTAAAACATTTCACAATTCATAAAAAGAGATAGTAGAAACAAAGATATGATAAAAAGATAAAATCTGTCGATAAATATTTGAATGGTAAATAATTCTAAATAGTAAATATAATAGGGTGAAAAATAATTCATTTGTTATTTTTACTATTCTGATAAAATAGAGCTCTAAGAGACCTAGTTGGAGACCATAGATCCATCATGGTGAGGAGATGTGAGACAGGGAGGATGCATAGTGACCCTAGTGAGTGGAGCATAGGTAATCAACTAAACATTTCAAATTTTTTAATCTTTTTATTTGAAATTAAGCTAAAAAATAGAAAACTAACTGGTAGATATAATCTAGGCACTGAAATGAACCTTGGGAAATTTTTAGGTAAACTAGGGTTAAAATGGGGTATTGGGTAGGAAGAATTGAGACCAATAAATGCCCAAGGCATTTATCATAAGTAGGCAAAAATTTTCCACTGTAGACAAATAGAGTTGACCTAGTCAACTTAGTTCATAAGGTGAGCCAGAAAGATAAGGTTGACTACATAGCAGTGGGCCTATTTAGTTTGCTAATATGGGGTTGACTTCATAATAGTAGGCCAACTTAGTTAGTAAGGGGTAAAGGTCAACTACATATGACAAGGCCTATTTAGTTTTTTGAAGACAGCTGATATAGTATCACTAACAAAGGCCGACTGTGTATAATATGGCCAATATTGTATCTTAGATCAAGAAAATGGTCGATCTATTAATGACGTGGTTGATCTAGTATGAAATTAAAAGGGCTGATCTAGTATCATAAATAAAGTATAAGGCCAATTTAGTATTAAAAGGGCCAATTCTATAGAAAATTGAGAAACTAAATCAAACATGGCTAATTTTTTGAAATTTTAAGAATGTGTTTTTATTATTTATGACATGAAGGTCTAATACATCCTTTATTATTTAATATTTTATAGAGATAATGGAGTTATTAGTGACTGATAAATGCATCATAGTTACCATATCTACTAGAGTGATTGACTAATGTGGATAGAGAATAGCTAGTTACACTAGGCTTTAGAGGCATCATGGAATTGAGGCACATATCATTGCGTGTTGATCTCATTATCATGTTCCTTAGATCATGGGAATGATTGACCAACACTTTTTGATGGGTGGTAGATGGGGATACGATAGAGGTGGGTATCATGATATAGGATGTTCATGCTTTACAAGGACTACCGATAAAAGGGACACCAATGATCACAGAGATACTAGATGATCTTGAAGAGAGGCAAGGATTAACCATGTGGGTGGTGTGCTTAGATAGGATATACCCAAGATTGAAGGTCAATCTATTTGATGTATATATAGTGGTAATTTTGGATATATGAAAATCCATGATATACTTATGCAACATGAGTGTTGTGTCACAAGTCAGATGACAAGGCATCGTTATACATGATAACCTTCTGTTAGTCAATTTTGGATTAGGGAGCACTATATGACTTTGGGGATTCTATCTAGGTCTAATTCATGCATGATATGTATGAGATGTTGTTTAGAGGGTAAAATACCATGGGGGCATTTTTTTTATTCAATGCTTGGATATATGAGAGGTTTCTTATTTATCAACCATCTAGAATGTCCCATGTGGTTGATAATAGGTTACCTTAGGTGCTGAGATGGAGAAAGGACCATGTAGTGTGTTCCATGCCCCATGTGCCAGCATTACTGACTATCACAAGAGGGGAGATCATGTGGCATCCCTATATGGACATTATTACTAGTTGGCCTAGTTGATCGACTATGGAAATGAAGGTAGCATAGGTGTGGATCACATGTCACTATACCTCAAGGGTAGATCTACATCTGATAGCACATTTTCTAGGGCATATCAAAATCCCACACCTAGCATCCCCTCTAATAGTGCCTATTTATTGGGCACAACATGATAGAGAGCTAAAGGGGAGAGGAATAGGAGGAGCACCAGTTGAGATACCTATTATTAGGTCACAACATGTTAGATCATGGATTGGTCAGTGACAATAATAAGTGGTTTGGGGAGGGGATAACATAGATGTGGATGTAGGAACATAGTAGGCACCACAAAATATACCAACATAGTAACAATAGCCACCACCTCAACCACACCATAAATGGAGGCACTGTTATCAATAATGGGCATAGGGAAGGGCAATATTGCAAGATGACCCAATATCCATTCTAGGATATACCTAGTCTATAGAGACACCTCTCAGGAGAGGGTCTCAACATGCATGAGTAGTGACTCTTAGCTTTACACTAGTATAGAGATGATCCATAGAGGAGGCACTCAATGGATAAGCATAAGGAGACACGGTGCTTGGTGATCAAGCAAATGGGAAGATGGTGGTTGGTGATATTGAGACAGGTGAGAAATACAATTTTGATTTAAGTTATGGTATAGAATAGTAGTTACATGTGGGTATAGTATCTAGATATATTTTTAGATATATGTGTGATTTAATATCTATCTAGTTTTGGTTTTGTAGATCTAGTGATATAGGAGGTCATGTGGGGAGCCTTGGTTATGGCTATGCATCATGACATTTTGGATGGGGTGTTAGCTCCATACAACCCCACCACATTGGATGATCCTATGATACCATCTACCCCAACCCAGGGAGGCTAGTTTATACTAGTGGGGGAGGTCACGAGGTAGTTACATACACATGAAGAAGGATTGTAGCCAGTAGCAAAGGTGGGAGAGGGAGAGGCACAAGCCTAGTAAGCCTTGGCTTGAGAGAGAGCAATGCATATGGATACTATGATTCATCTTGTATAGGTGTAGGCCTAGGTGGCTAACTTATAGGGATAGTTAGTAGGTTTTAAATCCTAGATTACCTCATTATAGCATACCATTTAGAGAGGGCAGTCCCCAACATCTATGGGCAATGTGGCTAGGCCACAAGATAGGCATGATAGAGCCTGTTGTAGAGTTGGAACTATGTATTTTGTACTTTGTATTATATAAAACACACAATATATATAGGTATTTGATTTTGATAATTGGATGTAATATTATAAGTTGTATTTGGTTGTGTATGTTGATGCATGGATATATTTATTTCTAGCACATGTGTTTAGATTTTATTGTATATGCTATGGAAAATATATGTGGATGTTTTCTTTTCTATCATTATGTGATACACATGCATGGTTGAAAATAAAAAGGAAAATATGACTTGGAAAAGTACAAGTAATCGAATCAAATGTACTACACACTATACCATGAAGGTAAATGTGTAATAATAAAAGATGACTAAATATAATCAACCAAAATGGCAAAATGGATAACAAAATGTTCTTAAACCATGAAAATATTTGCAACAAATTAAAACAAGTAAAATCACACTATATCACATTGGTAAGTATGAAATTAATGTAATAAAATGGTATAAAACAAAACAATTAAGTCAATCAATCATACTAAATCACGTTAGGAAGTATAAAAGAGATAAAATTGGAAGAAAGGAACTTAAATTGAGCATGCTAATTCAAGTTTGGAAGTATCAAAAACTTAAGAAAAAAGGTTGTATTCTTACATGCAATCAAAAAATAAGAAGATAAAAAAATGAAAGATCAATGAAGTAAGCATAGAACATATTATATCAATATGGGAAGCATGTCATTGATGTGTAACTCATGATAAATCACTACTTATCTCAAATTTGACACATGTAATTTCATTGTCACTTGGGTATTGGAAACTTTTGTGAGGAATTCCTGGTCCTATCCATGGTCTTACACTACAAATCACAAAGGTAACACCAATGAGGTGGAAATAACTGGGAAAATATGTTAAAAGGAATATTTGTAATGGTAATTTGGTAATTTGTGAGGAAGACCTAGTCCTATCCAAGGTCTTACACTGCAACTCACAAATAGAATCCCTAGGGAGGAGTGATCAGTGAAAAAAATAATATTTCTCAAGGTTAAATATTAGGATGATTGTAAATGAAAGAGGGAATGTAAAATCACAATGTAGGCATCTATGAGAAGACTGTAAGAAACATGAAGCACACTAAGGACATAGAAAAGACACTAATTACTAGTGACCAACAATATACAAAGGATATTTGTTCATGGTAAACACAAAAATAAGTGAGGTACTAAGATCCACTCATGTTGGTTGTTTGAACAAGGAAAATTAAAATAGACCTACCTTCCCACAATGTGTTTTCCATTCCTTAGACCTCTTATAGAGTCATCAGTCTACTATGAAGATTGAGTACTTATTTGAGAAAGTAGGTAGCACTAAAAAAATGTAATTCTCCTTTCCCAATCTAATGGCCTACGGCACCCCAATGGACCTCGACTCTATCATGAGGTCAACTATGGAGTTTGAGATTTGATTAAAAAATGAGGTGTGCTTTGAATCACATTTTCTAGTGTGATTTGACTTTTAAAATTTTGAATGTTGCCTTTTATATCATTATCTTTTATTAAAATGATTTGGATTTTTTTAAAAATTATTGCTTTTAAGATTCCTCCTCCATACAGACTTGTAATGACCAATCATGAGAGACAAAATGATATGTAGGAATGAAAAGGAGGTTGAGTATCCAAAGACATGACTGATTAAAACACTTATGCTTACCTATAAACCAGTATGTTATCTCAAGTTTCAACCATGTGTATGCTTAGTATGCAAAAGGAAATAATGGGAATAAAGAGAGATACAACATGGACCAAGAAAAAGAGATTATAATGAGATGACTTGTTTGCTAATTGATCACATGGTATATAAGGTACTAAGGGGAGCAAGGTTTATATAACCAAGTCACAATAATTATTATCCATGTTATAGAGATAAGGTATCAAATAATCATGAAAAAAGAACAAGATAGCCATGGAAATGAACACATATAGAAGAGCATGTAGTCATGAAAAGAATCCATAAGAGATCATAAGCAAATAAAATGACACCATAGACAACATATAATGTGAAATATAAATATACATATAAGATAGATAAGTGAATAAAAATTTGACATGGTGTCAAATGATTTAAATTAGATAAATATAAACTTGGATCACAGGTCCAATCCAAAATGAAGAAGAAATTGAAAGAACACCATGTTGTGTTTGTGAATACTAGTAAATTCATCTACAAACATTATCCATAACATTTGATAGATCTTTGTGAAGCTATACTTTAACTACAATGAGGATCTCATTGATCTTCAGATAAGGCTGGGAAAATACCTCTCATCAATTCTCCAAGATAGAGAATGTAGGCATGCTGGAAGGATCATGCTCATGAGGGCCATCATGAATAGGATTCTCAGGAGCAAGAATAAGAGCAAAATCTATGGGACATGAAGGAGTCACTAGTGGAAAAGGGACCAAAGGTGAAGGAGGATCCTTAAGTGGAGGGACCATAGGTGGAGGGACCATGGGTGGAGAAGGGATCATAGGTGGTTAAGTGTCCATTATTTCATCAATGTGTATAGACATTTCTTCACCTTGTTAGGGGAGGATGGAGGGTGTTCATTTTGAATAAGAGTTGTATAAGGTGGATA
Organism: Torreya grandis; assembly: GCA_037957365.1. Classification (NCBI taxonomy): domain Eukaryota; kingdom Viridiplantae; phylum Streptophyta; class Pinopsida; order Cupressales; family Taxaceae; genus Torreya; species Torreya grandis. The sequence goes on along the minus strand of JARHVA010000517.1, from coordinate 2,782,267 downwards.
CAATGATGTAGAGAAGTCTGCATGAGTTTGAGAAATGGAATTTAAGATGGGAGATTGGTAAGCTCCATGATAGGATCCAACTCATCGTAACCCATGAGTGGAATACTGAATAGATGGGTGTAATATTTGAGGATCTCCTCAGAAGGAGGTTTAGAAGTGCATCTAAATTTGTGTTGATAGGATCCAGGAGGTTTAATTGGGGGATAAATTGGTTGATTATCATGAGAAGATGAGGTAGTTGATGTAGGTTTATGTTGTGATATATTTGAATAAGTGGTATTATAAGGTTGAATATTATTGGAAATGTGTAAAGAGTTTGGAGAAATTTTATAAATGGTATAATAGGTGTTGTCCAATGGAAGTTTTGGAGTTTGTTCATTGAAAGAGATAAGGTCCTCTTGCCCCAAATTTATTAGGTGAGTTGGGGAAGATTCTTGGATAACACAAAACGTGTGAGATGATTGGTATGTGTGGGTAGGATGAGAATAAATTAAGGCAACTACCCTTTGAATGTAGTCATGTTGACCACATTCTATTTGGGAGTTGGGTCTATACGACTATCAACATTATTGGTGGAAGGAGTAGGCTCATCATTATTGTCTTGATGATTTTGAAGAGGGTCTTTATAAATGGCCAAATGAGCATTAGCCTAGTTCAAATATTGATTTTAACTTTATGTGCCATGAACTTTGAAGGAAATGTCATAGGCTTTTTGATGTTTATGAATGAGGAAATCATGGTAAAAATTTGGACCAAGTAGGAAATACATAGCTATGTTATGCAATTGCCTATAAGTCTCATGAGAGTGACCCTAGCTATAATGAAACCAATATAATTTATTTAGATCGTACCATGATTTCATAAGGTGAGTGGGATAAAGTTGTTATGGAATAAGCCTTGATAGATGCTTTTGGATTTCTACTAAGGATAATGGCTTATGAACATTGATGTTGTTTATTAGAGAAAATTGAGGATTAGGAGTGTGGTTTGAAAGGGAAGCTTATTCCAGAGCAAGGTTTGAAGCAATAGCTTAAATATTATGAATGGTATCATAAGAATCATTAGACCATCATTTTGATCATGACAATTTTTATTTTTTATGAGAATGCAAGTGCCCATAGGAAGTTGGGATGGATCAAACTGATGCATGAGAAAATCTTGGTGCCTGTCTTGGTCAAAGGCCTCTTTCAAAGTTTGTGGAGAGAGAGTATAGCTTGATATTGTAACATAGGTTAGATAGCATTGGTGAATATATGAAAGAGGTTATCATCTACCATGTTGTGTTCACACTTATTAGATAAGGTCTTCCACCATTTTATGAAATCTTGTGTATTTTTTATCTCAAGTTGCTTACAATTAATAAAATGAGCCAATGTATTTTTAGGGAGGTCACTACTTTGAAATTATTATACTAGAGTGTTAACCAGGTCTTCTAAACTAGTGATAGAATGAGACTTGAGTTGGTTATACCAATCTAAAGCATCTCTAGAGAGGGTTTTTGATAATATCTTGGTAGTGACAAAAGTTTTTAACTTGACCCAATCTTTTTATAGATTTTCAAATGGTTTTAAGTGTAATGTAAGATCAGTTATCCCATTGTAACTAATGGTAGGGGTGATACATCCTATATCTATGTTGGTAATTTGAGTTGTAAGGGGTTCATTTTGAATATGTTTAATTATTTTGTTAACAAGAGGTGGTTGAGGAATAAGGTTTCCATAGGAATCCCTGAGTGGGGGTAGGGGCATTTTGGTTGTGCACTCCCCATAGAACTTGTTGAGTTTGATTTTGGAGATGAATAAGGTGATTTTGCATTTGCATCATTTGGTTGGCATTATTATCTTGAAAAATGTTCATTTGGTTAAGAGTTTGCAATAAAAGTTGATGGGTTTGAGTGGTGTTTTATTATTGTGTGTAGCATGCAAAGCATTAGCATTTGTATTAGTGGCTTGGGTACCATTGTGAATAGTGGCATGCATGGTACTAGTGGCTTGAGAGGTATTATTAGAAAAGGAGGCACTAGTGGTATGATTAACATGTGTTGTGAAAGATGCACTAGTGGAGGGGTTATAAAAATAATATGCTCTAGCGGCATGATTACCATTGGTAGTAAATGATGCACTAGTGGAGGAATTAATAAGAGTGGGTCTTGAAAAAGGTACACTAGATGTTGAACTTGCCATGTTAATAGAGATATTTGGGATGGATGTTGAATAAATCAAGGAAGAAGAGGTCATAGTATGATAAGGACTCAAAAGAGAAGGAAGAGGTTAAGAAGCAAAGAAGTTATTGCCCCCAAATCCATGTGAGAATGTGGGGGGAGTTGAATGGGTTTATTCTTCTTGACCACTTATCTTAAGATTGTATTTCCTTGATGTTAAGGAAATTCATTAATGAAAAAAACCAATTTCAGAGTATACTCTAATTTAGGATAATCTAATAAGGAGAACAAAGGGTTACAAAATGAAAATGCATGAGAAGGAGTCCCATAATTTGTAGTATGAATGGCCACATGCACATTACTTTCATCTAAAGTCAAATCCAAAAGATATTTTTGGGGTAACCTATTGGGTTTGGTAAATTTCATCATATCTATTGAGTTCAACTTTGTGTTGTCCTCAAACAATAAATTCATGATGAGAGAAAAAGGCAAAGAAGGATAATGATGATGTAGAGAAAAAGTCAAAAAATAGGATACAGATTCAAATTAATCGACCATGTTCTATAACCCAATAGGTAGACAAGAATACACAATCATTTAGGTTGACTATGTATTACAAATAAGAAGGTGAAGTATGCTAATAAAGATACACAGGCATTCAGGTTGAATGTGTACAATTGAACAAAAAATTGAATAGGAAGATAAGAAGACATAGTCATGCAGATCGACTATGTACTTATAGAAGGAAGGGGAAACATATTGTATCAACTAAGATGGCAGTGTGATGATATAGGAGAAAAATTTTGCAAGATAGTTTGAAGCAAGAATGAAAGCAAACACACAAATAATTGGATCAATGTGATTGATCCTATTGGAGCACACAGCACAAAACCTTGTACCAATGTTGGCCAATGTATTTTTTTTAATACAATACATAATGATCAGGTAGCAAACAATCAACTAAAAAGTAAATACCAACTAATTAGCTACCCTAAGTGTTATTAGATTATTATAAAGTTTTGATTTTAATGTGATAGGAAAGTTAGCTGAAATAGGGAAATAAAAAGTAGTCTAAAGTTGGTTTTAGAATGTTTGAGCTGAAATGGATCTATATTGATGATGGTACTGGCTTGGTATTTGATGGATTATAACCATTGGCAGGGGTGGGAAAGGGAGAATCATATGCCTGGTAGGCTTTGTCTTAGGAGAGATAAATGCATATGACTACTACAATTTAGCTTGGATAGGTGCAAGCCTAGGTGTCCAACTTACAAAGATAGGTATCATGTTCAAGATCTTAGTACTACCTCATTATAGTGTAGCATTCAGAGGGGAGAGTCCCAGGCATCTATGGGTAGCATGGTTAAGCCATAGGATATGCATGATGGAGCCTAGTTTTAGAGCTAGAGCTATTTATTGTGTACCTTGTATTGTATAAAATACATCACACACACACACACACACATATGATTTTTATATTTGGAATTGATCTCATGAGTTGTATTTGGTTATGGATATTAATGCATGGATATATTTATTTCTAGCACATGTATTTAGATTTGGTGGTATATGTTATGGGAAATATATGTGGAGTGTTTTCTTTTCTAACATTATGTGATAAACATGCATGGTTAAAAATAAAAAGACAAAAGTGACTTAGAAAAGTATAAGTAATCAAAACAAATATACTACACACTATATCATGATGGAAAATGTGTAATAACAAAAGATGACTAAATATAATAAACCAAAATGGTAAAAAGAGATAACACAATTTTTTTAAACCATGTAAAATATTTACACCAAATTAAAATAAGGAAAATCACACTATATCATGTTGGGAAATATGAAAATATTGTAATAAAATGGAAGACATAAGAACACCAAATGGTATAAAAACAAAAAAATTAACTCAATCAATCATACTAAACCATGTTGAGAAGTATAAAAGAGAAACAAAATTGGAAGAAACGAAATTAATTTAATCTCAATAATTCAAGTTGGAAGTATGAAAAACTTAAGAAAAATGGTTGTAATCTTACATGCAATCATAAAATAAGACTATAAAAATGAAATATCAATGAAGTAAGCATAAAACATACTATATCAAGACGGGACGCATGTCAATGACATGTAACTCATGATCAATCACTAATTATCTCAAATTTGACACATGTAATTTCATTATGACTTGGGTATTGCAAACTTTTGTGAGGAAGGCCTAGTCGTATACATGGTCTTACACTAAAATTCATAAATAGAACACCAATGAGGTGGAAATTACTAGAAAAATATGTAAAAAGAATGTTTGGAATGTTAATTTGGTAATTTTTTAAGAAGGCATGGTCTTATCCAAGGTCTTACACTACAACTCACAAATGGAATCCCTAGGGGGAATGATCAGTGAGCAAAATAATATTTCTCAAGGGTAAATATTATGAAGATTTTAAATGAAAGAGGAAATGTAAAAATCACAACATAGGCCTCTATGAGAAGACCTTAGGAAACATGAGGCATTCTAAGGACACAGAAAAGACACTAAGTGAATAGTGACATCAAAATACAAAGGATACCCTATTCACAATGAACACAAAATCAGCTCAAATTGGTTGTTTGAACAAGAAAATTAAAATGGACATACCTTCAAACAACATGTTCCTCATTCATAAAAACCTTTTATAGAGTTGTTAGTCTACTATGAAGATTGGGTATTTGTGTGAGAAAGTAGGTAGAACTAATTATTATTATTATTATTATTATTATTATTATTATTATTATTATTATTATTATTATTATTATTATTATTTTTTTTTTTTTTTTTTTTTTTTTTTTTTTTTTTTTTGTGTGTGTGTGTGTGCGCGCGCGCGCGCGCGCGCATGTGTGCATGTGCGTGTGTGTGTATTCTCCTTTCCCATTCTATTGGCCTATCATACCTAAAATCTATCATTAGTTCAACTATCGATTTTGAGATTCGATTAGAAAAAGGAGGTGTGTTTTGAATTATGTCTTTTAGTGTGATTTGACTTTTGAAATTTTTAATGTTGACTTTTGTATCATTGCCTTTTATTAAAATGATTTGGCTTTTAAATTTTTATGGATTTTAAGATCCTCCTCCATATAGACTTGGAATGACCAATCATGAGAGATAAAGTGATATAAATGAATGAGCTTTTAGAATGTGTTTAAATGAGGCTAAGTATCTAAAGACATGACTAACTAAAACACTTAGGCTTATCTATGAACCAGTACATTATCTTCAGTTTCAACCATGTGTATGCTTAGTTTACAAAAAGAATTAAGGGGAATAAAGGGAGATCCAAAATGGATCGATAAAAGGATATTTTAATGAGATGACTTATTTTCTAACTGATCACATGGTAAATAAGGAGTACTAATGGGAGAAAGGTTTGTATAACAAAGTCATAATAATGATTATTCGTGTTATAGAGATAAGGTATCAAACAATGATGAGAAAATAATAAGACATTCATGGAAATAAATTAAGTCATAAAAGAATCATGTAGTCATGAAAATAATTCCTAAGAGATCATAAGGAAAGAAAATGACACCATAGACAACATATAGTGCAAAATATAAATAGCCATATAAAATATATAAGTGAATGAAATTTTGACACATGGTCAAATGATATAAAGTAGATAAATATAAACTTAAAGCACACATCCAATCCAAAATGAAGGATAAATTGAAGGAATGCCATGTTATGTTCATAAATATTAGTAATTTTGTCCACAAACATTATCCATAACATCTGATAGATCTCTATGAAGCTATACTATAACTATAACGAGGGTCTCATCGATCTTCAGTGAAAGCTAGGAAAATACCTCTTATCTAATCTCCTTGACAAAAAATGTAGGCCTGACTAAAGGATCATGTTCATGAGGGCCATTATGCATAAGATACTCATAACGCGGAATAAGAGAGGAATCTATGGGACATAAAGGAGCCACTAGTGGAGAAGGGACCATAGGTGAAGGAGGATCCACGGGTGGAGGAACCATGGGTGGAGAAGGGACCACAGGTGGAGGAACCACAGGTGGAAAAGGGACCATAGGGGAAGAAGAGGGAGCCTTATTATGTGGGTGACCTATGGGAGGAGGGATAGTAGGCATAGGAATAGTCATAAGGTGATCTTGGAGATGTTGTTGGATGATACATTAATGATAAATGTAATGGGTACCACATTGGTCCTACAAACAATGTGTCTCCCCATGTTTTGGAATATATTCAAATAATAATTTCGGTGGAGGTATAGCCTCATTTATAGGTTAAGGAAGATTAGGATGCAAGGTGTATATTTATTATCAAAGCTTTCAACAATGGGTGGAGGAATGATTATTTGTGCCATCAAAGCAATGGATATATTTATTATTATACTTTATAGGTGTACTAACAAAGGGAGTGGAATTAAAATCCAAGAAAGGCTGGTATAGTGTAAAATCTCTAGTCTAATGATTGGTAACTCTATGAATGTCACATTATGGCTGATCAGCCCATTCGGTGAGTAGAGGAGTAAGCAATGGTAAAGAAAGTAGGCCATCACCAAGGGGAGGTAAGGTTGGTGGAGAGATTGAATGAGACTTGATTGAAGGAGAGACAGAATTATAATCATGAAGAGACTCAGCTAAAGGTAGAGTGGGAATAGGATCTAGACTAGGATCATTTGAAGGAGGAGCAAGATACATAGAGAGTTTAAGGATAGTAGCAAGCATCTCAAGAGGATTCTGGCTATAGGGATCCTAGTATATAGCAAAGTGATAGGGACTAGTCATAACATGATCCATAAGCATGCTCCTAAGAAGTTCTTCAAAAATTGGAGGTGTGTCATGCAAATGTACCATCTCTACCCTGAGAATAAGAGGAATAATTGTAAAATTAGGAACTATATAATATGTAATATGATAAAATAAATAGATAGACTAAAATAAAGAAGAAGAATAACAAAGGATCTTAGCATCTCGAGCCTGAACAAGACCTCTTAGAAATGGGTCATCTAAATTATAACTATTGTCATAGTTGAGTGTATGAAGATCAATTATGCAGGTGGGTATGACCTTCTCATCAAAGGTGGCATGATGAATAGATTTTTGAATCTTAGTGAAGACTACATGTATATCATCACTAGGTGGTTGATGTGAAGATGGATTCAAATATGGTAGAATCTAGGAAATGAGATGAGGAGAGAGATCAAAATTTTTTATCTTGAGGTTGATCTCATTGGGTTCATCATCGAAATCTAAGAGGTTAAGGGGAATATTATCGATAAGTTTGGGGTGACCATGGTAACCTCGCGTAGAGTTGATAGGGAAATTAAAACATTGAGATTCATGAAATAGAACACTCGATAAGGGTTCAAGGGTTAGAATTTTATATACATCATAGTCTTGGAATTGTTTAAAATTATAAGGGTTAGTGTCACATTGAATATTATAGATTGACCATCGTGAGGGAACTTGACACATTAGCAGACAGAAGATGTGACACCCCTCATGCAACGAGTCCATGGCCTACCAAGCAAGATATTATAAGAGAGGGTAAATTTGAAGATCATCACCTTCACTTTAATAGTGATAGGTGGGATGGTAATAGGGAGCCACACACAACTTAAGGGAGGAATTTGCCTTCAATCGTAACTTTGACGTGTGTTTCATATGGACTTAAGAATACATTCAAAGTATCTAAGGGTTTTAATAAAGTCAAGGGAGATAACACAAGTACATGAACCCTCATCAATCAAAGCATGCTTGAATAGGATGTCACCAATTTGGACTCTTATAAAGAGGGAAGGATCATCTACATGAAGCATAATCTCATCTAGAATCATAGAAACAATAGGAAATTTGAGAGAAAGAGAAGTGTCAATTATTTCATTAGCATGTATAGACATATCTTCACATTGTTATAAGACTCTATCTTCTGACCTAGATAAGGTATATTCACATCCATCTAGGGGAGGATAGAGGATGTTGATTTTGAATAGGAGTTGCATAAAGTTATTGTGATGATACAGAGAAGTATGCATGAGTTCAAGAAAGGGAATTTGAGATGGGAGATTAGTAAGATCCATGATAGGATCCAATTCATCATAACCCATGAGTGGACTGCTAGATAGATATGCATAACATTAGAAGATCTCCTTGGAAAGAGGATTAGAAGTGCAAGTAAATTTGTGTTGATAAGATGCATGAGGTTTAACTGAGGGATAAATTGATTGATGATTGTGAGAGGATGAGGTAGTTGTTATAGGTTTATTTTTTGATAGATTTGAAGAAATTGTATTATAAGGCTAAATATTATTGCAATGGGTAAATAGGTTGGAGTAATTGTAGAAATAGTATGAGAGGTTTTATCCAATGGAGGTGTTGGAATTTGTTCATCAAAAGAGATAAGGTCCTCTTTCCCCAACTCTGTTAGGTGAGTTGGGAAAGAATCTTGGATAACAAAGAAAGTGTGAGATGATTGGTGTGTGTGGGTATAATGAGAATCAATGAAGCCAATTACTCTTTGCATGTTAGTCATGTTGACCACATTCTCTTTGGGAGTTGGGTCTATTAGATTGTCAACATTATTAGTGGAAGGAGTAGGCTTATCATTATTGTCTTGATGGTTTGGAAGAGGGTCTTTGTAAATGGCTAAATGAGAATTAGCATGGTTCAAAGCTTGATCTTTACTTTATGTTTCATGAGATTTAAAGGCAATGTCATAAGCTTGTTGACATTTATGAATTAGGTTATCATGATCAAAATTTGGACCAATGAGAAAATCCATATCTATGTTATGTGATTGCATACAAGTCCCATGAGAGTGACCTTAGCTAACATGAAACCAATAAAATTTTATTTGGATTGTATTATGATTTCATAGAGTGAGTGGGATCAAGCTCCTATAAAAGAGGCCTTGGTAGACACTTTTGGAGTTCTAAAGGATAATGGCTTATGAACATTGATGTTGTTTATTAGATAAAATTTAGGATTAAGGTGTGAGTTAAAGGGGAATATTGTTATGGAGTAAATTTGGGAGTATAGCTTCAATATTATGAATGGTATCATAGGAATTAGTGACACCAAAATTAATAGCATGATGACTTTTATTTTTGATGAGCATGCAAGTGCCCATAAGAGGTTGGGATGGCTCACACTAATGCATGAGAAAATCTCGGCACTTGGCTTGGTCGAAGCCTCTCCTAATGTTTGGAGAGAGAGAGAGAATCCAGACTCAATATTGCAACTTAGGATAAAGATCATTGGTGAATAGATGAAACAGGTTATCATCCACCATTTTGTGTTCACACTTGTTAGATAAGGTCTTCCATCATTTGATGAAAGGTTTTGTGGTTTTCATCTCAAGTTTCTTATAATTAATAAAATGAGCAAAGCTATTCTCAAGGAGGTTACTAGTTTGAAATTCTTGGACTAGAGAATTAACTATATCTTCTAAAATAGTGATGGAATGAGACTTGATTTGGTTATACCAATCTAAAGCATCTCTGGAGAGGGTTTTTGCTAAGATTTTGGTAGTGGAAAAAGTATTTAACTTGACCCAATCTTTGTATATATTTTTAAATGATTTTAAGTGTAAGGTAGGATTAGTTGACCCATTATAGCTAATGTAAGGGTGATACCTCTTATATCTATGTTGGCAATTTGAGTCATAACAGGTTCATTTTGAATATATTTAATCAGTTTGTTAACATGAGGTGGTTGAGGAATAAGATTTCCATACAAACCCATAAAGTGGGGTGGTAAGGCATTTTTGTTGTGCACTCCCCATGGAACCTATTAAGGTTGATTTTGGAGATGAATAAGGTGATTCTACATTTTCATAATTTGGTTAACATTATTATCTTGGAAAGCATTCATTTGGTTAAGAGTTTGCAACAAAATTTAATGGATTTGTGTGGTGTTGTGCACACCATGTGAAACATTAGAATTGGTATTAGTGGCTTGGGTACCACTGTGAGTAGTGGCATGCATTGCACTAGTGGATTGAGAGGCATTGGTAGAAAAGGAAGAACTTGTGGCATGATTAACATGTGTTATGAAAGATGCACTAGTAAAAGTATTAGAAGAAGAAGAAGCACCAGTGGCATTTTTACCATTGGTTGTAAATGATGCACTAGTGGAGGATTTGAGAAGAGTGGCCTTTGGAAAAGGCCCACTAGATGTTAAACCTACCATGGTAGTAGACATACTTAGGATGGAGGTATAAGAAATTAACAAAGAATGGGTCATAATGTGAAAATGGTTCAAAATAGAAGGAAGAGGTTGAGAGGCAAAGAAGCTATTTCTCCCAAATCCAAGTAAGAATGTGGGGGAAGGTGAATGGGATTCTTCTGCTTGACCACTTATCATAAGGTTGTAAATAGTGTAAGGGTCTTTCCTTGATGTTGAGGAAATTCATTATGAAGAAAAGCATTTTTAGAGTATACTCTAATTCAGGTTGATCTTCTAAGGAGAATAGAGGGTTACGAACTAAAGATGCATGAGGAGGAGTCTCATAATTTGTAGTGCAAGTGGACACATGCACATTACTTTCATCTAAAAATGAATCCAAAATCTATTTATGGGGAAACCTATTGGGATTGGTAAATTTTATCATTTCTATTGAGTTTAACTCTATGTTGTCCTCAAACAATAAGTTCATGATGAGAGAAAAAGGCTAAAAATGATAATGATGTTGCAAAGAAAAATCCAAAAAATAGGATACAAAGCCAAATTAGTCAATTATGTTCTATAACCCAACAAATAAATAAAAATACATAGTCATTCAGGTCGACTGTGTATTACAAATAGGAAGGTGAAGCAGGATAATAAGGATACACAATCATTCATGTTGACTATATATGGTTAAACATAAATTGAATAGGAGGATAAGAAGACATAGACTTGTAGATCAACTGTGTACTATTGGAAGGAAAGGAAAACAGTTTGTAAGAGACTATATTGACCAAGATAATAATGTGCTGAAAGAGGGGAAAAAATTTGTAAGATAGTTTGAAGTAAGAATGAAAGCAAACACACAAATAATTGGATCAATGTGATTGATCCAATTGGGGCACACAACACAAAACCTTGTACCAACATATCTAATGCAATTTTTTGCAATATAACACATAATAATCAAAGAGAAAGCAATCAACTCAAAAATAAATTCTAACTAATTGGTCACCCTAAGTGTTATTAGATTATTAAAAAAAATTGATTTTAATGTGGTGGAAAGTTGGTAAAAATAGGGAACTAGAAAGTAGTCTAAGGTTGGTTTTAGGACATTTGGGCTAAAAGGGATCTGTATTAGTAATGGTACTAGCTTGGTATTGTGGCCTACCCCCTCACTTCATAACATTGTAGTGATAAGGATGTCAAGTGCTTTGCCAATATATACCATTAACCACATATTTATACTTGGTTAGAAAACTAAGTTGGCTTCCTCCTTGGTGATGAAATCTAAGTAGGTAAGCCTTGGGAAGACAAATATTTAAATATTTTTTGTGTGTTAAGTGATTTGATAGTGTGTAAAAAATAGTAAAATAGTGTAACTAAAATGGTAATTTGAAAAACTACATATTTAGACTATGTGAGTTACTCTAAGCATGCAAATAACTAAAAAGGAAATGTGAATTAATTACTAGTAGATATATGTTAATTCCTTGATTAAGAATAGTATAGAGTCAATTTAGGTGATATTGTATGCAAACATTAGAGAATAGAGTTGATTAGGTCATTATTATTCTATACAAGCAAGGTCTAAGAATAGAATCAAACAAGTCAATTATGTCTCTTAAACAGAAGACATACTACAGAACTAAGTCGACCAGGTCAACTTACTTAGTTGTAGGGTTGCATTTTGAAGACTACCAACCTGTGAAAAACATAATTGAAGGAAGTACTGAAAAGACATAAAGAGAAAAAAAAGGAACCTTGGTGGGATTGAATATGATTTATATTTTAAATGTTTATGTTGTAATCATTTATTTGTTACTTTCAAATCCCATAAACTGGGTTGACTGGTTCGATCAAGTTTTGTAAAACCCTATGTATTAAAGAATAATAATGAATAGAGTTGACTTATTTGATAGTGTTTGTTGACCTATATGTTAGTAGAATAAATTAGCACATAGAGTCAATTTGTTTGATAGTGTATGTTAATCTAAAACTGAAGAATACTACTATGTCAAACTATTTGATCTAGTAACCTATAGTTGATGAAGATTTATGTAGACATATAAGAGTCATTTGAAGCAATTATGTGTTAAACCTACGCAAAGAATGTTATAACTATATCAATTGGTTCGATACCATACTATAAATATTGAAAAATATAATAAAATGATAAAAATGATGGTGTGAAAGAAAACTTCCAAGGGGTAGATTCACATTAGGTTCACAAGAATGTATGTAAAATAAAATGCAATTGATCTATAAATCAATCCTAGATCAAAGATGATAAATCTTACTTATACTTCTAATTGTCAATTTAATAGATATTCAGATTCATGACCAAGATGGATTTGCTAGACTTAGTCAAGGGATATTTTACCAAAATAATATCACTATGGAGGGTTCCAAAGCTTTCATTCAAGAAAAACTATGCAATAACCCTAACTATTTCTTAAGTTTTCATATTCACTAAACTAATAACAAGTAAAGTAAAAGTCTAATCTAGTGCTCATAAAAGCTTGTGATACAAAATGGGGTTGGTAAACATAAAAGTAAACATGTATAAGATAATCCTATTTAAGCTATGTATATGTAAAACTCTAATGCATGGAGAGATAAATATATACAAAGCCATTACTTATGTTACTTCTATCTACTAAAAGAGAGGAGCAAAGTTAGAGATACTTCCCTTGAAGATGAACCCATCGAGACTCAATCTCTCCCTTGGCCAAAAGTGCTTCACAAGAGGCTGTTGTGGTTTGTAAGGATCACTAAGAAAGGCTAAAGCATCCAAGACTTTTTCACAAGATAAGATTCTTCTCCAAATGTAAACCCTATGATAAAACTCCTCAAATAGAATGGTAGAATATCATATTATAAAAAAGCACAAATGAATAGTTAACTCTTGTTGTCTCTCTAAGAATGGTGAAATAGAAGTGCTTATAAAGATAAATCTAACCCTATTCCTTTTCAAAAAATTTAATGATAGGGTCAGTCCAATTAAATTTGTATCGTTATTGACAAAAATAAATTAGGTCTTGGTCTATGTCGACCAAAGGCCAACCTAGACCATAAATGAGTTCTATCAATTAGAGTACATGGTCAATGGGGTCAACAGTGTATCTTAAAATGTTAAAAAGGATTTTAAATTAGGGAATGGCTAATGAAGGCATAAAATGACTAGAGGGGGGTGTAAAATAGGAGGCAAAGTTTAGGTAAATCCTTTTAGGAGATGATTGGATTGATAGCAAGTGGTAGTATAGGGACAATAGTCCTATGAAACACCAATAGTTTGCCCACCCCTTTCTCAGTGCACCCCTTAAGGTGTGTACTCATAGAGATTGAGACTCGATGGGTTCCTTTAATCTATAAATCATCAATAATTGATCAAGTTCAAAAATAATATGTATATACATATGCCCCACTCGAAGCTCATTATGTGTCATTCAGGTGTAATAAGGGATGTACTTCAAGAAAAGAACATAAAAACACATAATGCTAAGGCTAAAAAAAGATGAAGTATTTTAAAGTAAAAATTACTAAAATTTAAATGACTAAAAGGGAAATAACTAAAAATTAAATTTAATGTATGTGTACCTTGACTTACCTTTATCATTGGATGGTTGTCTATTGTGTTTGTAGTTTTGATCGTGGAGGGCATAGAGATTACTTTCGACAAATCTAAGGATATAAAATTAAAGATAAAAACAAAAAAATGCAGGAAATCCAAGATAACATATGCTATGTGGATGAGATGTACTTGAAAATATAGTAAGTTGGGGTGACTAGTGTTCTGTTAGACCAAATGACCAAGTCAAAACTTAGAGTAAATCGGGTAACTAAAAAACCAAGGCTACTAAAGACTAAAAAACTCAAAAAATTAATCCTTAAGTATGAATGGTAAACTCACCAAGTCAAACCAAGGATACATGTCAAAAATGGTAATCAATTATCAATATGAAAGCAATAACAATCCTTACCTAAATAAAGATGGGCAAGCAAAAATGGTAAAGCAATATTGATGAGTAAGCATAACAATCCTAGCTCAATTATCAATAGAAAAAGTTCATAAAAGGGAAAATAGCATTGGTGACTGATAATTAACAAGCCAACCACAATAAATAATTAAAAAAGTACATGAAAGTAGAACTGGACTCAGGTGTCCGCAAAAAGGGGTAGTACAATAATAATAAAGGTGATGCAGGGGCATCCCTTGAGGACCCCAAAATGATTTCATTTTTTTCTTTTGGAATTATATTAGGTGTCATATAGTTTTAAGAGGTCATTAGAGGTCCATTTGTGGAGTCTAAGTTTTTAAAAGAGGCATAGAATTTGAATTATTCCTTTTCCTACCAAAAACACTATTTTAAAATCCAAATGTTGTTGAGCCTTGCATAAGGACTTTGATGTATTATATGGAGGTGACAAGATGTTTACAAACTGTATTAGTATTTTTTTTAAATGATAAATGTGGATAATTATTTAAAGTATGGTGAAGGGTCATTGAAATTTTTTTGAACTTATATTTTCAAGAAATGGTCATAAATATTATGGTATTCAAATTTGTGTATACAAGCCCCTGTTCTAGTGTGAGTTAAACTTCCTACTAAATGTGATTGATGGCATTTAAAATTCACATAGTTATAAGACTATAACAGAACATCATGAAGCTATTTTATATCCTATTTGATATTTTAAGATATATAAAGAAATAATATAACTTTCTTTTCACATATCTAAAGACAAACCCTATTTTCCTACAAGTTTGCTTTGAAGATTGACCTGAGTGTTTGTTCTAAGAAAGGGTAATAAACTTTGCATCAAATTTCATGAGTCTAACATGCGGTAATTAATTTTATGTGTTTGAATCCCCTTTGAGACTTTGGTGTCCTTTCATTTAGATTTTTATTCATCTAAATAGATTACATGACTATACATAGTTAACTTCTTGACTCAGTCAAAAGCATTTGGAGATAGAAAACCATGATAGAAGATTGGTAGGTGGAATCCAATGCTTGGATAGGTTGAAATATGTCTATAAAAACCCTATAAAACTATTTTATATCTTTTAAATTCAATAAAATGTGAGAAATTGAAGTTTGTATAGTCTTGGCTGAGACAGGGTATGGTAAAACCCTAACTAGGGTTTGTGCTCTAATTTGCTTTGTAACCATTCAAAAATTCCATAAACTTGTATCTCAGATATTTTGACATGCTTGAACTAAATATCATAATTTTAGGCAGTTTATGGTTCTATAAGAATGGATTTTAAATTCTAAGTGTGTTATAGGCCCAGAAGAGAACTAAAAAGGTAAATAATAAGCTAAAAAGAGTTAGTAAAAAGGCTAAAGGAAATAGTTAAGGTCTATAACTTTGAGGTTAGTGAGATATTAGAAAAGGGTACATGAAATAGTTGATGGTTTTTCATTTGGCATTCATATAGACTATATAATTCAAGTAAATCCCATAAATAGGGCTATAAAGACTATGTAAAGAGAGAACAGAGTTGTGTAAATGCAGAATTGAGTCTTGAAAAGTCTTAGTAAAGTTGATGAGTGGATGAGAGTGTAATGAGACATATATTAGGATGATGAAAAACCATTTAAAACCATATATTGACAAGTGAATTTTATTTTCATTGCATGATGAATGTATAAGAAAGGAACCTTAGCAAGAGTGTGATAGTAGTGATCAAAAAGTGCACAATTAGTTAAAGCATAGAGAGGTAAACTCGGTATATGCTCTGCATCATTTTTGGTATTATAGATAGAAAAATGTTTTGTGGATTGTTGAAAAGATTAAAAATATGTGTTTTGAATTGAAGTGTAAGACAGGGAACTAGGTGTAGTGCTCCATGGAGAGAGCTAGCAGGTATGATGATGATTTGGTCAAGTAGATGGTAGACCAGGTAACTCAATTGATTGCTCCATTAGTTGTGATGATGGAGACCATTGAAGATGTTATTAGGGAAAGAGAACATAGAGTATAGAGATAAAGAGATGATGACCAACAAGGTTAGTTAACACCTTTACAAGCAAGGATGGAAGAGAGAGGAAATATAGAGGTGGTTCAAAAGACACCACAAGAGCATGTAGTAGAAATGCAAGAAGGCATAGGACAACACCATGCAAGGTAGATTAGACCATTGGTAGATGGAATATTGAGCAGAGATGAAGGTCTAATGAGAAATGGACCAAGACAAAGATATTAGGGGCAATTTTGGAATTGCCATAAAGAGGGACATAGGGTATCAGAGTGTCCAAGGAATGTGCGTAGAAGTATGCAGCAGTAGAAAGAGGTGAATGAGGAGAAAAGGCATGATAGGAATGATTCACTACTAATGAGGAGAGTTTTATTGTAGTAGAAGTAAGTTAAAGAACTAGCCCAAAGGAGAAGACTATTCAAGAGCAGATGCAAAACAAGAGGTAAAGTGTGAAATCTAGTAATTAATGGAGGTAGTACTAAAAACATTATTTCTTTAGAGATGGTACAAAAGTTAGGCTTGAAGAGAATGCAACATCCAAAACCATCCAAAGTTGCATGGGTTAAGAAAAGATATCAAATACTGGTAAGTGAATAGATTTGGGTTGTGTGTCAGATAGGAAGGTATAAAGATCAAGTGGTATGTGATATTTTACCTTTAGATGTGTGTCATTTATTTCTTGGGAGACTATGGCAGTTTGATAAGCATGTCATCCATGACGGTCAAGCAAAAACATACACTATTAAGAAGCATGGATAGACATATACACATATATAATTGAAATTTGAAGAAGATAGAAGAGATGAGTGAATCATCATGATGATGACAAGGTAGTGTTGGATTAAAGCAATGAAGAGTTTGGGTTTGATCAAATCACCCAAAGCAGACAAGGTGAGTTGTCTTGAGTTGATTGATATGCAAAGTTGTGAGTCCACAAATATGGACATGAAAGAAGATAAAGAAGAGTGTAAGGTGGTAGAAAACTATCAAATACAGGAAGGTATATCACCTAAGAGAGTGCTTAAGGGAGAAGAAAGTCAAGGCAAGCATGGTAGACAAGACCATGAAAGAGGAGATAGTAGAATAGAGTTTGGTATTGTAGCTGAGTTGGAAAGAAAGTGGTTTGGGATGAACACCAAGCAAGAGAAGAAGATGGATATTGAAATGTAAAAGGTTAAGGATCCAATTTTTGTTTCTAACATGATGGTTTGTGATGAAAATTAGGAAAAGAGTAGGTAAAATATAAAATAGAGATGCATGTGCAGCCTAAAGTGATTGAGGCAGACAAAGAAAGAATGGATGAATGCTTGTAGGATAGACTTGCACAATAAAAACATGATAATGAGTTGGGCCATGTGTAGTAGGCCTATGAGGTATAGTTGAGTGATCAAGGAGGTAATATAGAGAAAGGGAACATACAGCCCTTGCATAAGTAGGATAAGAAGGGGAAACACAAGCAAGAGGCACACAAGGGATAAGAAGATGTTGTATGTGTGGTGAAGAGGATAAAGAAAAGAGTTGTGATGAAGAGAGAAGATTTTATACTTTCAAAATTGATTGAAAATGGATTTGAGGAGGAGGATAAATAGTTTTAAGAAGAGAAAGAGTGGAATATACCTGCCAAGCAAGAAGAAGAAGGCAGTAGCTATGTTTTGTTTAACAATTATGTTTCATGTGCAGGTATGAAGATGAAGCAGAGAAGGCCTAAGTGTGGGGCCCAAGAGAATGTTCACATCAATGAGAGGTAAGTGGAGGCAAACACCTTCAGTTAAGAATTTCATTGGATTCAGGCAACAACATATACCAAGTGAAACATCAGGAACTTGTGGCAAAGCTTTCTCAGCTTGGTAGTATGATGTAGGGGCATCCCTTGAGGACCCAAAAATGATTTCATTTTTATATTTTTTAAGTATATTAGGTGTCATATAGTTGTTTTAGGTCATTATAAGTCCATTTTTGTAGTCTAGGTTGTTCAAAGAGGCATAGAATTTGAATTATTCCTTTTCCCACTTAAAACACTATTTGAAAATTCAAATGTTGTTGAGCCTTGTATAAGGAATTTGATGTATTATATGGAGATGACAAGATGTTTTTATTATGTCTAAGTGTTTATATATTTTAAGAGGTTATTAAAATGACCATGAGTCTAATGTCATGGATATGGATATGTCATATTGTGTGAAAAGCAATAAAATGAAAAGAAGGTAATGTAATCAAGAAACCTCTGCATAGTCAAAGGCATCAATATTTAGTTATGCCTCATTTCAAGTATATAGGGAGTCAGTTTTAGATAGAAGGATAGTGTTACCATTTGAATAGATTAATGGAGTATGTATTGAAAAAATTTCATGAAGAAAGAAAGAAAGTTTTTGTAAACTTTGTTGCTAAATGAAAGTTGACAGACCCTATTTGAGGTCTTGGATCATTTTTTGGCTGCATATATGTGAGTTTGTTGATGAAAGAATTAGATTGGAAATGTTTTATAGTTTTATTGTAGTTTCATAAATGTGGGTTTGAAAATGGAATTTGAAGAGATAAGACCAGAAAGAATCCCTATTGGAGGTGATGATAACGTTGACCCTATTTTTGTATAAATTGCTTGTTTACAAACTATATTAGTATTGTTGTTATATGAGAAATGTGGATAGTTATTTCAATTATGGTGAAGTATCATTGAAAGTGTTTTAAAATTATGTTTTCAGGGAATGGTAATAAATATTTTGGTATTAAAATTTGTGTATATAAGCCCCTGTTCTAGTGTGAGTGGAACTTTCTACAGAATGTGATTGATGACAATAACACTTCATGTGGTAAAATTACTATAACAGAACATCCTGAAGCTAGTTTAGATCCTATTTGAGATTTTATATCTATAAATAAATAAGTAAACTTTATTTTCACATATCTGTAAATACAGACCCTATTTTCTTGCAAGTTTGCTTGGAAGATTGACTTGACTATTTATTCTAAGGAAGGGTAATAGACTTTACATCAAATTTCATGAGTCTTAACATGCCAAGGTAAGTTATTGTATGAGTTTTAAACCCATTTGAGACTTTTTTGGCCTTAAATTTATATTTTTATTCATATAAATAGATTACATGACTATAGATAGTTAACTTCTTGACTCATTTAAAAGCATTTGGAGATAGAAAACCATGACAGAAGATTGATAGGTGGAATCCAATGCTTAGATAGGTTGAAAAAGGTCTAGACAGACCCTATAAAACCATTCAAGATCTTTGAAATTTAATAAAATGTGAGAAAGTGAATTTTATATAGTCTCGACTGAGACAGGGTATGGTAAAACACTAACTAGGGTTTGTGCTCTAATTTGCTTTGTAACCATTCAAAAATACACTTTTAATATGAGATATTTTGACATACTTGATCTTAATATCACAATTCTAGGGGTGTATGGTTTTTTAAGTATATATTTTAAGGTTTGAGTGTGCTTTAGGCCTAAAAGAGACCTAAAAGGGTAAACAGTAAGCTAAAAAGAGTTAGTAAAGAGGCTAAAGGAAATAGTTAAGTTCTATAACTTTGAGGCTAGTGAGATATTGGAAAAGGGTATCTAAAATAGTTTATGTTTTTCCATTTGGAATCCGTATAGATCATAAAATTTAAGGAAATTCCATAAATAGGGCTACAAGGACTATGTAAAGAGAGAGCAGAGTTGTGTAAAAGCAGATTTGAGTCTTGGAAAGTCTTAGTAAAGTTGATGAGTGGATGAGAGGGTAATGAGACCTATATTAGAATGTGAAAAACCATTTGAAACCATAGATTGATAAGTGAATTTTAGTTTCATTGCATGGTTAATGTGTAACAAAGGAACCTTAGCAAGAGTGTTATAGTAATGATCAAGAAGTGCATAGTCAATTAAGACATAGAGAGGTGAACTTGGTATATGCTCTGTATCAAAAGGGTCAAAAAAAGAAAAGCAATGCTAGGATGTAAAGCAATGGTGTAAATAAGATAATACATAGTCACTCAAGCATTTTTTTTTTGTTCTAAGGAGAGATAAAACTAAAACAAAGTAATACTAGCATATTTTTAAGATGTGAATAAGAGGGAATATAGAAGAGGGAAAATAGACTTAAATTCACACATGCTTGTCAAGGGGGGAATGAAATGGTTGGAGGGGAGAATGAAGGAAAAACCAAGGTAGATGAACTCTTTATCAAAGTCAAGACACCCAAATTAGGTTTGTCAAAACAAGAGGACTTTTGACATTAAGGACTCTAAAGAACCTCTCTTAACCACAAAAATCTTAGGTCAACCAATGAATTATGTCGATCATCCTATGAAGGATATATGCATATAAGAGTAAAATAGACTTACCTTCCCACAACATGTTCCCTGTTCATCAAGACCCCTTACAGAGTTATCGGTCTACTATGAAGATTGGGTACTTGTGTGAGAAAGTAGGTATAACAATAGAGTTTTTTGAATTATCCTATTTTGATCTAATGGATTACCATACCCCAATAGACCTCAACTCTATCATGAGGCCAATTATGAAATTTGAGATTTGATTAGAGATAGAATATGTGCTTGTAATCACATCTTTTGGTGTGATTTAGAATTTTAAAATTTGTATGTTGCCTTTTATATATCATTTCCTTCTTTTTCAAATTATTTGGATTTAAACTTTCTTGATGAATTTTTCTATTCTTGATGGCTTTTTCTACTCCTCTTCCATACAAATTTGGAAAACCAAACATGGGTGCTAAAGATGACTTTCATTTGAATACTTTGAACTTGGTTTCTAAGAAAGAGAACTTAGATAGCATGGTGTCTTATAGTCACATTAAGTTAGGTGAAATAAAAGTGATATCTTGACTTTGACCTTGTTTTATCCAAAGTGGAGTGAAGGGAAATTAAATCAAGAGGAATGAAATATGAAACAATTTGAATTACTTCAAATCACAAAAAATGTGACAAAGGGTAAAAAAGGGATATAATGATAATGAAGTGTGGTTCCTTATCATAAGAATGAGGGAAGTGTAGGAAAACATGATAAAACAATTTATTGTGCAAATTTTATTTACAAAATAAGCAAAAGCTAAAGTTGAGAAAAAGGGATCAAAAGCTTGTAACCATAATTGGACATTCTAGAAAAGGAATACTGAAGTAAATATGGTGATTTTATGAGGAAGGTCAGGTCATATCCATGGTCTTACACCACAACTCAGAAAATAGAAACCCATAAGGGTTAACAAAGCATGTAAGAAGTAAAATGAGACAGATGGTATTTGTGAGGAAGGCTAGGTCATATCCATGGTCTTACACTAAAACTCACAAAATAGAAACCCAAGGGGTGGAAAAATTATTAGAAATCAAGAAAATAATGAGAATAAAAGGAAACATGAGGAAGATCAGGTCCTATCTATGGTTTTACAATACTACTCATGAGAAAAAAGAGAAACCAAAGGACTGAAAAGAAAGGACGATGGTTTGTGGAAAGAGATATTGTTGTAGAGGGTGAAACTCATGTAAATATATTGCAAAATGTGTTAGAAGGATAGAATATAGAAAACATGATAGGAAGGGAAGGATTTATGCTAACATCTATATCAAGATGATCATGTGAAAGAGAAACCTATGTGTCTTGGAAGTTTTCTTGAAGTTGAATTAGTTTGGTATCATGAAATGTAGAATAAGAGTTGGAATCATAAGATACACTAATAGGTAATTGGACGTAGTAACATGTGGGTGGGCATCGTAAGATGCCCCAAAGGCCAAATTAATATGTGGATGGGCATCACAAGATGCCCCATAAAAGGGAAGGATTTATGCTAACATCTATATCAAAGATGAGCATGTGAGAGACAAGCCTATGTGTCTCAGAATATTTCTTGAAGTTGAATTAGTTTGGTATCATGTAATGTAGAATAAGAGTGGGAATCATAAGATGCCCCAATGGGTAATTGGATGTAGGGATGGGCATAAAAAGATGCCCCAAATGCTAAAGTAACATGTGGGTGGGCATAGCAAGATGCCCCAAAGGCTAAAGTAATATGTGGATGGGAATCATAAGATGTCATAAAGGCTAAAAAAAGGGAGATAAGAAAATAAAAGATAAGTAAAAAAGAGCACCCCATATAGTGTCTAAATGGATTCAGGTTATCCAAGAAGATTTTGATATGGGATTTCATGATGCTTGATGAAATAAACAAAATTTAGGAAAGAAGGAGAATCACGGATAGAGTCACCTAGATACAGAATAAAGTTGGCCAGATAAAGAATAGGGTCAAACAACAAAGGAAAGGATCAGCCTATAGGTACCAAGTTAAGTGGGTCGACAAAGTTCTGCTAAAACACAGGTTAAAAAGAGTACACAGTCATATGGATCGATTGTGTATTGTTATATAGGGGAAAGAATAGAGAGATAAAAAGACACAATCATGCAGATCAACTTTGTACTATTGGAAATAAGGTAACACACAATATGTAAGAGAATTTATTGAGCAAGACAATAGTTTTCTGAAAGAGGGGGAATTTTTTTCAAGATAGTTTGAATAAATAATGAAAGTAAACACACAAATAATTAGATTAGTGTGATTGATCTAATTGGGGCACAAAACATAAATCTTGCACCAATGTTGGCCAGTGTAAGTTTTGAAATATAACATGTAATGATCAAAGAGCAAGCAATCAACTAAAAAGTAAATGTTAACTGGTAGGTCCCCTTAAGTGTTATTAGATATTTAAAAAGTTTTGATTTTAATGTGATAGGAAAGTTGGTTGAAGTAGGGAACTAAAAAGTAGTCTAAATTTGATTTCAAGATGTTTGGGCTAAAAGGGATCTATATTAGCAATGGTACTATCTTGGTATTGGGGAATACCCCCTCAAGTCACAATCTCACAGTGATAAGGGTGTCAAGTTCATTGCCAATATATACCATTAACCACATATTTATACTTGGCCAAAAAACCAAGTTGGCTTCCCCCCTGGTGATGAAATCTAAGTAGGTAGGCTTTGGGAAGACAAATATTTAAATGCATTTTGAATGTTAAGTGAATTGGTAGTGTGTGCAAAAGAGTAAAATAGTATAACTAAAATGATAATTTGGAAAACCACCTATTTATATTATGTGAGTTATTCTAAGCATGAAAATAATTGAAAAGGAAATATGAATTAGTTTCTAGTAAATAGATGTTAATTATTTGATTAAGAATAGTACATAGTTTAGGTGACACTATATGTAAATAGTATAGAACAGAGTCAACTAGGTTACTGTTATTCTACAAAAGCAAGGTCTTTAAGAATAGATTTGAGAAGGTCAACTATGTCTCTTAGATAGAACATAAACTATAAAACTACATCGACCAGGTTGACCTAGTTAGTTTTAGGGTTGCAGTTTTGAAGACTACCAACTTGTGAAAAATAGAATTGAAAGAAGTATTCAAATGAAAGAGAGAGAAAAATAAACCTTGGTGGGCTTGAAGAATATTTAGATTACAAATTTTATATTGCAGTATTTTAGATATTGCTTTCAAATTCTACAAACTAGATTGACTAGTTCAATCAAGTTTTGTAAAACCCTTGTGCTGAAGAAGAAATAACAAAGTTGACCTATTCCACAGTGTTCGTTGACTTGTATCTTGGCAAAAAGAATTAGTAGATATATTTGACTTAGTTGATAGTGTATGCTTATCTAAAACTTAACAAAAATATTATGTCAAACTATTTGATTTAGTAACATGTAATTGATGAAGACCTGCATAGATAGAATAGATTCATTTTAAAGAGACTATGTATTTAACCTATGCATAAAAATTTAAAATTATATTGAATGGTATGATACAGTACTATAAATATGAAAAAAATATAATAAAATGATAAAAATGATGGCATGAAATAAAATGTTGGGTTATTTTAGTTAGTTCCACTTTGGTGCTAAAGCTTCCCCTTAATAAGCCAGCATGTTGGCCCTATCATGCGAGAGGTAAGTCTCATGCACTCACTCGAAGCACACAGTGAAAGACGGTTCCTGAAGGCTTTTTAGAAAAATATTATATGTTTTTTCATCTATTGTAACACAGTTCTTAAAGGTTATTCAACACCATAAATATGATACTATTATCCTTATTGTCTCAAATTTAACTACCACTATAACTAGGATCACCATTACTATTTAACAAAAGTGATAAAAGAAAAAGATATCCATGACTTAGAAATAAACCATGTCCATCATTCAACACGTAGAATATTTCATCACAATATGGTAAACACTGATTTTTCATTTATTACTTATTGAATTATAAGGCAATAATGTTATATCTATTCTCTAAAGGTCCATCATTAAATGATTACAACAGGGGTTTTTATACTTGTTTTGCTCTGACCAAGTGTTATAATTCCAACTGTTATGAACACATGGCACACAGACTCCTAAAAAATTGAGAGTTATGGCTCTTACAATTAGTTATTCCTATAGACTCAGGTCTTTGTGCCCATAAATCCTTATTTTATGCTATATCTTAGTATCCAAGTGTTTTGATCCTCACAAGTTAGTACAAAACCTATGATAAATGGGGTTGAAGTATTCATGTTATTTTATCTTTCTAATTGCTTCCGCATCCCTCACACTCTGCTTCCCACATACTCCCCTACTCTTCCATTTTTGTTCTGAGTCCTTTGTTCTCAAGTCCCTCATGACATGTTCTCTCTTTACTAGGTCCTCTCACACTAGGTCTATTGTGCCATTGTCCTTCCATGCCTGGCAAGTTTCATGCCATGATACTTCTATGCCTAGTAGTTATGTGTCATGGTCATCCCACACTATGGTCCTTTCACGTTATGCTAGACTTGCATCAAAATGGATAATGATCCTTTCATTCTATGTGCTAAAATAAAACAATACTTAGTCAAAATTTAAGGGCCAACAGAAAACTTGTAAGGGTTAGATTCACATCATGTTCACTAGAATGTATGCAAATAGAAATGCAACTAATCTATAAATCAATCCTAGCTCAGAGAAGATAAATCATACTTACACTCCTTATTGTTGATAAATTAGATATTCAAGGTCATGACCAAGATAGATCCCCTAGAACTATCCAAGGGATCTCTTACCACAATAATATCACTAGGTAGGGTTTCAAAGCCTCCATTCAAGCAAAAATGTGCAATAACCCTAACTAGGTCATATGTTTTCATATTCACCAAAATAATAGCAAGTAAAGTCTAATCTAATGCTCACCAAAGCTTGTGGCATAAAGTAGGGGTAATAAAAATGAAAATTAAACATGTACAGAATACATATACTCATGTCAATGTATATGAAATGTTAATGTATGGAGAGAAGTACAAATGTAAATCTATCTACTCTTACAAAGGAGAAACAAGTTAGGAATACTTACCTTTGAAGATGAACCCATCAAGCCTCAATCTCTCCCTTGGTCAAGGTGTTTTGTAAGAGTTTGTTGTGGTATGTAAGGATGACATGGATAAGTTAGATTTAGGCTACACAACCTATCAATGTATCCAAAAGACTTATCCATAAGACAAGATCTATATCTCCAAATAAAGTATGGAATTCTAAACTATACTCTTCAAGTAGAATGGTGGATAAGTAGATGCATTATATATATATATATATATATATATATATATATTCTTCTCTTCATAAATGATGTAATGATTGTGTATATATAGTTAAATCTAACCCTAATCCTTTCCAAAAGTTTATCTGATAGAGTCCACCCAATTGACTCTATATCATTATTGAAAAAACAAATTAGGTCATGGTCTATATTGACCACGGGCCAACCTAGACCCTAAATGAGTTTTATCAATTAGATTATAGGGTCGATGGGGTTGATAGTGTAAGGTAGACCACAAAAATAGATTTTATGCTAAAGAAGGTAGAAATTGACTAGAGGAGCGTGAAAAAGAGGAAGCAAAGCTTAGGGAAATGTTTTTAGGAGATGGGTGTAGATAAAAAGTGATAGTAAAGGGACAACAATCTTACAAAGCACCAATGTTATAACCATCCCTTTTTTAGTGCACACTTAAGGTGTGCACTCAGAGAGATTGAGACTCGATGGGTTCCTTCAAGATAAAAAATATTAGTAACTAATAAATTTTGAAAATATTATGTGCAACCAAAAACTCTAAGATGTCTAAATGAAATATTATGTCCATACCATGCCTCCATAGGCATTTTATCAACAATTTTTGATATAGGAGACATATTTATTAGGTAGCAAACAATGTCTTCAGCTTTGGCCCAAAACCTTTGTTCTAGTCCAGTACCACTAAGCATACTCCTAGCCTACTCCATCAGTATCATGTTCATTCGTTATACAACTCCATTTTACTCAGGTGAATATGGATTTGTCTAATGTCTCTATATACCACAATCTTTATAGAATCTATCAAAATCATTAGAGCAAAATTCACTGCCATTTTTAGTTCCCAAACACTTAATTTTCTTTCTAGTAAACAACTTGACCATTGCTTTAAACTCTTTAAAATGATTGAAAACTTCATATCTACTCTTTATAAAATAAACCAATGTCCTTATACTATAATCATCAATAAATGAGACATAATATGTGGATTTTGAAATTGAAGGAACATTAACAGGACCAAAAATCTTAGAATGAATAGGATCCAATACACCATAAGATTTATGAGAACTAGAGTAAAACTGAACACATATTTTTTACCATAAACACAATTCTCATAGAAATAGAATTTAAGATTGCAATATATCAAACCTTCAATAATGTTTTATTCTCCAAGTCCCTAGGACCTTTTTCTCCAATGTGACCAAGCCTCTGGTGCCATAATATAGCCTTCTTTGCGTGCAATTTTAACTCCATCTAATAAGCACCCTTAGGTACCTAAAAATCATGACCATCTATAGAAAAAGTATTAACCCTTTATCCAATGGAGTAATCTTAGATTTAGTCATCATAAAAGTACTATTTCACTCAATTATGCATGCATCAAGCTTGTACAAAGTGCCAATCCTGACACCTTATAACCATATCACCTCTAACCATCTTACAACCTACTTTAGAAAAGATAACCTGCATATATTAGTTTGCTCATAGATAATAAGTTATAAGATAGCCCATGGATATGCAACACACCATCAAACCATTTAATCTTTCCATCTAGAAATTTGCTTTTAACTCTACCATGGCTAATAATGGTTAGAAAATAATCATCACCCAATTACACCTTACCTCCATCAAATTCTTCATATTTAAAAAACCAATTTTATTAGAGGTCAAATGGTAAGATGCACCTAAATCAATTAACCATGCATCATTACCTGCACAAGTTGCCAAGGCTATAATGAATACATGACTATCTTCCTTCTCGCATTCAGAATCAAAATCATGCTTCTTCTTTTTCTTATTTTATTCTTTACAATCCATTCAGTAGTGACCAATCTTGACACAATTCTAGCATCTTACTTTGGACTTTCTAGGATATTTGGATCTCCCCTTGGACTTGGATCTAGACTTCTCATGCTTCTTTTTCTTCTTGTCTCTTTATTTAGATCTTCGTCAAACATTCAAGGCCTCTTTGGCATTGATGGAAACTCTCCTTCTCATTTATTCAAAAAGCAAAGAACCTACAACATCCTCAAATTTCAAGGTTATAGAAATACTTCCTATAGCCATAACAAGAGAATCCCACGAGTTAGGTAAAGAACAAAGACAAATTTGAAATCTCTTCTCCTCATCCAATTTCACACCAATTGATACTAATTGAACCACAAACATATTAAATGCTTCCAAGTGGTCTGCAATTTTTCCACCTTTCATTCTCAAAGAATATAACTTATTTTTGAAGAAATTTTATTGACTAAAGCTTTAGCCTAGTATATATCACCTATTTTCTTCCAAAACTTCTTCATTGTGGTATCTTCATGGTCATCACTCAGTAAAAAATATGCTAGACACAATGTATTGAGACCTTTGGATTTTTGGTCCATCACATCATACTTATATGCTTCAACTGGATCTATAGGTTTTTGAACATTTTCATCAATGCCATCCCATAGATCTCAATCAATCACGGATCTTCCATTTTCAACTTCCACATCTCAAAATTGCTCCCTAGAAAGTTTTTAACCTCCAATCTCCTTGATGTGTTTTTCATCTTAAAATTCTTGAAATAAATAGCTCCAAATATCTCTTACACAAGATCCCACTCAAAATTGGCTTATCTCAAAAATTCCAACAAACCCACAACGAGAACCAAAACTGGCTAGGCTCTAATACCACTTGAAAGGAATATGAGATAGTGGAAACAATTCCTTACACTAAACCTTAAGAGAAGAATATGCAAATAATTTTGAACTTGTTACAAAATTATAAAAAAATACATACAATTGAAAATAACAACATACCATAATAAGTGATTACGTGGGGAAAACCCTATCAGGAGAAAAACCCCACACTCCAAAGTAGTTCAACATATTAATGAAATCAATAAGATTACATGATACCCTTACAGATTAAGCCTTCACAAGAACATCACCAGTATACAACCAAGATAAAATTGGTTCAGAGCTTCAATGCTTTGCACAACTCTCTTGTAAACTTATTTGCATATAAAGCTTACAAAGCTTTTGATTCTAAACTCTATAAAGGAGAGAGGTTTTACTTATAGAATTTACAAATGTAAAGGAGAAAGGAATCAGGGATAAACTTCATGAGCAAGGAAAAAATGTGCCACCCTTAGTGGGATCACTATCAATGAATAGTGGTATCCTTTGTTGTCTTTTTCATAGGTCAAAATTGGATCTTACACTTTGATAAATCATCAACCACTTTCACATGCTTCCAAAACTAGTGCTCTACTCACCTTTTTGACTTGTCACCCACTCAAGATCATGAGGCCAACTAAGAAATTTTCCCCATGTCTATCCATATCATTTTTCATTAAAAATAAATCATGTAAATCACTAGAGACACTCAACTTTATCCCTTAGTAGAATGGGACACTCCACTCCATTCACATCAGCTTTATCTCATGTAGATTCCTCCATGGGCCATGCTAACTCATCCATAATCCACATCATCACTTACATCACCTACCACATCACTTGTACAATCATTGCCAACTCACCACTACTACCTCATCACATGAATAGTGACTATGAATAGGTAATGTGAATAGTAGCTTGTGAATAGTGACTCATGAATTGTGATTTGTGAATAGTAACTTGTGAATAATGCCCTGATTTGTCAAGGTTGAGACACCTCAATTCCCAACATTTTTTTATTGTAATGACATTTACCATGTTCATGATGTTATCTGAGTTATATCTAATACCATTGGATATGCTAATTATGTTATCTAAGTCTTTTCCAGATCTAATGGCATTGTTTAATTCTACCTATGTCATCAATGATATCGATGATGTTGAACAAAAAAATCATATTCAACTCTTCATAAGGCCAAATATGATATCTTTAATAATTTTATTTCTAAGTTATAGACAACATCAAAAATATATAGTTCTACAAATGGGATCCCATTAATGAACTCTCTAATATTTGAAGTAGGATTCCATTCCTTGAGCTCATGCATACTTATTCAAAACATCAAAACCAATTAATGTAAACACTCTTTCATATGAATATTCCTCAACCACTTGCTATGGAAATATGAAATCCATCTCATTGACTTAATGAGAGTATCAAGTAATAATGTAAATACTTATTTATTCAAATCAATCAAATTAACTATTAAGATTTATCTTTGAAATTTTTCTACGCCTTGAACATAAAGTGTATATAGGGATATGTGTGGATAATGTATGGTGTATATATCATTTTTACCTTTTCTTATTACATTTATTTATGTTCTCATATTATTATTAGGGTCAACATATGGAGTAACGCTAGCCTTAGTAGAGTATTTATAAGAGGTAATGGTTAGTGATTGATCATTATTATTGTGCCTTAACACACACACCCCATTTTAAAAAATTCAAACGGGGACCCATTAGTGTTAAAAATCCCTATTTAGGGTCCTATAAACCTTATAAATTTATGATATGAATTTATTCATGCAAAATTATATGATTGTACTCAAAATTCTACAGATACAGAAGTTCAAATTAAGAAGATTAAATCTTGAATGGATATTTTGAGTTATTTTTAACCTTCGGTTTTCATATTTCCCTTTGAAAAATTGGCACTTTGATTTATGGATTAATGAAACTAATGTTTTTGTCCTAATGTTCCTATGTTTTTTGCATGACTGTAGACCTATCGACAAAGACTTACTAATCATTCATGATCAATCCCTACCCTTATTATATAAATTTAGGACAAGTGGCATCATGATGTTATCTAGAGCCTTTATATTTCACAAAAGTTTCTAAGTCTTTGACTTCCAATACATTGAAGGATGGCATTCCCACATTACCTGCACACCTTCTAAGTTTCAAAGAAAATTCTAATGTTCCCTAAGTTCTTGCAGTCTAATGGTTCTAAGTTACCATGGTGTAATGGTTCTGA
This sequence comes from Torreya grandis, assembly GCA_037957365.1. Taxonomy (NCBI): domain Eukaryota; kingdom Viridiplantae; phylum Streptophyta; class Pinopsida; order Cupressales; family Taxaceae; genus Torreya; species Torreya grandis. Next base: position 2,751,441 of record JARHVA010000517.1, on the reverse strand, counting down.
GCTTCCAAGTTAAAAGGGTTTGAATTTAGCATATTCTCATCAACACAAAACCAGGGAAGGATTAACACAGTCTAATCTTTCCAAGTTTTTGTATTTGAGCTCCAAGCATTCGTCACTTGGGACATTTTTTAACCCAAAACCATGGAGGGATTAAACAAAAGCTAATATTTCAATGGTGTGCCCTTGAGTCTTTAAGGATCTAGATCTCTAAGATCACACCACATGTCAGCATTCCATCCACCCAAAGTCTTCTAAGACATATATACTTTAAATATATAAATAATCATAGCTCCAAATCCTCGAGTTCCCATAAGCTCAATATTATTCCGTGTGGTTCAATTGCATTAACTCTTGGCCCCAAAGTATATAAATTGAATATGAAAATATAAATACCCAAGTGAATGAAAATTGGAAAAGTGTCATAATATAGGAGACTCATACCAAAAGTATACATTAATGAGTTTGAAACAGGGCAAAGAAGTGGGCAAGAGAGAATTTGATATATTTCTAAAACATGATGACTAGACACATAAATTTAATGAATAGTTACCATTTGGAAATCAATTAAACCCACCAAAGTTGACTGACACATTCAAATTGAAATGGGAACAAAATCAAAACATAATAACTGTAGTCATCCCTAGGCATGAAAACTCACCTTGTGTCTTTCTTCATAAAGTATAATTTCATTTTCATGACTTGAAATAAGTATAATATTTTTCCAAGTGTCTTATCCATGTTATAAACTATTGCACCTAATATATAATTAACTCTTGTTTCATCTTGGTGTAAATCCTATAATTTCAAGATCTAAACCTGAAATCCTACATAGTAGGCCATACTATCCACACCCCACAAGGTTCAAAATATTGATTTGATACCATTTGGTCTAGTAATAGGGATATTGTTTCCAATTAATGAGAGCCTTAGCCCAATAACTATATAAACACACACACATACACACAAATATAAAACACAAAGGTTTGGATCATATATATTTCAAAATAAGGGGTTACATGTATTTCATCTAATGTATGAGCTATGGGATATGTTTGGATCTTAAGCTATGAAGGTAAGATTATAATTATTCATCAATGGAGTCTCTCAGTCTTTCATGCACACTCAACTTGTAATGTCCTACTTCCTTAGAGCTTAGTCTCTCCTTAAAATCTAATATAAGATAAACCCTCTCTTTGAACACACCAAGATACAAACTCTATCTAAAATGGTCGTAACCTCTCCTTCTATAGATATCTAAATAATCTAATCTCTTCTCTCTCAACTATATCTTTAAGGATTGTCCTTGCATGCCTTTATATAGGATCCTTCAAGTGGTACATGTCAAGAGGGATTAATGCAAGCTCTCAAAATCCAACACATGTCCCTCGGGTTTTTTTTACCTCCCACAAAAACACAAATAATCAACAAGTTTCCTAAGAATCCATATCTGATAATATTGTAGTTAAATACCCAATAAAATTTATACTCAACCTATTTTGACATGTGTTAATTACTTCTCCATTCACCAAGTTTCTCTAGTGCAATTTTTTCCTACGTCTGCCTTGGTTCAATGGTGTTTGCATGTATAAATCCATAATTATTTATGTGAATCCAAACTCTACATCTATTATGATGGAATATTCCTTTCACATTATTCTATGTTATGTTAATGCCAAGTGTTTGCATCTATTTACACTATGACATGTGGACTTGCACCTAAAAATTCATGTGACTTTACACTAAATTTTTTTCATGCATCGTTTAAACCAAATTATCCATGTGATGGCACAAAACAAAACTTTTTCAAACCCCTACTATAAATCAAAATTCCATCCAAATTTTGTATGAGTTTATTTTTTCCTTTTGTGCATGTAGACTCATGCACCCTTTTTATTATGTGCCCAAAAATTGATAAAAACAACTACGTGTGTGCACTATGGGCCCATGTTGGATCATTATTTATAAAACTAGACTTATTTTCTTTTTTGAGTGTGATGCAAGATTTATTTTCACCAAGGATGCTCCAACATAAATAAGAGGTAACATTCTGTAAGGGATATAATTCACTTAAATAAAGGCTCAATAATTATGCAAATCTATATGTAAATAAGGATGAGGACATAAATGAATTATAATCACTACTAAAATTTGTGCGTGAAATGAAAGAATTAATAAATATGTTAGTGGAGTAGTGGGAGATTTTGACAAGAAAATTTTGGGGAATTTCATTGAGTATTAAATGTATATAAAGAGGACAAGAATGAAATCATTTGAGGAGAAACAAGAAATGTAGTATGGGTGAATATTGACACCAAGATATGCATATGAAATAATTTTTGTATGCATTGGATAATTTTTTAATGTGTAGGTGAGATGTAAAGAACCTCTCAAAGTTTCTATATATGTACATAAAATTCAACATTTGTACATCCTTGTGTAGGATCCTTAATGAATACATACTTACAAACAATGACAAGTGGAAAAATATAAATTAAGGAACAATGTAGATAATTGGTATTAAATATTGATTTTATTCATGGAGATGGAACCTAAGAAATATTCTAAAATATTGACATGTCGTTCCATCTAGGAAACATCTTGTAGATGAAGAGGGTCCAAGAATACTATAAATAGATCTCTCAGCCTCTCATTTAAGACACATACAGTTTCTCACAAGTTTTCGAACATAGATATTTCCACACATTATAGAGAGAAAGCATAGGCTTTGGTGATCAAGATGATTTAATATTTTCAAGACTGACAGATGTTTTAACTAAATTTTGGATAATGGGAAATACATAATGAAAATAGATAAAACAATTGCATAAGGTAGATCAAGACTATAAAAATATAAAAGAGTAAATCTGATCTGACATAGTGGCTAAAAATAGTCAAGAAGCATAATTGAAATTGATTTGACAAGTAATGGACAATATGAAAGTAAAAAGAGATGGAATAATCACACCTTGATAGAATATAAAAAATTTGGAAGTGTCGTAGTGTTTTGGATGGATTAAATAAGTTTTGAAAAATATGTATTGCTCATGTAGGAACATCCTCAACACCTACTTTGATGCCAAAGAATTTTATTTATTATGACCAATAATGTTTTCCTATGTATTGAAACTTTACTACACACCTTTCTAGGTGTTGATTTTTTTGTGCAGGTTTATCTCCTGATGTTGTACAATCTTATATTTTCACTTCTCTATATTGAAGGGTAAATTTTTAAAATATAATTATTTTTATTATCTCAACTTGATTTTATACAACACACTTATAAAATATAAGGGATATAAGTATTAAGGTTGATAAACATCAAAATATTTTTAGTTACATATCTTACATGTTAGAATCCAACCCCACATAGTTATTATAAAGTGTAAATGGAATGCCAAGTAAGGGTTTGAACCTCATCTTCATTAGAAATGATGATGTAACTACATGAACATTAGCCTAACCTTGTTTTAGTGTGACTAGATGACATCATAATATATTGGATTAAATAATGGCCAAAGTGGATCAATATACGGGTTCATTATCCAGTGTAACAAAGGATTTATATCAATAGAATTATCTAACATTAAAAGGCTTTCTATCTAAATCTTACTTAGGAAATACTAGGTAAATAACTAGGAATGATATTTGTATATGATTCATTAAGACATGAAATGTATAATGGCTAATCATATAAATTAGTGATATTAAAAATAAAAGGTGTGGTAAACCACATCAAGGAAGAAGGACCCCCAAAAATTAATGTATATAGTTTCAATGTGCTAAATCTATATAGCACATATTTGATGGTAGACCTATAGCTACCAAATCCATCCCAAGAGAGATAGATGTCCAGAATGGGTGAAAGTGGATCAATAAAATAAAATTAGAAGTTGAAATGGATGAATACCAAAGGCATATAGAAGGTTAAGATCTAAAGAGAATAATGTGTAGTAAGTGTCCTAAAAGTAGCCAAATATAGACAAGTGGATTGAATGGGAAAAAATAGAAAACAAACCTATGGAAAAAGGGACTTGTACCAAATATGGGTGTCCACATAATGCCCCTACTTTGATGTGCATATGTGAGTGAGCATATTAATGTGAAAAAATATAAAAATAAATAGTTTATGCAAGTATCTTAACTTACCTATGGAAGGAATGATGATTTAAATTATACTCAAGGTATTTCTTGCATCTTGAAAAGTATTCTCTACCTAAAACAATGGCCGATTTCACCAAGTACTCAATGTCATATCAATTTGAAAATGTAAAAAAAATTGTAAATAAAAATTGAAAGGGGAGATATGAATGACTACATCTGGTGGTAAATATGGCACTCCTACTCATAAGAAAATAAAATAACACTCTATTCTAATGATAAAATTTTAGACAAGTCTTATACATAGCTAACAAATTCAGTATTTTTTGTAACCTAATCCACTATATATTCAAGTAAGTAGACAAACGGAGCATTTTTGGTGCTCTTAGTTTTCTCAAGTTATCTCAATCCTATTGGCGGAGACCCCATGCTTGCTCATACAACATCATCATATCCTGGCTTTGATTCTTCATTTGATATCTTAGAATCTCTTATCTAATCTATGATCTTTTTCATTTGACTTGTCGTGTTGGTACTTGTATTCTTTATTTTTCACTTGGTATTAATTTTCCAATTTTTCTAGCTTGATCTCTTACTTCTACAATCTTTGCAAGCTCACTCTTAGGCTTCATATAGATTATAAGTGTCTACTAGATTCTCTTTTGCTCTAAAACCCCAAATCTTGTTTGGAATACCAAGAATACAATCATTCACCAAATGTGGCTTCTTTTAATGAAATTACTTAGATGTTCAGACAAAATGATTTTATATTATGTAGAATAAGAAAATATGAGAGATCATATAGCAATAATTGATATCAGGACAAAATATAAGATAATATAGCAAAACCACTTCGAGGGGGAAACCTCCACATTAATGCACTAATAGCCAAATACTTAACATAATGAATAAATACTAACCACTACCTTCTATATCTATTCTACTTAGCCAAGGTTATTCCATATGCTAACCTATCTAAGAACATAGAGAAACGTAACAAGTAAATAACAGAGGTATGTAAGCCACAAGTCGGCCATAAATATCCCTAGACACACCAATGGTTAAGGGTGTAACAAGCCCCTCCCCTTAAAAACAATGTTGTCCTCAATGTTGTGGCAACTCTAGATGTTGCTATACAAATGCTTCATCCTTCCAAGTGGCATCTTCACATGGTAGATTCTTCCATTTGATTAGGTACGTTGTAATTGCTTTAGAACATAGCTACTTGGTAACCTTTGAAGGATCACCTCAAGATCAAGAACAACATTATCTTCCTCATCCAATTCTGGTAATTTTTTTTGAATGGCAACTCTATGTCCAATGACTTTCTTTAGGCATGATACATGAAATATTAGATGTATGCAAGTGGATGAAGGAAACTCTAACTTTTAGGCCACACTGCCAATTTTTTGCAAGATTTGATAAGGCCCATAATACTTAAGGGACAACTTGTTATCCTTTTTTTGTTGTTTCAATGACATATGTTTGTATAGATGAAAGATAAAAAAGACCAAATAATCAATGTCAAAATGCTTGTCACTTTTGTGTTGATCTTCATGTTGCTTCATGTGATTCTAGGCCATAACTAAATTTTTAGGCAAACTTACAAAGACCTCATATTGATGGTGAATATGTTATTTAACTGCACGAACCTTAGGATGGACCTTCAAGGTTGAAGTGATGGATGGAGGGTGGTATCCATATAGTGCAATAAAAGGAAACATTTTGGAAGAACTATGAACAGAAGTATTATACCACCATTTAGTTAGCGGTAGCCAATGAACCCATTTATGTTGTTTATCATAAATAAAATAATAAAGATATCCTTCCAAACATTTGTTGACTACCTCAATTTTTCCATTAGATTAAGGATAATAGGATGAACTATGAGCCAATTGGGTGCCCAAACATGTAAATAAATCAGTATAAAAATTACTAGTAAAAATGGGATCTTTATCACTAACAATGATCTTAGGGGTCCCATGCAGTTTCTGAACTATATTGAGAAAATTAGCAGCTACTGTACTAGTAACAAATGGTTGGGATAATAGAAAAAAATGATCATACTTACTAAGATGATCTACAACAACCATGATAACATTTTGACCATCAGATCTTGGTAACCTTGTAATGAAATCCATAGATACCTCTTCCCAATGTTGGCTAGGGATGGATAAAGGTTGTAAAAGACCTAGGGTTTTTATGGTTTTGCCTTTGTATTGTTGACAGATCATATATTAAACCACATATTTTTAGACATCTCACTTGAGACCTTCCCAAAAAAAATCTTGCTTCATTCTATGATAGGTTTTTAAAGATCCTGAATGACCCCCAATTCGAGTTGCATGAAGTTCTTGAAGGATTTTTGTTTAAGAAGAGAATTCTTACATAGGTAAAATATATCTTTATACCATAATGCATTACCTTTCCATGTGAATTTTTTAAATCTACATAAACCTTGCTAAAGATTTTGAATCAAATCATGGGTATCACTATCATATTCCCATTCTGATCATGCTTCCTCTAGCCAATCTGCCTGCAAAATGGTTATGGCACATAATAATGCCTCAACTAATTCATCTTTTCTGAATAGTGCATTTGCTACCACATTGTCTTTGCCTTTTTTTAATACTATTTCAAAATCATATCCTAACATTTTAGTTGCCCATTTCTATTATTCTTCAGATGACAACCTTCATTCTAAAAAATATTTGAGACTATCATGATCAGTCTTTACTTGAAAGTGACGACCCATCAAATAAGGTCTCCATTGTTTGACTGCATGTAAAATGGCCATCATTTCCTTCTCATAGATGGGCTTGTGCTGATTTTTACCCTTTAGTTGATGACTTTCAAATGCAAGTGATCTACTTTCTTGCATGAGTACAACACCCATACCATACGCAGATGCATCACATTCAACCATAAAAATCTTACAAAAATTAGGAGTGGCCAATACTAGAGCAATGCACATAGCCAATTTCAATTGTTCAAATGCCTAGGTAGCTACATCAGTCCACTAAAAGGAGTCTTTCTTTAACAAAGAGGTGAGTGGGGCTGCAATACTACCATAATTTTTGGCAAACCTGCGATAGTAACTAGTAAGCCCCTAAAATCCTTGCAGTTGCTTGAGTGTCTTAGGAATTGGCTAGTCCACCATTGCTTGGATTTTTTTAGGATCCACTTTCACTCCTTCATAAGACACCAAATGACCCAAATATTCAACCTCACCAGCCCCAAAATTACAATTGGAAGGTTTGGCATACAATTGATTTTGCTCCAAAATGGAGAGCACCTATTTCACATGTTGCAAATGGTCTTCCCAAATTTTACTATAAATGAGGATATCATCAAAGAATACCAAAAAAAATTTCCTCAAAAATGGCTTAAAATAGTATTCATCAAACTCTAAAAAGTAGATGGTGTATTTGTTAGACCAAAAGGCATAACCAAAAACTCATAATGGCCCTCATGAGTCCTGAAAGTGGTTTTGGGTATGTCTTCATCACATATCTAGATTTAATGACACCCATAACATAGATCTAACTTGGTAAAATAAATATCACCATTCAATTCATCTAGAAAATCATCAATGACAAGAATTAGAAACTTATCTTTGATAGTGTACTTGTTGAGTTCTTTGTAGTTAGGGCACATCCTCCAAGTGTCATATTTCTTTCTCACCATGACAACTGGTGAAGAGTATTCACTTTGGCTATGGTGAATGATTCCTGCATCCAAAATCTCTTGTACCATCTTTTCAATTTCACTTTTTTGGGCATAGGCATACCTATATGACCTGATGTTGGGTGGTGTACTGCCAAGAATAAGTGTGATAGCATGATCATGCATGTGGTTAGGTGGAAGTCCTTTTCACATGTCTCCAAAAACAATAGAATGATCATCAATTATTTATTGTAGATAAGAGGTGGATATGGATGAGTTAGTTATACTTCTATAGAAAACAAGCAAGCTATAAATTTCTCAACACCCATATGAAGAATCTTTGTCATTTGATAAGAGCTAATAAGTTGTGGATATTTAGCCTTTAATCCCCTTAGCTCAAATGTACTTTCTTTAGAATTAAAATGCATGAATAATTCTTGAAAATTCATCTCAATAGTGCCCAAAGTGGTGAGCCACTAGACTCCCAAAATAATATCAGCTCCACCCATGGGAATAGCAAACATAAGAGAATCCAATAAGTAGTCTCCCATGGCCAACTTAATACTATGACATTTTCTTGAACAGCTGATAGTACCACCATCTGCAATCATAACCTAAAATTCTAGAGCTAGATAAATGAAATAGTTCAAATGAGAAACCAACTTATTGTGGATGAAGTTATGTGTGCTCCCAAAATCAATCAAGATAGTGACCTGTTTCTTAAGGAAACCCATCGCCTTAAGAGTTTGGGGAGTACTAATACCTAAAATGGCATGACCTGAAATAGTAGGCTGAGAGTCTTCAAATTCCTCCTTAGGAACTTTTGCATCCTTATCATGTACTTATTCATCATCTTCATCATCATTGGCACCTTTAATGTAAAACATCTTCTTTTCATCACATCGATAGTCTTTGCTCCATTTATTGTCACAACCATAACACAACCCTTTGGCTCACTTCTCCTCAATTTGTCATTGTATTAATCTAGTGGGCTATGGAAATGATGGTGTTAAAAAGTTGCAATCATGACCAGTAGTGAAAGTTTTCATTTTGACCATCTCATTTTCTTCTATCACGCATGCCTTAGGGATAACTTCTAATACATATGTTGGGTTAAACATTCAAACCTAAAATTGGATTCTATCTTTGAGGCCACCCAAAAATAGATCATTCAAATTTTCCTCAATGATATCTTCCACCCATAAAGAGAGATTATGAAACTGACGGATATAATACTTCACAGTTCATGTTTGCCATAGCTTGTCTAATTAGCTATAATAGTTCTTAGATAATGAGCTGACAACTCCTTAGTTAAAATATTCAATGTAATAGGAGCACCATTCTTTTTTTTTATCACATAACAAATGATACTAAATGAATTGCTTAGGTTCTAGATACAAGGATGCCACTATCACCCTCTAAGAACTAGGGGTTTGATGCAGCTCAAATAAATTCTCAATTTAGGTAATCCAGAGAGAGGATCCTTACCATCAAACTTACGCATGTCTACTTTTGGCAACATTAGTTTCATACCAGCATGGGATTTGTTGAGAGGAGGATTTGAATGTTGAAGTGGAGGGTTGTTGGGCTGAAACTGAGATGTAAGGGCAGCCAATTGCATAGTGATATGTTGAAATTCATTTTGAACCCCATTAATCTCTCTACACATACCTAAAACATTAGCTTGGACTACAAAAAATTCATCATGCCTCACCAAGTTCTTTATGTTTGCTTGAAGCTGAGAAATCGCCAGATCTAAAGTTCCAGATTCCATGGCATCGACAGAAGGAGTCTTAGGAGTTTCTTGCCCCCCTTTTCTTCCTCAATTACTTGCACCTACCATATACAAACCCTAGGAGGGTTTTGACCCCAAAAAAAGTGTACCAATAAATGGTACCATTGTGATTGCCTTGTCAAGATGAATTTAATGACTGCTTTTGTGCACTAGGGTAAAAAATTTGGTACCAAAAAAGTGTACTAATAAAATATACTATTGTGATCATCTCGTTAAGAGGAATCCAATGATTACAATTGAGCCAAGGGAAAAAAACTCTAGACTTTTTTATTTAAATATTTTTTTTTAAAAAGCATTTCAAGCAATATTACACTGATGAAAAAATTAATTCTTCCCAGATTGCAAGTTATGTTTTTTCACCGCTCCTAGAAGACACACCTCACCAGATCCAAAAAAAATGCCATAGGAAACCTACCCAAATTAAATCTCTAATACCACTTGTAATGAAATCACTTAGATGTTCACATAGAATGATTTTGTATTATGCAAAATAAGTAAATATGAGAGATCACACAGCAATAATTGATAGTAGAACAGAATACTAAATAATATAGCAAAGCCACTTTGAGGGGGAAACCTCCACATCAATGCACTAATATCCAAATACTTAACATAATGAATAAATACCAACCATTACCTCCTATATATAGTCTACTTATCCAAGGTTATTCCATAGGCCAACCTATCTAAGAACATAGAGAAATGTAAAAAGTAAATAAAAGTGGTATGTAAGCCACAAGTCAGCCACACATATCCCTAGATTCACCAATGGTTAAGTGTGTAACACTTCTTTTTGGCATAATAAACTTGTACCAACTCATTTGGACCTCTCTTTCACTCTTTAAATCTCATATACACACCTTTTGCTCATAAGAAGACTATTCTTTATTGTAGCACTCTAAATATACAAACCTCCTCATATAACACAATATTTAAGGCTTATAGATAAACTAAGACCACTTTTTAGTACCCATTATCTTTATCCTACTTCAAATAAATTTTCATATTCCAACTCCTCAAGATCACCCTCTCTCTCTACACTCCCTTTTGCCAATTAGGCCTCCTCTAATAGCTCTATTCAGAGACAAACTTAACAATTTAGGACAAACTATACCACTTCCAAACAAAAAATTCACCTTTACAAGTACCCTTTATCCTCTTTATTCTTTATGCAATGTTTCTTGTCACAACTGTCAAGATAAACCACTGAACCTAACACTTCTCTCTTTTAGGCCACTTCTAAGCCTAATCAAACACATAGATTAAAAATTGTATTTTATGGTATGTACCAAGTCAAAACCATCATATTCACCTAGTTTTGACCAAAATACATCAAAATACAATTTTTCATGAGATTCAAAGGGAATAATCAAAATATATTTGAGTTTCTATTCCAAAACTCTAAGGCTAGTTTATACAGGATTCTGTAAGGCCAAGAGAATAATTTGAATTTAAAGACACTTAAAAAACTTTCAAGACATGTTAAAAATCTAAAAAATCTCACCTCAACTTTTCTAATGGCCATTTCCCCTCTTTCATTCCTCAAATTCCTGCAACTTTCACTTTTACATAGTTCTGAGTGTATGCCTGGACTATGTATGAAGATTATTGAACTTTTATAGTCTCTATAGGCTTTTAAACTTCCAATGGATCTATATTTAAAAAATACAACTCTTCACCTTGGTCATGATCTAAAACAATTGATAAATCCTCATATAACCATTCATATTTCAAACTCACTTGTCACTCTAAACTATGTTATCATCGAATGGATCATAAATGGGACTGTATTGAGTCTAATGAAACTTGAAGTATAGTTTTAGCTTCCTAATGGATTATTAAAATATAAAATGGATTGATATTATCAAATTAAAACCCTCTACAACATTTTTCAACCTCCAAGCACTTGTATTTTGTTTCAATAACCAAATCTGTCAACTTCTTGCTTAATTGTGTCCAAAACAAAGTTCTTCTCAAGACTGTGCATACAAATTTCCTTTCTCTCTTCCCTTATGATGGTTTTATGATTTTCCAAATGAAATTTGACCAAAAAATACAACTTATAATGACTATTTATGATTCATACAATTAAAATAAATCACTTTGAAAACTATCAATGACATAAACTTACTTGATATTTTGGGACTGTGTGATATAGAATGTATCCTTATTAAGCTTAGCTCTAGATGGCCTCACTTCATCAAGATGAATGCTTAAATAAACCTAGTCTATGTAAATATTTCAATAATTTTATATTGTTAATAGGCTTTTAATTACACAAAATACTCTCACAATTCTTCTTTTATTCATTGATTATTTGCTCATGCAACAAACAAAATACATAATTCATAAAGGAAGGTAGAGTTCTTGTAAATAGTGGATCTTCTTACTATCTTCAATCTCTCCTCCTTTTTTTATATTAATATATCCTACATTCCTCATTAACACTCTAACATGCACTTTTATATCCCTACTTTCCATGCCAAACATGCAATAACCATCTTTACTTGCCACCTCCATGTAAAGGGGTAGTTACAACCTTCTAGATTCTTGAAATTCTATTAACCCCTTTAGAAATTTTACATTAAATTATCTTCATATACCATATTATGACCCTATAGTATATTTTACAAACATTCTCAAACATTTACACTTTACTCTATACTCAAGTTTCCATTCTAAGCCTAGGTCTATAATTCAAATTTTCAAATTTGAGATTTGGCAAGAAAAATTAGACTAGATGGAAACGCACAAATTCAAGGACACTTAATGACTCTTGTGCCATATATGGGTCCCCACAAGATCTAGAAGGACTATTTTAAACCAAAAAATATCACAATGCACTCAATGACATATTTACAAGCTTTCCATTTTCTATCTTTATCTTCTCTTCCTCTTTACTCTTTAGGCCTCACTTGGAATTATCTCTTATTAACAAGTTAGTCTACGTGTTCCTCCTGAGCTCACTTGGGTTTTTTTTCTTATGGCCTTGCTTGGGTATTCTTTTCTTATTCTATTCATTTGTCTAGGACTTTTTTTCTCTTAATCTTTTCCTAACTCTCTTCTCAGGGTTGTACCTGTACCACAAATTCTCTTATAATACCTATGCAACTTAGCCTCATGCAATCTCCATATAAATATTTATAAACTCAAATAGAAACCCAAAATCAATTATCAACATTAAATATTCAAAAACATACACTAATCTAAGAGTTTACCTGCTCGAATACCACTTGGTGCAGCCCCCAAGCCTGCTCATACAACATCATCATACCCTGGCTCTAATTCTTCATTTTAACTCCTAGTATCTCTTCTCTAATATCTGATCTTCTTCATTTGACTTGTCATGTAGGTACATGTATTATTTATTTTTCAATTGGTCTTAATTCTTTTACTTGTATAACTTGATCTCTTACTTCTACAATCCTTGTAAGCTCACTCTTAGGCTTCATATAAATCATAAGTTTCTACTAGCTTCTCTTTTGCTCTATAACCCCAAATCTTGTTTTAAATACCAATAATATAATAATTCACCAAATTTGGATTCTATTTTGCATAAATAACTTTTATAAACTCATTTGGACCTCTCTTTCACTCTCTACATCTCATATAAACACCTTTTGCTCATAAGAAGACTATTCTTCCTTGTAGCCCTCTAAATATACAAACCTCCTTGTCTAGCACAATATGTAAAGCTTAAATATAAACTAAGATCACTTTTGAGTATCCATTATCTTTTTCCTACTTCACATCAAGTTTCATATTCCAACTCCTCAGGCTCACCCTCTTTCTTTACACTCCCTTTTGCTAATTAGGCCTCATCAAGTAGCCCTATTCAAAGACAAACTTAAAAATATAGGACAAACCAAAACACTTTCAAACAAATAAGTTACCTTTATATTACCCTTTATCATCTTTATTCTTCATGGAACGTTTCTTGGTATAACTCTCAAGATAAACCACTAAACCTAAAGCTTCTTCTCTCTTTTAGTTCACTTTTAAGCCTAATCAAATACATAGAGCTTAAATACCATAAAATACAGTCTACACTAAGTCAAAACTAACATATTCACCTATTTTTGACCAAAACACATCAAAATAAAAAGTTTCATGAGATTATGAGGGAGGAATCAAAAGATATTTAAGTTTATATTCTGAAACCCTAGGGCTAGTTTATATAGGCCTATGTAAGGCTGAGAGGCTAATAAAAAGGCTAATTTGAATTCAAATACACTTAAAATTCAATAAAGACATATTAAAAGTTTTTAATATCTCCCCTAAATTTATCTTATGGTCTTTTCTCCTTGTTCAATCCTCAAATGCTAGTAGCTTTCACTTTTATAGAGTTTTGAGTGTATGCCTGGACTGTATATGAAGATTCTTAACCTTTTATACCTCTCTATAGGATTATAAAATTATAATGGATATGTATTTAACAAATAAAATTCTTCACCTTTTTCATGATCTAAAATAACTAATAAATCCTCATATAACCATTCATAATTCAAACTCACTTGTCACACTAAGTTGTATTATCACTGAATGGATCATAAATGGGACTATATTGAGTCTAATGAAACTTGAATTAGAGTTTCACCTTCATAATGGATTTTAAACATAAAAAATGGATTTATATTTTCAAATTAAAACACTCTAAAACATTTCTCAACCCTCAATGACTTATATTTGGTTCCAAGAACCAATTTTGTTAACTTCTTGCTTAATTATGTCTAAAACAGAGTTCCTCTCAAGATTGTGTATATAAATTTCATTTCTATCTTCCTTTTGATGGTTGTATAATGTTTCAAGTGAACATTTCTCAACTAATACAACTTATAATTACTGTTTATGATTCATACAATCAATAAATCACTTCAACAACTATCAATAACACAAACTTACTTGATATTTTGGGACTGTGTGACACAAATTTTCTCCTTATGAGGTTGAGCTCTAGATGGCCTCACTTCATCAATAAAATTCTTAAATAAACCTAGTATATGTAAATAATCCAATAATTTGAGATTTTTCATAGGATTTAAATTACACAAAATACTCTCACAAAACTTATTTTATTCATTGATTCTTTGCTCATGCAACAAACAAAACACACAATTCACAAAGGAAGGTAGAGTTCTTGTAAATAATGGAGCTTCTTGATATCTTCAAGATCTCCTCCTCTTTTCTATGAATATATCATACATTCCTCACTAACACTCAAACATGCACTTTTATATCCCTACTTTCCATGCCAAACATGTAATAACCATCTTTTATTGCCACCTCCATACAAAGGGGTAGTTACAACCTTCTTGATTCTTGACATTTCATTGAAATTTTTAGAAAATTTACATTAAATTACCTTCATATACCATCTTATGACCCTATATGATCTTTTACAAACATTCTCCAATCTTTACACTTCACACTAGACTCAAATTGTCATTCTAAGCCTAGGTCTAGAATTCAATTTTTTAAATTTGAGATTTGGTGTGACAAACTAGACTAGATAGAAACACACAAATTCAAGGACACTTAATGACTCTAATGCCCTCTATGTGTCCCCACAATATCTCTAAGGCCTATTACAAACCAAAAATGATCACAATACACTCAATGACATATTTACAAGCTTTGTTCTCTAGTGATGCTCTACATCACCTATTTTCTCAATCGTGAAAACTAAAATATTTGGATATATGCCCCCATTTTCAGGTGATTTATTAGAAAAATATGCACTTAAATCACTCATATCAAAATAAATAATTAAATTTATCATGAGTTATAGAATGTATAGAGCTAAAAAGTAGAAAATGCATGAAAATTTACACAAATGACATGTAACAATCACACAATACAATTATAGAAATATTTGTAAAATGTGACTTTCATAGAATATCATCATGTAAATTTTGATACAATTTTATTATTTCCTCATACGAGAGTAAAAATATTGAAGGAAATGGCAGAAACAACATGCTACGTTATATCAATAAATAAGAGAGATGGGAAAGTAATGAGTGCATATGAAACCATTTAGTATAGATAACACCATATAATGTTCAAATTATAAAGTGTGGGGGTTACTATTTTGCTTCAATGAATGCTTCATATGCAAAAACTATGTATCACAATAATAATTTGAGGATAAGTGCATGATGCCCTCAAATGGAAAAGAAAGGAAGGGGCACCTAGTATGCCCAAAATTTCACAAATGTGCCCATATTATGGCTATATAAAGCAATGAACACAATAGTAATACCCCATGGATGTATGGTAAGGACCATGGAAACACAGGCACCAAACATAGTATTACCAAAAATAATATCATGCATGGTAAAATCCATGGCACCAAACATTATAAATGCATGATATAGAACATGTATATAATTTCATAATACATAACATAAATCACATATGAGTATGTAGATACATATAGGGAATCATCACACATGTACATATAACACATGAGATATTAAGACATGAAAACTACATGACCCTTTATGGACAAGGACACTTTAATATAATAAATTCCAACATTTAAAAACATACACATGTAATAAATTGACTAAACATAGGCACATGTACATAATAAGAATTTAACAGTCATAATATACTAATATACCAATGTAAATATGTAATGTATAAATCCATGTAACATGAAAGATATTTCTACTACAAAGATATGATATAATCAATGTAAATGGCTCAATATGATAAATAGAAAGCAAGAAAGATATCACCACAAATATATGTTATATAGAGATTCCCCTAAGGTAGGGCAGACCACACTTTTGATCATGCCCCCTAGGGTGTGGGAAAGATAGTATCCATATAACATCTGATAGTCCATAATAATATTTAACATGTATATCCTATATCTCACCCATTCAAATAGATACCATGAGAAACACACATGTAAAACATGATTGTGAAAATTTTATAGCATAAGTATAGAGGAATGATATGTATCAATTGAAAAAGATTATAAATATAAATAATTTTTTATATTTTTTTATTTTTTTCTAATGTTTTTGCATTGCATATTTTCTATAATAAATAATAAGGAATTCAATGGGTACACATAAGACAAATAAATCTCAATCAAAAATTAAAAAAAAATTTAAGGGGTGCAAGTGAGAAATAATGCAAAGTGGAAGGCCCTTGGTTACAAGAAATATATGCAAGTAATACTCATTGTAGATAAAATAGAATCTAAATGGCACAATTAAGAAACAATTAAAAATAGGTAAGCCAAAAGGTGAAAACATAAAAAAAGAAGAAGAAGATTCCAAAAAAACTACCACTTCCCTAATAACTTAGTGCGTATTAGAACTGAATGTCTCAATATATGTTATCATCATCATTAAATATGTGCAAAGATATATAATGGGATTAAAATCAAAGGTAAAGGGCCAATGCAAGATGTTAATAAATAAAAAACTAAGGGGATAGAAGAATATAAATGTAAAATAGAAGGAAAGTGCCAAAGATGATAAATGTAAAATAATATAACACATGAAATCAACTCAAAGGAGGAAGATAAATGAAGGGTATGACATAAAAAATAGATTAAGCTATGTACAATAAGAAAGTTATGATAAAGTAATGATAAATCAATGAATCACAAGATATAGGCTAACATGGCTTGCCATTTATCTGTTCTATAATGTCACAATACATAATATTAGAGTTAGATTTGTGTTTGAAGTATCATAAAAGTATTCATGAGCTATGTAATAAGTGGAATCATTATCCCAAGGAGAGATATATGGAGTGTGAGATAAAAAAAAATTTGAAATCTATAGATAAGCATGCATAAAAATACAACTTGATAAAGCAAATTCTTTAATCTAATCAGTAATTAGAGAGCAAAAATTAATCTAAGTATATGCAAGATTACAAAATGTAAGACTCAAAGGTATAATCTCAAAATATCACATAGGATATGGTGTTGTCATATATGTTGATGTATTATAAATAGTAACCAATGGAGATGGTGTTTCAAACTCAAATGTATTATGAACCATAACTAAATGTGGATAAATTGTAGTATGAATCGCATATATTTAGTGATTTGATCCCTATAAAGATGACCAGATGATCACATGTGATCTTATAAGTAGGATAGGTGGCTCACAAGGTGTGTCATTAAAAATATATACCTCATGTAAAAACTTGATACAATTGTGTAATGTATAAGGTATCTCTCTTATCTAATTAATTCATGGACATCCAAACAATAGATTATATAATCTTATATTGGGAATGACATAAAAATTTAAAAAGGTCCAAGAATAGTCTGTAACTAGGAGAGTAATAACAAAAATTAGTGTGCATTAAATGTCATCATAACAATGGATAATCGTAGTCATGTTAAGTAAATATCATTTGACTAAATAGAAATGACATATTAATTTTTTTCATTAGAACTAATGTCAATAAAAATTGAATGTGTACTCGAATGGTGATGCGAAACATATGTATGATTGTATAAATGACCATTGTTTAATTCATCATTAAGTATCTAATGGTCATAGAATGTAATGGAAAGTAGTTTCTATGAAAAGTTAAAAACCATGCCAATAACATTATCAATATAATGCTCATGTGAAATAATAAAATTGTGTGTGTGTGTGTGTGTGTGTGAGTGTGTGTGTGTGTGTGTGTGTGTGTGTGTGTGTGTGTGTGTGTGTGTGTGTGTGTGTTTCATATGAATATTATGTTTGTTTTTTTTTTTATATTATGGTTTAGAAAATGATTGGTAAATACTTTCAAGCATTTATTAGGCATTATAAAAATTTCACTCAATGTAGAATTATAACCATAAATATGAATCGTGTTGTTATGGATATATCTTAATTTGAAGCATCAATTATTTGGATGTCTAGAAGTGTGATTATACTCAAAAAATAGGTTTGCATTATAATATTTAGGAAATGCTTGAGTAATATCTATCTAACATTGTTCAATTAGATTAATAACATTGCACTAAACCAAATGCTTAAGCACTTTATGAGGTGGGTCTAGTAATTTTGTAAACTGATGAGTATTCCCAAAAGTATGAAAGATAATCCTATCATTTGTTTGTGAAATTGTGTTGATATTTTTGGTCTCATTCTTCTTACATTGTTTTTATTTGGTGTTTATAGGTAATGGATTTAGAATAAAAAGATGTATATTTTAACATATTGGCATCTATAAGTTTAAACTCAATGTTATGTAGTACATGAAAAAGATCATTTTCATATGTGTTAAACATGACATTTTCCTTTAGTGGAGAAAGAAAACTAGTTTAGAATATAATTTTAAGCTCATTATCAAAAAATTGGTGTGCTACTTTTATAAGCATATTTTTTAATGTAATCACATACTTAGCTAGACATTAATTACTCTTTGTTTTCTTTAAGTAATTTTAAAAATGTAATATTTTTAATAATGTTTATATAAAATTGTGATGAAAGCATATAGGCCAAATCATTGAATATATGCATAGAAGCCAAAACCAAGATGGAATATAATTATAATATATATCTTTTTAGAATTCTAGGAGTAGACACCTAAATTATACCATATTTGGTGTCATAATTAGCTTTTCTTAATATTGACATGCTAATCTAGCCATCAAATATTGACACGCTAATCTAGCCATCATCTTGAATATGGATTTCACCACTAACATCACCTCCATCCTTTTTGAGTAGTTAATTAATCCATATTAATTAATTATCTGTGCAGACATAATTTCATAAAACTAATTAAAAATGTTGAATTTCCTGGTCACCAAACATCTTTGACACTTCTCTCAAACAAGTTTTGAGACATCCAACAACTTTTTAAGCTTTCTCAACTAATTATTGAGCCATCATTGAACATTTCAATTAACTTGGTGAGTCATCCAACTACCTTGACTCATTCATAAGACATTTTCAACTACCAACTAAATTTCCCATTTTCTCTCACATAAATGAGGAATTGGTCTCTTCCACATGGATGAGGACTCAAATTTGACCATCCATAATTAACATTATCCAATAATTATGTATTAATCCCAACCATCTATTTTATTATTAAAAACCTACAAATCGAAGTGTCATCATCCATTTTCATCATCCACCTTCAATATATCAAATCATTATCAAAATTATCCTACACACATCCATTGATAAAATCAAGATCATACACCCATACGCTACTAAATTTCCCTTTGATTGGAAAATTTAGTTGAACACCCACATACCAAGAATCAATAACAAACCCAATTCACTCAATGGAGAAGATGATGTACTTCATTTGCATTGTGGTATTGTAAGTATTTCCTTTATTTTCCTTTGTTTTGAATAACTCAATTTGATGTTATAGTTTATATTTAGAATAGGAATTTCCATTCATTTATTTTCCTAGCTCACATAGATTCTAAAATTTAGCTATCACAAGAGGAAATAGATTGCTCATAATTAAATCATTGTGATGAAAAAATAATCAAGATGAAAAATAGGTTCTATTATCATGTGATTGATCTCCATTTATAATACATAATGTAAACTTAAGAGCTTCAAATGAAGGAAATAGTGGGTAAAAAATAACTTCTGTAACGAAAGGGTTGTGTGGTGTATCATAAGATGAAACCACATGGCTAATTTTTTAGATGCTTCAAATAGTTGTGCATGTTGTAAGCATATATCATCAAAAAATAATTATATTATGAGATCAAGATATGTATTGTTAGGTGAATGATTAGCATTAGTATGTGTATGTAGGAATCTATGCTTTTGTATGATTAAAACTAGTTACAATAGAGGCATGAATCATTTTAAGACTATGCCAAAGACCGAGGCATGTAGTATAATAATGTGATCATGAAGGCACATTGGTCATTGGATTGGTAACAGAAGGAATAATATAAGCCTTAGGTTGTATAGTAATATTAGGATTAATCTCACGAGGAGGTGAATCATTAGGTGTAGGTATAAAAATATCAATAGCAACATGAGTAACACTAGACACACTACCTAATGTAGAAGTAGAGCCTCCAAGAGATAGATTAGTATCTTGCAATGGATTGGGAGGGATACACTTAATAAAATATTCCTTATTCGTAATTATTTTATTTCATTCTTCAATAAGTATAACAATCATAAAATTAATTTCCTTAAAGTAAATTATAATATATACATAAAAATCAATTTCATCCAAACCTTAAAAAAATTGAATATAAAAAAAACTAGGTGTATTAGCACATGTATTGTCCCTATCCTTTCTAGCATGTTAATTATTAGAAGTAACATGATAGACATGAATTTACTATTGTCCCTATCATTTCTAGCATGTTCATTATCAAAAGTAACATGATAGACATGAATTTACTAGCCAATATTTTTGGATTAATCATTCTCATTTGTATCAATTATAACTATAAGGCTTTTCAACAATTATTTTCATTTTTTAAAAATGAGTGGTATACAAATGTAATGGTTTTAAATCACAAGTGTTCCCACCTTATATAGCACTACATATAATAGCATGTGTATGTCTAAGATTTCTATGCATAATATATAAACATGAATAACATGAGGAAAGTGAAGCAATTGTAATAAACACAAATATAATGTATATATGAAAATTATATTTTAAAATGGAAACAATCATACCCTATAAAAAAACATTTAAAGATATAGGCTCTCAGGGAACAAAGGTGTAAGCACCAAATTTTCTAAAATATAGAGAATTTAAAATTAGAAAGAGGTGAACAAGTTAGGGATGGATCAAATATATATGAAAGTAAGATGTATATCTGAAATCATTTCTAAAATAAATAAAATAGTCTTGAAACCTTAAGGGGAATCGTAGAAATATATAGGTATTCAAATAACAAAGGGGTTCACCTTTTTGTTTTAAACAAATTATGCAAAATGGGAATTACACTATAAAAAATAGAAAAATAAATTATATATGACCTAATAGCTCAAAATAGTAAAAAATAAAAATTTAAAATTGATTTGATAATAAATATAAAATATGAAAAAGAAAAAGAGATGACACGGTCACATTTTTGAAAAATATATATAGAATTCTAGACATGTAGCGGCAATCTAGAAGTAACGAATAAGATCTATGTGACATCTAGACTACTCAATGTATTTTTAAAAATTTGTAACTTTCTCTGCTACAAAATAATTTTTATAAGGTGTATTTGGCATGTCAAATAGGTCCTTATTTTATGAACGATTGATTTATTATTAAGCGTTAAATTTGTCTTGTGCACCTTTCTAGGTTTTAGATTTTTTTAGTGCATGTTTGTCTCCTAATGTCGTATAGTCCTATATTTAAACTCTTTGAATTGGAATGTTAAATGTTTCAAATTATGTCTTATTATTATCTTAACTTAAATCTCTACAAAGCACATGCAAAGGATAAGTGATAAAAATAGTTCGATCTGGAAACTTCAAAGGATTTTTAGATTTGTGTCCCACATGCTAGAATCAAATCCCATGTAATTCATGTGCAATGTAAATGGAATGTCGAGTAAGGGTTTAAACCTTATCTTTCATGGAATTGATGATGAAACTATATGAACATAAGCCTAACCTTATTTTGGTAAAAATTTATGATGTCACAAGAGCTTGTAGTAAGAAATGTGTAAGGTGTCTCAATCTATAGGATCCTTCTGAAATTTAGAAAAATATTTTTTTATCAATAAAAGTATTTAAATTTTGGAAGGCTCTTCATCTCATTATTACCTAAGTGATACTTGGTAAATGAATACAAAATATTCATATATATATTAATCCTTAGGACATGAGACATGCAATGGATGACCATAAAGATGAGTGATATATAAAATAAAAGATATTTGAAATCAGGCTAAGGTGGGAAGACCCATAAAACAAAAGGGAAAGATTTGGTGGTAGGCATGTAGCTGTTGAATCTATCCCAAGAGAGATATATGTCAAGAATAGGTGAAAGTAGCTTAGAATATATACATATAAGGTTTTAAAACAAAAATGGGTGAATACCACAGACCTCTAGAAGGCCATGGGCCAAAGAGAGTACTGTGTTGTAGGAATTGTCTTAAAAATAGTCAAATATTGACAAGTGGACCAAGTGTGAAAAAATAGGTAATAAATTATATATAAAATGGACTTGTACCAAATTCAAGTGCCTATAATAAGATTTTATATGAAGACAATCTTATCCCTATTATATTATGGATTCATTATAATGATTGATGTAATACATTATATTATGATTAATGGAAAGAATATTTGATGCATGTTTTTTGTGATTGTTATTTTTTGGTTTACTATCATTATAATTGGGTTAGGTTTGAAGGGTTTTTTATGCACATTTATGAGTTTTATATATATTTTTAATAATAAGGGCTTTGGTGATCTCTTCTTATTCTTTGATTGAATGCTTAAGTCTTGGCTCAAATGATATTTCAACGCAAGAGTATCTTATCATTTGAGTATATTTAATTTTACGTAGGACTAGGAAGGTGACTAGGAAAAGTTCAAATTTAGTGTTCATCGAGGCTACCATATCTAAGTCACATTGGTAGATAAGGTACCTTGTGTTGTTATCCCAACAACATGGGAAAATACCTCAGGCTTATTGATGTAGTCATAGTTAGGGATCTTGGTGAAGAGATACCTTAGACCACACAACCTTTAGAATTACATAGTGTAATAATGCACCAAAACGAACCATCAAAATAATAATGCTCTTTTATTAGAATTCAATGGCTATAAATTTAGCTTGAATTGACAATAATGATAACATGGAAATATAAAATGAGATGTGTTACAATTGATCCTTATATCAATTCCTATTAATTCATAGTATTTACAAGTATTGTTATATCTTAACTATATTTATATGGGCACAAGCCCACCTATTTACAATATTTCTCTCAACAACCAACTACAATAATTAAATATTTATAAAACATCACAATGAGCCACAAATAGTAAATATAAAATACAATCTCAAGGCACCATAACTCATCACAACATAATGCATCACGACATTACATCATAAAGTGATATTAAATGAATCCATAAAATCCTTCCATGATCCAAACAATTAAATGTAAATGATTAGGAACTTCAATGCCCATTTTATTCATCTTCTCATAACACATCACAAGAGCATTTGTGCTCCAAGTCCCTCTGTAGAGATAATAATTCACAAGGCTAAGTCATAATGATCTTCAAATAAATTATATGCTAGAGACTCCATGCACAATGGTTCAAATAGTTGTATTAATACACACTAGAACAAAATAAATCTATGTGCATAAAGACAACACAAAAAATTAGAAAGGATATACCCATGCAAAAAGGTGACACAAAATAACTAAAATATCTTGTGCACTTATGAATCCTTGGGAGTAGGAGGAAATCCATACTTAAGAAGCCCTAAGAGTAGGAGTAAATCCATTAATGGAGTATATTGGGGCAAATAAAATGTATGAGAACCGGTTGTGTTGAGCCCTTTACATGGGTTTGGGATGAGCCAATAGATGATCTTGTTAGTCTTGAAGAACCTCATGCTCAGAGCGTAGGGATAGGGAAGATGAATGGGGTTAGTCGATCTAATCTTAATTCATTTTTATCCACATAAGATGGGTAATTTTATCTAGGTTTAGGAAAGGAATTCACCTCCCATGTATTCAGGGATAAAGGGATATAACCCATCCCATACCCAAAACTTACATTTTCAAGCTTTCAAATTGAAAAATTAAAGTCAAATATTAGATTTAAAGAGGATTAGAATTGAAAATAAAATAGAAAGAAATGATTAAAAAAATAAAGATAAAGATAGTAATTTTACCTAAATGGGATGTCAAACTAGGGTTTGGGAGTGGAGACTAAGGAATGGAAGAAAAAGAGATGGCAAAAAGAGAAAGCCTCCATCATGGGTGGATGTTATCTCTTCATGTGATGTCTCTCTCGATGCTTCCTCCTTTAGTGCAACTCTCTCCCCCTTATATCTCTTATTCTCCTTTTCGTTATCATGTGTCTAAATGACCAAACTTAGGGTTTGAATCCCTTTTGAAAGGTACATAATGATGTTAGGGTTTCTTTGGGGTTTCTTTAGGGTTTGAGGAGATTGATGACCAAGATTAAAAATATATAAGGGTTGAGATCAAACACTACACATTTTGGAGGAAAATAAGTCAAAGTTTGTATTTTATTTTATTATTTTATTTTAAGAAAGGTCACATGTTGTGAGATGTCGCTTAAATGACATCCATACTAGAGTGACTTTATGACTTAAAACACCAACTTTACACTTTCACCATACCCTCTTCTTAAAGAGTGTGTGTACATAGTATATACCCAAGTTGTTTGGGCCTGAGACCAATAACCTTAGGGAAACCTTGACCTTGTGTGGACTCTATTATTATTTACAATAGAGAGTAGAACTTGAGTAACCAAAGGGATGCTCATGTGAACCTTTCTTGTGACTTGCACTTCATTCTGTTATTGTGTGTTTCTTATTTAAATTTTTTTAACCTAATTTACTCCAATTTTTTATGAGGAGAAATTTCAGTGTCATTACATAGGTGTACAAGAATGAACTTCTTTAATTTTGGCCAATTTTTTTGATTATTTTGGGAAAGTCATCACAGATTTAGAATGCAACTTCATTTAATAACCACTCTCTCAATAGCACTCAAAATTTTGATTGTGACCACTTGTTGAAAATACTTCAAAGCCTATTTTTCAATAGTTTAAGAATTATCTCAATCAAAATTATAAGTTAAGAGAACGACCCTCTTCAATTTGACTGATATCTATGGAATTATTTTTAAAAAAACCCTAGATCCTCAATTCTTAGCTAATCTATTTATGTCAAAGAAAATGCATCCAACATGTGCTAATCTAAGGTCCCATGTTCCAGTCTTAACTAATCCATGGAAAATAACATGTTATAATATGTATAGGATTTGAACATGGGGCTTGCTATCAAAATGAAAAGATGTTATACTATTAACCGTAACAAGTGGCTACCTTTAAATTCAAAGTGTGAATGGTTCTTCTAATTTCCCCTAAAGTTTTTTTTCCCTTAAGGTTCTGAGTATTAATATGTAATAACTATTATTAACATGTTAGAGTGTCTATCACCAAGCCAACAATCCATTTGCACTTTGGATTATAGATTATTCATCCAAAAATATTTGAAATAATGATGTCAGGAACATAAAGATTAAAATATAATTTTTTTTAAATCATTGGTAAATATTTTTTTAGAATTTAGAGTTATGAACCGAAATGTTTTGGACTAGATAACTCTATAAATATTATCAAAACCACCACGGGTTCCACAAACATCTCCATCAGCTACAACTAACGTAACATGTCGTCGAAATTTGAACCTAAATGACACTAGACACAACAAAACTATTTTAACCATTTCACCCACATCTCATTGACCAATTAAATATAATATAACTCTCTAAAAATTTAAAATTTTGTGTTAATGTTACCTTAAGACATAAGACCACTACAAGTAATTTTTATAAGCTTTCATATTTTTTTATAATCATTTAAAAAAATAATAATAATATAACTTTTTAATAATTTAAAGTTTTGTGTTAATATTATCCAAAAACGCAAGATCGATATAAATAATTTTTATAAACTTTTACATTTTTTATAATTATTTTTAAAAAATAAAAATGTTTGTTTATAAACCTTACATTTTTTCATTCTAAATTTTTTAATGTCGTTTACTTTTGAGAGGAGTGGATAGTGGGTAACCTTCATTTGTCCATGCATATCGTCCTTCGGTGCTCTTTATTTTATTTGGCTTAAATTTTTCAAGCTTTATGTCAAGGTCATTATGTTTCCTATTAGTGGACATGTCTTAATGGTCATGTTTTTCATAAATTTGAATATTTCACTTTAGAGGACATTGGGAATTGACAATCTCAAATTATTTGTACTTTTTCAAGTCAAAATTTATTGACTTCTATTTATTTTTTAAAACCTATAAAACCATTTTAAACTAAAGTTTTTTAAATATAAATAAAGTATAAATATTCTTATAAATTTTAACCATCATATAAAGTCTTAACCACTAAAAATAGGTTTAAAACCATAAATTTATAACCTTGGTTTATAGGTCTACTTTTACATGTTGTATAAGGGAGACTTTATTGTAGTATAATATTTTAGACACTAAGAATATTTATTTCATTTATTTTATTATGTACATTTGTTTGTGTATAAGTGAATGGTCATATTGGGTGTTATTGAATTATTATGGAAACTTTCACATTTTGAATTATTTTTTGTACGTTTTTGTGTAAGTTCAATTTTTACCTTCTGTTCATCGAGTTATGCTTGTAGGATTATTTATCTTATTCAAGAATTTTTATATTGTCCTAACATTCTTATGCTCTTTTTAATTACATATACTTATTCAACTCTTCTACTTTTTTCACTTTTAACCATGAGAAGTCAACATATGTGTCGAATTCACCAATATTTAAATTTAATATTTTAAAAATAAAAATGTGATTAGGTTTATTTTTATTATCAAGTACATATTGGTATTTATAGAACATATTAGATACATGTGTGGCTTATTTTATTAGTATGTTCTACTCAACAATTCTTTGTTCAAATTGACATATCTAAAAACTCTAAAAGGATGGACTAACTATAACAAAGACCCCAAAACAATCCTTATCTATATGCAAAATTATAATATTAAGTCATTCTTTAGAATTAGAGATTGAAGGATACAAATTCATATAAGAAGACGACAACACAAAAGAAGGTAAATAAAATCAAAGCATCACATAAGATATTTTCTAATTTTATTAGGATCATCCATACAATCATGGATTTGCCACCTAGTTAATTCTAAATTTATTGGTGATGAATACAAATAATTTCAAATTCATGTGAAAATTTTGAAATTGTGAAGATAGATTCAGAAGTTCCACCAAAACTATTACAAAAATATTAAAGCGTGAAGATCCTTTTATCTCCCTTATATTGTATATTTAACCAGAAACTATTTTTTGTATTTTACATATTTTATAATACTTAAATTGATGTATACTTATTTATTGCATATATTTTGGTGAACTTATTTGTGCATGCCTCTAAGGGTTTTATATTATAAAGATTCTATTTTATGCTTATTCATATATCTATTTATGTGATTTTTATGTGATTTATATGTGCTAGATCCTTAGGGTTTATTTCAAAATTTTATTTTTATTATTCTAAATCTTAGGTATTGATCATTGGAATCTATTTTGTTTGTCTCTATTACATATGTTTGATTTACTTGAAATTTTTCTTTGTAGTGAATTAAAAAAAAAATTGACTAATAAATATTTTATATCTATTCTTAATATAAAAAAATTATTCTCTCAAATCTAAATCATAATGTGCAATCAAAATAATTATAGTTTGATTAGTGTGGATAATGGGAAAGTGCATTGTTACGCCATATATTAAGGTATAAATCTTAAAGAGATACCAAAAATGGATGAGATTGGGTTCTATCCCAAGTGAATTTGGTGGAATGGAAACCCCTCAATCCTTAGAACTAAGACAAAGAAAGTTGATTATTCATGCACACATGTTTTTTCTAATTTTGGTTTTATATAAAATAAGGAATAACCTATTGTAGTGACTAGATATAATACTATAACTATGAATGTACATAATTCATGTCTACCCAATTAGCTAAATAATAGTAACAAGATAAAGTGACAAACACATAAGCTATGCAAAGTAAGTACAAAAAGATAAAGAATGATCACACATTATTTTTATTATATTTTAGAAGTATGGATCAGTAAATATGATTATATAGGTTAATTGTGCACTATTTTAAACTCTGATTTGACTCCTAGATCCTCCTATATAATTGTGTGCCCTATGTGGATTTGACTTGTGTAGATTCATACTAGTCAGATCCATGTTGCTAGTTCTATCTATGTTCTTCCAAATTTAACATATGAAAGGTTGTGAAACCTGATTTTGCCTCCTAATTTATAATCTTCCTATAACTACACTTTCCCTATTTTCCAAAAAAATAATATGTTGAATTTGTTATTCTTTCTCTTTGACCTACATTAACACTCACAAATAAATAAATGGGTTGTGAAATAGAGAAACTATTGAAGTGAAGTTGAAA
Source organism: Torreya grandis (assembly GCA_037957365.1). Classification (NCBI taxonomy): domain Eukaryota; kingdom Viridiplantae; phylum Streptophyta; class Pinopsida; order Cupressales; family Taxaceae; genus Torreya; species Torreya grandis. The sequence continues at coordinate 2,722,712 of JARHVA010000517.1, read as the reverse complement.
ATTATGTATCCCACAGACCTTAAATTAGTTCTAAGTGAGTGAAAATGTAATAGCTCAGGCAAGGGTTTAGAACCTCCTCATCCCTAGAAGTGATGATGTTGTTACATACAAGCTCGAACCTTCCTTTGGCACAAGGGAATAACAAGAGACCAAGATAGACAACTTGATCGTAGATGTGTAAGATATGAATAAAAAAATGAACTTGAATTAGTTGTAATAAAATAACTTGACTCTTGGATTTACTCTAGGTCTAAACGTTGACATTCTATTTTATTTTATGATCCCGTGATTCTCCTAAATTGTTTTACATGACTTCTAAATATAAGGCACTCTAGGATAATATAGGATGCATTAGTCAAATTTAGAAATTATAAAAGGTGATAATAAAGGCACAAGATAAGAAATATAAGAAAAAAGATGCACAAAGCCAAAGGGGAGAGACCTACACATGATGCAAATCTATTTAGGGTAGAATCGCCATGATGTGGATTTGAACTAGAATAAATAGAAGTTAATATTTCAATGATGAACATGAAAACATGTGAGATTTATTCTAATTATTTTAAGGCTTGTGGGATAAATGGAGACCAATGTAGGGTTAGATAAGTCCTAGAAATATGCAAATAACACAACCATGTTAGATATGGTAAATTAAGGATAAGATATCATAGAAAAGGGTATTGTAAAAAATTTATATGTCTACATAATGACCTCACTTTAACATAGGTATGTGAACATGAGTGAATGCATATGTATGCCAAGATATAAATCTAAATAATTTGAAACACATATCTTCACTTATGTAGGGAAGAGTAAAGGGTTTTTTATGTTTATGCTCAAGATAAAATTCCATTCACACATATTTTTGATCTCTCCAAAATAAGTTACAATTACTACAAGTAATAAATGTGGATGATAAATATTTGAAGTTTGAATTTCAAATATTTAAATTTTGAAAATTTGAATTTAAAAAGAAAGCATATGAATGAATACATGTGCCTATTATTTCCTCCAAATTTTTCATCAACCACTTCTAAAACTATACTTATAATAGGTGTTAAAACATACCCAACACCTATCTAGGAGTCATTAGGGCCTAATCCACTTCCTAATCAAGGAAATAGATAATTTTTTTCAAGTTCTCTCAATTTTGATTTTTTTTTTAAATATGCCTTGATATATGTCCTGCTTTTGAAGTGAGATATGAAAATTTGTGTTTCAATCATTCATCTCAAAATTTAATGTTAAATGCCTCTTAGATTAGAGAAAAAAAATCTAAATGTCATTATCTTGAAACATATGCAATGAAATTGGAAAATAGATGCTACCAACAAATAGTTTTATGAATAAATGTATTTTAATCTAACCATGCCCCCAATGTATCATACAAAAGTGTCATATAGTATATGAAATATAGTATCATATCAAGCATAATACAAAAGGATATGATGCCCTCTGAAGACAAAACAAGATGGGAACTACTAGTATATCTAAATATAATATACTATGCTTTAAGGCTAGAAATAACAATGATAACACACATGTAAGTAATATCCCCCATAGTAATATGAATTATAGACATCATGTATATAATTATATTATATAATATGTATGATGAACATCATTTCTATCAATATTGAATAAAGCAATGGACCACACAAGTTAGTGAACACACCCAAGTTAGTGACTAGACAAGTTAGTGAAATAACACACAAGAATGAGACACACAAAATATGAAAATAAGAGGATCCTCTATATAAAAAGATGCAAAAATAAGTAAAAACATGCATATACAAACAAACATTCACACACAATAGTTAATGTAACCATGTAACTATCATAATGAATATATATGTTAGAGTAAGGGTTTTTTTTTCCTATATTTATTTATTATGGATTTTTTCCCTCACTTGGATTTTTCCTAATTTCATGGAGAAGCTTGCTTATATGTGTAGGTTGATTGGGTGATTAGGAATTAACTCGCTTGATTGGTTATTCTAGGTAGGGGAGTTACTCATCTATTATTGGCCCTGTTGACCACCTTTTATGGAGGAGTTACTTGTTTATTCCAGGGGTCTGTTGACCACCTTTGGTGGAGCAGTTACCTGCTTACTTTCTTATATGTAATCATCTCATTTGAGAGTTTTTAACTTAATGAAATATTGGGTTTTTCTATAATTTATTTTTATCTCTTACAATATTGTCTTTGAGTGATTTCATTTTACTTCAACAATATTGTGGTGTGTACAAGCTTCATCTCATGTGATCTCAACCTTTGCATTCGCATTATCTAAAACTGATGGCATCTCCAATATGGTATTAGATCCACCCATGGTAATCATATGTCTATTTTTTTTTTATTTTTATGCTATATTTTTAAATTTTTATATTTTTATTTATAAAATAAGCTTGGTATACTATACATTTGTGGGAGTTTTCATCTTTCGTGGAGTCTTTTTTTTTAGATCTAGTTCATTGGCAACCATTGCCACACTTTTTTATGGTTTTTTGCTACATTATTCATGTGTCTTGGTATATTTTCCTAAAAAATACCTATGTGCCTCTATATAGCCTCAGGTTTGATCTCTTATGTTCAATATCGGCCTATGATTTGGCCTCAGCTTAACTTCAATTGGTTTTTAGTGTTTAGTAGACTGGTCGACCCTAATTTTGTGTTGCTTCTAGGCGGCCCTCATTTACAACATTTTCACTTTCTAATTCTACTCTCATTATCACCTAGTTAAAACCACCACTCCATGCAACCTCTACACCAAAATTAGTTAGCTCAACCTAACAGCCTCATTAGAAATAGCCTTTAGCAGATATGATGAATTATTCAAGCAACAACACAAAAGACTCCATTATTTTTAAAAGGGTTGAGAGTTTCTTCCGAAATAATCTAATTATATTCAAAGTTTTCCCTAAATATTTTAAAAACCTAGCATATTAAATCACCTTTTTTTAATAGCTTTGTTTAAAACAAGGTCAAATAGGCTACTTTTATTTGAATGCACAAGTAATGCCTAAGAGGATTGATCAAGTTTAGTATTTTTAGTGAAGATTTTTTCTATTTTTTTAATAAAAATATTATATTGTGGGCAATATTCAAAGAGGAATTCTTATTCATATTTTCACTTACTCACTTTGTGTACTCAATGTGGACGCATTTTTTACTGAGCTTGATGTCCTCGCCTAGTCTTACAAATCATGTTTTTTTTACATTTATAATGATTGCTCAACACATTCTCAGTTGTACATGATGTATTTTGAGTGTGTATTATTTATAAAATTTTGGGGGGGTTCACCATTTCATAGTTTGGTGGGTGTACTTTATTTTGAGTTACTTTCTCTTTCTACTTGCTCTTTTATTTCTATAAGAACAACTTACACTAATACTACAACTCAACCCAACACTAAAATAGATTCAATTTTAATCAACCCACTAACTCCTTTAACTATAATGAATGTAAAATCAAGATGGTAATCATTATAAGGAGTAAATGTTTGTATAATATAACCATGGGTAATGAAACTAAACCTAGCACAAATGTAGAGAAAGTTAAGTGGTATAATCATAGTGATGAAGCATATGGGATATTATGTCTTTATGTAGCACCTAATCTCCTATTTCACTTAGAGCTTTCTAAATCACCCCATGATGTATGGACCATTCTGGGTAAGCTATTTGGGGAGTAAGATGTGATGAGAGGTCATGAGCTTGAGAATGAACTCATTAGACTAAGTCCTTGCAACTTTGACATCCTTCAGTATTTTTTCACTAAGTTCAAGTCCTTGAGATTTTATTTGAAAAAATGTGGGATAAAGAAAGAATATGACCAATTATTCTTTCTATACTCTCTAAACTAGGTCCTGACTATTTAATCTTTATCTCTACTTTCCATGCCACTAAAAGTGCTCTGAGTACTACATGAAAAATGCCCTCTTTAAATGCTATCATTGCCGACTTAACTAGAGAGCAAGACAATTTGATCTAGATGGGCACATTGAAGTCCACAAAACTCAAGCCCTAATTATTGGGAATGGGAAAGTAAAGACTTCAAACAAAGAGAAGAAGAATAAAAATAAGGATCAAGAGAAGAACAAATAATCAACCTCTGCTAAAACCAACACTAAAGCCTCCTCTTCCAATAACAAACCTAATAAAGAGAAGGTTAAGTGTGTCTACTATAAAAAAAATGGGCATGATGAAAATAAGTGCATGAAGAAGCAAATAGATCACCTAACTCATCTCCTAGAGAAGAAAAACATTGGTGTTATTGAGTCCATCAAGTGATATTCATCTACCCAAGATTTTACTAAGGTAAAAGGCAAGGGGAAAGAGAAAGAAAAGGGCAAGGCTCTTATAGTAGTTGCAACTTTAATATCTTCATGGGTTATTGACTCGATTGCTTCTCGCCACATGGGCTCTTCACTAGTTGAGTTTTCTTCCTTAGAGCCTTATAGCATGTCTTCTATCAATTTGGGTGATGACACTTATGTACTAGTTCCAAGGAGAGGGTCTATTGAAATAGGAGGAACATTCAATAATTATTTTAGTGTTCTCTCTTTCAACTAATATCCTATCAGTGTATCAAATCACTCATATCAGCAAAGGCATGAGGGTTAAATTTTTACCAGATTTAGTTATTATCAGGGAATTGTATAGTGATTCTATAGTGGCAGTGGGCAGGGCAGATCACTAATCTAGGTTATACACATTCTCACATTTTGCACCTAATTCTTCTTTGACTGCATTGTTGACTCATTCAGATGGACTTAACAAATTATGGCATGAGTGATTTGGCCACCTTAATTGTCACTGCCTTGAATAACTTAGCAAAAATGACATGGTCATAAGATTGCCTTGAGTCTAATTCTCTAAGGGAATTTTTGAGGGTTTCTCTCTAAAAAAGCATCCTGAAGCAAAATTTCACAAAGGCAAAACTTGGAGGGCTTCACAAGCATTGGAGTTAGTATACATTGATGTATCTAGGCCTTTTCCCAGTCTATATTTTATAAGGGCTAAGTACATTCTCACTTTCATTCATTATTTCTTGAAATATACATGGGTCTACTTCCTTAGGCAAAAGTTTGAAGTGTTTGAATATTTTTAAGACTTCAAGGCACTTGTTGAGAAATAATATGAGAAATACATCAAGGTTATTTGAAATGATAATGGAGGTGATATGTTAGCAAAAGATTTGAGTAGTTTTTCACCATAAAGGGGATTAATTTACAGTAGATAGTTACTTATAGTCTTTCATAGAATAGAGTTTCATAATGTAATAATAGATCCTTGAAAGAGATGGCTAGTTTTATAATTGCCTCTAAATCCTTGATACCTTAATATTGGTCTAAAGCCATTAATTATGCTTGTTATATTTAGAATAAGGTTCCTCACAAAGCTTTGAAAAACATAACACCCTTTAGAGCTTGGTATGGAAGGAAACCTAAAATTGATCACTTTAGGGTTTTTGGATCTCTAACTATGGCATGTATACTGAAGAATATATGCAAATTTATAGAACCTCAATCTAAACCTTGCATATTTTTAGGTTATCTAGATGGTATCAAGGGGTACTGCATTCTACATCCAACCAAACATGAGTTATTCATAGAGATAAATGTTCACTTTTAGGAGAGTCATAAAGACTCAACACTCAATACTTCTTCTCTTTCATTGGATTCACTTAGACTTGATGATTCTTCTTCTAACTCAGATCATCCAAAGTAGATTCCTGAGCCAAGATCTTCTTCTTCTTCTTCTAATTCTGACAATGAGGATAGTGATGTGGAGTCATCTACATCCATCTCTAGTCATGTTTTATAGCATGAGGATTCAACACTTGAATCACCCACTTTTATCCCTCTTTAGGCTAGATAAACACTTCAAAGTATAGGCACTTGGGTAGGGGATCTAATAGATGATAGACGTACTCGAGCAGATTATTAAAGTGGTCCACATGATTTCCTTGCTTTAGTTTTGGATCCACAAACATCCTGAGAGGCTTCAAGTATATCTAAGTGGGATATTACTCTAAATGAATAATATTCTTCCTTAATCAAAAATCACACTTGGGATTTGACTTTACTTCCTAAGGGAAGGAAAATAGTTTGATGTAGGTGGATATATTAGACCAAGTTTGTAGTAGATGGGTATGTAGAGAAGTACAAGGATAGATTTTTAGACAATGGTTTTTCGTAAGTATCCAATATTGATTACTTAGAGACCTTTGCACCTATTACAAGGATGAATTCTATTCGACTCACACTAGCTATAGCCATATAACATGGTTGGGATGTACACCAGATGGATCTGAAGAATGAATTTTTTCATGGAAACCTTGAGGATGATATCTACATGGAATAGCCACCTAGATTTACTCAAGATTCATCCTTAGTTTACAAACTTAGGAAATCCATCTATGGCCTCAAATAAGGCCTTCAAGATTGGTACACCAAGATGTATTCCTTCCTCCTTAATTAAGGTTTCATGAGGTGTCACTCAAATCCTAATGTATACTTATTATGATAGTATGATTCTTTGATGATATTAGTCCTTTATGTTGATGATATTTTGATCACTAAGAGTTCCTCATAATCTATTACAGTGGTGAATATAGCTCTATAGGATAGATTTGACATGACAAACTTGGGTCTTCTGCATTACTTTCTCAACACTGATATTTCACAGTCTGATTCAAGGATTTCACTTACACAGTCCAAGTATGCTCTTAATTTTTTGGCTCAATTCCACATGGCTAATTGTAAGCCATCGTTGACTCCCTTTTTATCAAGACTCAAGCTTTAACTATTCTACATCTTTGGTCGATGCCACTCAATATCAATAGATTGTTGGCAGACTTATTTATCTAACTCATACCAGGCTCGATATTTCATATGTAGTGGGACTTGTCTCCATATTCATGTAATAACCCCATGAGTTGCAATAAAAAGTAGATAAGAGGATCTTACATTACATTCAAGGTTCTTACAAATGGAGGATTCATTTCAGATTTGGCACAGAGGTTGACTTGGATGGTTTTATAGATTTAGATTGGGCAAGTGATACTTAGAATCATAAGTATACTTCAGGTTATAATTTTTCTTTAGGTTTTGGTCCTGTATCAGTTGATCTAGCAAGAAGAAAAACGCTCTTGTTATATCATCCATATAGGCAAAGTACATGGAATCTATTAACATAGATACTAAGGCTATTTGGCTTCAAGGGATTCTATCTGAGTTTGGCATTCTATTTAGATAGCCCACCATCATATATTGCGACAACCAGAGTACTATACAAATATGTAGGACTCTAGTTCAACACCAGTGGACTAAACATATCGAGATTCACATGTATTTTATCTAAGAGCTTATTCATGGTCAAGTCATTGACTTGAGATTTTGCTAGTCTTCAAAGCAGGTTGTAGATATCTTTAACAAACACTTCACTAAAAGTAAGTTCATTCATCTATGAGCTCTTATTGGGTTGTGATCTACATTAGAAAAAAAATCATCTTTAGTGGGGCTTCTATCCTCTTCTATTCTTCTATGTCTCTCTTTTGGGGTGGTTTTTTTCTTATGGGTTTTATCTTTTTCTCTACTTTATGAGAGATTGCTTGTACATGGGTACCTCATCAAGCTAGTTGTTGGGATCCCTTTATTTTTTACACTTCCCACCTAAACTATGCTTATGGGAGGGTGTTAGAGTATGGGTTTTCTTTTTTCCCATATTTATTTATTATGATATTGTTTCCCTTACTTGGATTTTTCCTACTTTCATGGATAAGCTTGCTTATGTGTACAAGTTGACTGCGTGACTAGGAAGTGACTCCCTTTGCTAGTTATTCCAAGTATGGAAGATACTCATTTATTATTGGCCCTATTAACCACCTTTTGTGGAGGAGTTACTTGTATATTCTAAGGGTCTATTGACCACATTTTGTGGAGTTACTTGCTTACTTTCCTATATGTACTCATCTCATTTGATATATTTTTAACTTAATGAAAGATTGGGTTTTGCTCTACATGTTTTTTAATCTCTTATAATATTGTCTTTGAGTGATTTCATTTTGCTTCAATAACATTGTGGTGTGTACAAGCTTCATCTCACATGATCTATACCTTTGAATTTGTGTTATCTAGAACTGGTGACATATCTAATAATATCCATGTGATAAATAAGATCTAGGTATTAGCATGAGATTTAGTAACCAACGCAATCTAGCTCAACATGATAAATTTCAAGGAAAGATGTCACCATGAAACATATATCATAAAATTCCCCCAAGCTAGGATATAATGTCTATGAAAATTCCACTTCTAAGATGTGGGAAAATAGTGTGTAGTTTAGAATGAGATGTAATAACCAATGTAATCCAGTTTAATATGATAAAGGTCAAGCAAGGAAAGATATCACCATGAAAAATATACTATATGGAAATTCCCCCAAGATAGGACATGATGTCTATCAAAATTCCCCTTCCAAGATGTGAGAAAATAGTGTGTAGTTTAGTATTTCATGTAACATGTAAATTTGAATAGCACCAACTCAAGAAAAAAATTGAAAAGCATGTGTAAATCATGAAAATGAAAAACCTTTAGCATAGGTGAATATGTAACCATGTATAAATTAATGTTTTAATTTTTTGATTTTGTAATGTTTTTGAACTTTATATTTTATAATTTTTTGTAATTAGATCTTTCCCCTTTATGGGTGGATTATATGAACCATGCATATATAAAGTATGATGAACATAATGTAACAAGTTGTAAAATTATGTGTAAAGCATGCGAGCCATAAATATAAAAATTTAAGGCACATATGTAGAATAAAGCTCAATCATAAGATAATAGTAATGTGTCATGATCATGTGATATAGATGAATATATGAAAAACATAATGACAATGATGTACATGGGGAAACAACATGCCACCTAATGTATAAGAACTCAATAGTAAAAATAAATGGCAATAATTTTACCATGTGTGATAACCTATCATGTGTGATGATATGTATAAGATATAGAATTTGAATAAACAATGTAGAATCATAAGTAAAAAGGGTATAATAGAATCCATATGTAGGATATATTGATAATAAACATGTGTGGGTATGATACGCCAATAGGAAAATACATTATCAATGAAACTCATAGTATAGAAACAATGGGTACCATTCCTTCATTTGGAAAATTAGTGATCAATGAAACTCATATGCCAAAAACAAGGGGTACCATGCCCCTATTTGGAAAATTTATGATCAATGAAACTCATAAGATTAAAAAAAATGGGTATCATGCCACCATTGGGAAAGTATGTGTATAGATGTAATTGTTGGCCAAAATTCACTCCCAAGTTTTGCATTTTCATTATGGCCAAATACAACATTCAGAATGGTTTATCCCCACAACAAAATGTCAAGTGTGGTTTCCTTCAAAGAATACTTTTGTTCAGTCTCCTTGCAAGCATTGTTTCTTTCGGTAGGGTTTTACTTCAAGTTTTTTGCCCAAGTCTCAAAGGAATTAGCCACTTGTTTTTCTCAAAGAATTGGGTCCCTTTTACTTTGTCGAAGGGTCTCTTTCTCAAGGAATTTATGCTTTTCAACCTTTCAAAGGGACATTTCCATTTTTACTGAAGGGTATCTTCTTGAGATTTGTCCCTTACATCTTTTCAAAAGAATTGTCTATTACAAGTTTTTTGAAGGGTCTTTTGCTAAAGGAATTGGTACTTTCAATTTTTCCAAATGAATTATTTCAGATAATTTGTCTAAAACAATCTTTTTGAAAGGTCATCTTCTCTCCAAGTGGGCAATTTCATTCAGTCAAAGGAATTATTTTCAAGTTTCCAAAGGGCACTTTGCAGGTAGGTGGACTGTTACAACTTTTTTGAAGGGTAATTCCAATTTTTTGAAGGGCAATTCCACCTTTTTGAAGGGTAGTTTAGTTTTTCTGAAGGGCAATTCCATTTTTTTGAAGGGTTCATTCTTTGGGTTTGTTCTTTCTTTCAAACATTTTTTTTGGACAAAATTCCTTAAAGAATTCTCCTTTGCAACTCTCTAAAAGAATTCTTTTAGGATTTTTGTTTTGGATAAAAAGTCTGAAAGAATTGATCTTTGCAACTCTTCTGAAGGAATTGTTTCAAACTTTTTGTTTGAAAGAATCTTTTCAAAGGGTATATTACAAATTGTTGAAGGGTCCTTTTCTTCAAAGTGTCCTTCAAAAAAAATTTAAAGGGACACTTCCAAAAAACTTGAAGGGTCTTTTTCTTCTAAAGGGCATCTTCCAAATAAGTGGTCACTTGTAAAAAGTCTAAAAGGGAAATTCCATTCCTCTAAAAGGCACTTCAAGTTTTGAGAGGATATTTTCACTTGCAAAGTGCCCTACACAAAAGTTTGAAGGGTCTTTTATCTTCAAAAGTGTCCTTTGAAAAAGTGTAATTGGTCCACTTCTAAAGGTTTGAAGGGCCTTTCCAAAATTCCCTAAGGGTGTTTCTATGCCAAAGTGTCCTTTGAGAAAAATTCCAAAGGGTATAGACACTCCTGTAGAGTATGTAGAAGGGTTGCCAAAGGGCATATTTGAGAAGTCCGAAGGGACACTTTTAGAAAACCCATTGAAAGACATCTGCAGAGTCCATAGAAATATTGCTCCAAAGAGAATAGAAGGGAGTCCATAGAAATATGGTTGCAAGAATGTCAAACTTTTACCTCAAAAAATAGTTGTTGGGAAGTAATCAGGCTTAGAAATCTTGAAGACTTAAGGCTCCAAAAACCCAAAATTTTCAAGCTCCAAAAGCCTAAAGTAATCCAACTTGAAGACTCCAAATTAAGTGAGATTGAAGAACCCAAATTAATATGCAAAGTGTAAATCAATATTCTCCAAGGACTTAACTTATAAATACTTTATAAGTTAAGTAGTCATGAAAACCTGAATTACACTATGAAGTGCAAATCAGGTTTTTGGGATTGCTCAACTTATAAAACTTGACCCAACAACTAACCCATGATTCCAAAGATTGAAAGTGGGCATCAAATGAATGAGAAGCTACCATGTGGAATAAGCTAGGGAAAAGATGACTTTTCAAAGGCAGATAAAGGATGATCTGTAAGCATCCATGTTAGACAGATCAATGGTGTAAATCAATGATCCTTGTCATTTTTTTGATGACCAATCAAAAGGCATGAGGCTAAGGGATTCTATGTAAGTTTTGGAATTTTTTCATCTCAAAATCCAAACAAAATGAAAGTGACTCCCCTCCATTTCATTGCACATCTTGACGAGCCAAGGAGATAGCTATTGAAGCTAAAAATAGCTTGATACAAGCTAGAAGACTCCCTCCAAGAGTTTCCATGTCATGGATGTCTCATATTTTAGTTGAAGCTCCAAGCATAGCTCAAATTCCTAATGCTAATGTCAATCCAAGACCCTTCCCCAAGAAATTGGATAGTGTTGTGGACAAAGATGAAGAAATCTGGTCATTACGAGCTCAGCGCAAGCAAGCTTAGTTCCAAATAAGTGCTTCACCTAACCATCAATAGTATCTCAACAAGGCTATAGAGCTCCATTCCAATATAACTACCAAGGAAGAGGATAGGGTCATCAAGGTTTCAATATGCATCCCAATGCCTATAATCCTAATCCCACTCCTTCCATTAAGGTTGTTGTTCTAGTACATGATAATCTAGTCCAAGGAGATAATCATTTGGACCAATGGGGATAACCTTAAGGTCAGTTTATCCATGATGGTAGACAAAACAACTAATATTTGGTGGCATAAGAGGAAACTACTCCTTATGTAACTTCAGAATAAGCAGACCTTATGCAAAGGGATAATTGTGGAGAAGGCAACAACCAAAGTGTAGGCATGATGAACTTCCAAGTAAGGAATGATTATGTGTTAAATCAAAGCATGTCAGTTAAATCCAATATAAGAGCCAAGAAGAGAGCATTGGGAGAATGTCAAAAAGAATGAGTAACTCCAAGTGATGCCTCTTTAAGGCCACAAGGTGTGACTCCTAAAGAAGTTCCTACTACAAGTCATGCTCCTCAACAAAATCAAAATACAAGTTAGGTTGTCAAGCCTACAACACAACAGGTTCAGACTCCTTATCTAACTTCAAAGGTCCAACAAAAGGTGAATTATCCCTCTCTAAACATTATTGATTTGTTAAAGAGTACTAAGACAAGCATAACTCTTTGGGAGGTCTTGCACATGCCTGGTCAAAAGGAGATCTTGAAAGAACAGCTTGCAAGCATTCATGTAGCCCTTCAAACTTCAAATCACAAATGTATGGTCCTTACCAATTATCCAAGCCATGTCTTAGAGCCCTCCTCCAAGTCTGAAAAGCCTCCACCCTTCTACCTCACACTCATTTTGGGAGACAAATTGGTCTATAATTGCATTATGGATAGTGGAGCTAGTACCATTGTTATGCCTAAAGTGGTGGCTGATTAAATATGAGCCACATAGCAAGGGTGAATTGTATATTTATGGGAATCCAACTAAGACAATGGGAATATTCAAATGTCTGAGGGTTTTTCTACATGATTGCCCAAGTTTCCCAAATTTTCAAGATGTTGTGGTGGTAGACCTTTCAACCCATTTTGATATCTACTTGTCAAGGGACTTCATGGCTAAGATAGGAGGATGCCTTTATGTTGATTGGTATTTTCTATATTTTAAAACAAGATATATAACCAAGGTGACTATAAGGACTCATCCCTTAGCAAGGTTTCATATTGAGCCATACATGGAGACAAACTCAAATCAGAATTGTCTAATTAGCAAAGAGTAAGAAAGTGTTATGGATGGTGAAGCATTCTTCCCCCTTGAGGCATTTCTGATCTCTTCCTTAATAAGTATAGAATTAAAACCCATGGTATTTATCCATATACTTTCATTGAAGAGACTTATTTGGGAGTATATTGTATGTGTGAAGGGGATGTTCCAATCCCTTCACTCACTAATGAATACCATGAACTTGATGGGATATCGAAAATGTTCTTTGATGGATCAAGAAGCAAAGTTGGTGTAGGAACTGGCATTATGTTAGTTTCTCCATCAAATAATTGTTATTACTCCTCATATATATTCCACTTCAGCTACACTTGCAATGTGGCATAATATGAAGGCCTAGTCTATGGTCTCTAATGGGCAAAGAAGAGAGGAATAAAAAGTTTAAAGGTTTATGGAGATAGTGAATTGGTCATCCACCAAGTGATAAGTCAAGATAAAACCAAGAATCCTTTGATTGAATCCTATAAGCATAGGGTATGGGATCTACTTGAAGACTTTTATGCCTTCAACATACAACCCATACCAAGGGATTTTAATAAACATGTTAATAGATTGGCTACTATAGGGGCACGATTTGATACAGTTGTTGATGTGGGACAAGAGAAAGATCAATCTCATATCAAGATCATTGTGAGGCCCTCTATTCCAAATAATGAAGTGTCATGGTAAGTGTTTGAAAGTGATGAACACATTGCACACTTCTTGGAAAATGAGGTAGGTTTCTCCTCAAGAAACTAAAAGAGACTACATGATCAATATGAAGGGCAAATCAATCAACTAAAGATAAACAAGATACCTAAGGGGATCATTACCTTGGAAAGTGTTTTCAATTAATATGATTAGAGTAATAAATAAAGAGTGAGCATGTCAAAAAGGAAGAGAACTATGAAAGAGTCCTAATTTTCAAGGACAAACTTTTGAAAATTGGCAAGTTATGTTCTAAGCCCGAGAGACAGGCTTTTATTGAATTGTGTGAAGAGTTTCATGACATATTTTATTGAAAGTATAAATACTTGAAAGGGTTTGATCCAGTTTTAGATCATCGTACCATCAAGTTATAACTTGGATCTAAATTGGTCAAGTAAAAGAAAAGGCCTATCAATCTCAAGATAAAAGAACTCATGAAGAAAGAGCTAACCAAGTTGACTGAGTCTAGGATTATCTTTCCTATCAAATACTCAACTTCAGTGGCTAATCTTATACCTATCCAAAATAAGAATGGAGAGATCATATTTTGTGTGTATTTTTTAGATCTTAACAAAGTCTCTCTCAAGGACCATTATCCACTACCTTCCATGGAATAAATTCTGTAAGTTATTTCAGGTTCTCAACGTTTCTCACTTCTTAATGGTTATTCAGGCTACAACCAAATATTTGTAAATGAGGATGATTAATTCAAGACAACCTTCACTACAAAGTGGGGAACCTTTGCCTATAAGAATATGCCTTTTGGTTTGTCCAATGCTGGAGCCACTTTTCAAAGAGCAATGGACATGGCTTTTAAAGGTTCGATCAATAAGTTTCTACTTATGTACCTACATGATGTAACTATTTTTTCAAAAGATGTTGTTGATCATATGAAACATCTAAGGCAGGTGTTTGAGAAATGCAGGGAGTATGGCATATCACTTAATGCAAAAAAGTGCATCTTTACTATTTATGAAGGTAAACTCTTGGGGCACATTATTTTAGAAGGAGGCTTGTTTATTGACCTTGAAAGTATTGAGGCTATCCTAGGCTTATCCTTACCTCAACACAAGAAGGGACTGTAAATCTTCTTGAGGAAAATAAACTTTGTTAAAAGGTTTATCCCAGACTTTGCAACTGTGGTAAAGCCTATCACAGCGGTGCTAAAAAAGAACCAAGTTTTTACTTGGACAAAGGAGGGAAAGAGTAGTTTTGAGATAATCAAGTAAGAAATTACAAGTTTCCCTACTCTCTTAAACCCAAACTTTGCCAAGGATTTCATAATATATACCTTCACCAACCTTGATATAATCTTAGCCATACTTATGCAAAAGAATGATGAAAAGATAGAGCAACCAATTGCATTCTTCAACCAAGGATTGGAGGATTATGAGGTTAGATATGCATTTGTTTAGAGTTAGGCTTTGACAATGATAAGGGGATTGAAAAAAATTAGGTACATGGTCTCAAACAATAAGATACATGTCATGGTTTTGAATCCTAGCACCAAATAGTTTCTCCTAAGCAAGGACCTCAATGAAAAGAGAGTTGGTTGGATCACAAAGGTGATGGAGTTTGACATGGACATCAAGGTGACAAACTTGGTGAGAGGACAAGGATTATGCAATAATTTAGCTTTAGATCTACAAGAACCAAAATAAGAGGTCTTAATCAACCAAGTTCATCCCCAACTAGTTGATCACATAAAAGTCTAGAGCTAGACATAGGACATCATCAATTTTTTTCAAAATGGTGAGTGTCCCAATGGTTTGAGCAAGTCTCAAAGGAGATACTTTAGATTGTAGACCATTCCCTATTGCCTTTTTGATAATGTTATTTTTAGAAAGGACACAAATGGTGTGTTGTTGAGGTGTGTTGATAGTGGTCAATTTGACATGCTGCTAAAAAGTTTTCACAATGGTACAAATGGAGGTCATTTCTCTCCTAAAACTATAGTTGAAAAGATAATGAGGGTTGGTTACTATTGGCCTAGTCTTTTTAAGGACTATTATCATTTGGCTAAGGTGTTCCCTCAATGTGCCTTCTTTGTAGGAAAATAAAAACTTGCATCCCTTCCATTGAATCTTATCCAAGTTGACCAATGTTTCATGCAATAGGGCCTTGATTTCATTGGTATGATCAACCCTCCATCAAGTGCTAGACACAAATGGATATTAACTGTTACTGACTACTTCACAAGGTGGGTAGAAGCTATTACATTGAAGGAGGTAAATGAAAACTCTATCCTGGAGTTCTATGAGAGCATTATAACAAGGTTTGGAGTTCCTCATGTCATCATTTATGATAATGTATTTGCTTTCTTAAGTGCCAAAAATTTTGATTGGTAGGCAAGAATGGAGTTCACTTGATTACCTCATCCAATTATTACCCTCAAGGTAATGGATTGGTTGAGTCTACCAACAAGAACCTCATCAAGATCATTAAGAGAACACTGGAGAACAATCAAAGAGTCTGGGATAGCAAGTTTAAAATAGCTTTATGGGAAAACATGATTACTCTTAAGAAATTAATTGGTAACTCTCCCTTTATACTTGTTTATGGGAGAGAAGCTAGTTTGTCCATATCCTAAGAACTCCCTACCCTAGAACTTACACAGCAATTGGAATTACTTGAAAACACTCCAATGAAAGTCAGGTTGATATAACTAATGCAGCTACAAGAGTCAAGGGATGATCCACACAAGGCTATGGAGCACCATCAAGTACTCATGAAGATGTCCTTTGACAAAAAATCAAGTGCAACAGTGTTCAAAAAGGGCGACTTGGTCTTGAAATGGGATGAAGATAGAGTAAAGCTAGACAGACATACAAAGTTTGACACTTTGTGGAGTGGCCCTTACATCATTAGCAAGTGTAAGCAAAGTAACTCCTTTCAGTTGTCCAAGATGAATGGAAAATATTTTCCTATCCCTGTGAATGGGATACACTTGACATTTTTCTATTAGTCCTTGCAAGCAATGTTTTGTAAATAGTAGCTTAGATGTGTGTTTCCTTCTTTGTTTTGGTGTGTGTCTCTACCCTCATGCATGTGAATCATCCAACTAGTGTGTTTTTTTCCAAGAAGCTTGTTCAAGTTTTTTTTAGTACCTTATGCATGACTCCATGCCCAATGGAAGGATTTGGGAAATTGGTCTTTGGCATAGTAAGCATACCACCCCTTGGAATCACCAAGAATGTTGGCCAAAATTCACTCTCAAGTGCTGCCTTTTCATTATGACCAAATACAACATTCATAATGGTTTATCCCCATAGCAAAATGTCAAGTGTGGTTTCCTTTAGAGAATGCTTTTGTTCAGTCTCTTTGCAAGCATTATTTCTTTTGGTAGGGTTTTACTTCAAGCTTTTTTCCCAAGTCTCAAAAGAATTGGCCACTTGATTTTCTCAAAGAACTGGGTCCCTTTTACTTTGTCGAAGGGTTTCTTTCTCAAGGAATTGGTGCACTTCAACCTTCTAAAGGGACATTTCCATTTTTGTTGAAGGGTATCTTCTCGAGAAATGTCTCTTACATCTTCCCTAAAGAATTATATATTAAAGGTTTCATGAAGGGTCTTTTGCCAAAGCAATTGGTACTTTCAATTTTTTCAAAGAAATTGTTTCAAATAATTTGTCTGAAATAATATTTTTGAAATGTCATCTTCTGTCCAAGTGGGAAATTTCATTCAGTCGAAGGAATTCTTTTCAATTTTTTAAAGGGCACTTTATAGGCAGGTGGATCATTTCAAATTTTTTGAAGGGCAATTCCACCTTTCCAAAGGGTGGTTCTGTTCTCCCAAAGGGCAACTCCACTTTTCTAAAGGGTTCATTCTTTGGGTTCGGTCTTTTTTTCAAAAAACTTATTTTGGACAAAAAGTTTGAAAGAATTGATCTTTGTAACTCTTCAGAAGGAATTGTTTCAGACTTTTTATCCAAAACAATCTTTCAAAAGGGTATATTACAAATTGCGTAAGGGTCCTTTTCTTCAAAGTGTCCTTCAAAAAAATTCTGAAGGGATACTTTCAAAAAACATGAAGGGCCTTTTCCTCAAAGAAAGGTCCACTTTCATTCTTTCGAAGGGCATCTTCCAAGGAAGTGATCACTTGAAAAAAGTTCAAAAGGGCAATTCCATTCTTCCAAAATGCACTTCAAGTTTTGAGAGGATCTTTTCACTTGAAAAATACCCTACACAAAAGTCTGAAGGGTCTTTTGTCTTCAAAAGTGTCCTTCAAAAAAGTGCAATTGGTCCACTTCCAAAGGTTCGAAGGGCCTTTCCAAAAGTCTTGAGGGGTATTTTCATGCCAAAGTGTCCTTCAGGAAAAAGTCCAAAGGGTATAGACACTCCTACAGAGTCTGTAGAAGGATTGTTGAAGGGCATATTTGAGAAGTCTAAAGGGACACTTTCAAAAAGCCGTTGAAAGACACCTGCAAAGTTCGTAGAAAGATGGGTTCAAAAAGAATAGAAGGGAGTCTGTAGAAAGATAGTTGTAGGAATGTCAAACTTCTACCTCAACAAATAGCCATTAGGAAGTAATTAGACTTAGAAAGCCTAAAGACTTAAGGCTCCAAAAGCTCAAAGTTGTCAAGCTCCAAAAGCTCGAAGTTGTCAAGCTCTAAAATCCTGAAGACTTAAGGCTCCAAAAGCCCAAAGTTGTCAAGCTCCAAAACCCTAAAGTAATCTAGCTTGAAGACTTCAACGTAAGTGAGCTTGAAGAACCTGAATTAATCTACATAGTGTAAATCAATATTCTCTAAAGACTTAACTTATAAAGATTTTATAAGTTAATTATTCACAAAAACTTGAATTACACTATGAAGTGCAAATCAGGTTTTTCAAACTACTCAACTTATAAAAATTGACCCAATGACTAACCCATGATTCCAAATATCGATAGTGGGTATCAAATGAATGAAAAGATACCACGTGGCATAAGTTGAGGAAAACATGGATTTTCAAAGGTAGATGGAGGATTATTTGTAAGCATCCATGCCAGATAGATCGATGGTGTAAATCAATGATCTTTGTCATTTTTTTGATGACCAATAAAAAGGCATGAGGCTGAGGGACTCCACATAAGTTTTGGTGGTTTTTCATCTCCAAGGCTAAACAAAATGAAAGAGACTCCCCTCCATGTCATTACACATCTTGATGAGTCGAGGAGAAGCCATTAAGCATCAAGATAAAATTCCAATAGGTGGATCTATTGGTAGCAACCGTATTGATGCCATTACTCAATATCTTGTTTCCACTTGGAAACCATTAGAGAAGCATCTTCAAGAGGTTAGGACAAGGGCATTTAAGGGGGTGACATGGATCAATTAGATGGCCTAAATGAGCATCATTGATAAAATCAATTGTAGCTAAAGATAGAGACTTCTAACAAAATCAATCCCTCTCTTCAGTGTCAAAGGCCTCCTCTCACTTCTTTCTACTATATATGTGGACCTTTGGCTAGTAAAATGGGGAGATCCACATAGTGTATGGCAAAGCCCTACTGGAATGATATCACATTTTACCTTCAAGCATTAAGTACTAGTCTATTTTCTTTCAAGTTTTGAGCAATTGTCTGAGTGTGTAAGAGAAATATAATGACATCAAGTGATGGTTTTCATCCTTTTGTCCCTCATCCTTCATGCATGAGCAAGATTTTTGGATCTAATCAGTCATGCAGTGTGTGTCTACGTATATTGAATTTCTCCATGTGTATTAATATTTTGAAATGTATAAAGTTTGTCTTTCAGTTCATTTGCCTTGTGTCATTTTACACATCTCACCTATGTGTTGAAATACTTGTGTTAGAATCCTTAGAGCTTGGGAATAGTCTGTGTATTTTTTTGTATTGTGCACTAGAATATGATATTCATGTGGAAGATAACCTTGGTGTATCACCATTATTAGAGTAGGTTTTCACTTCTACAATTTCTAACTCTTTTCCCTTCAAGAAAGTTGGTTTAGACATAAGTGGTTTTGTAAAGACACACACAGGGAGATAGCCATTTTAATCTAGAGGTTCATTTCCCCTATAGGCACACCCACATGCCTAGAAATATCCCAACGTTGCCCAAATCTAGAAGAGGCCTGAACATCCTCTTCTAGGGAGCATGATTTGGAGACAACAGTAATCAATAAGGAAAAAGTGTGGGTATGACTCCCCCATAGGAAAATATCTAATGATATATGAATCCATGCATGTGTGAAGCAAGAAATGTAATCCCATTATATGTTTGTGAATCTTTGTTGATCATCTTGGCCTTATTTTTAGCTTGAAAGCTATGCTTATTATTAGTCTTAAGTTTAACTATTGAATTCCTTTTATATTTTGGAGCATTTGATGTTGAATAAATTGATGCATACTTTAACATATTAACATCCATAATCTTAATCTCAATGTTGTACAAATCACGATAAAAGTCATCAAATGAATCACACTCACTAAATATAGCCTTGTCTTTAAGAGGAATGATCAAACTATTTAAAAATATTCTTTGAAGCTCACTATCAATAAAAACAAGTGACATCTTTTTAAGAATGGTTTTTAATTTAAGAACATATTTTGAAATGCACTCATGAGGTCATTGTTTTATTTGAAAAAAAATTGAATATAATGAACTTTTGACTAATTTTTATTTAAAAATACACTAAAATGTAAAGTAGCTCATGAAATATATCAATTGATCCTTTAGGAAAAGAAAAGAAACAATATAAATCATATCCTTTGAGGCTTATATGAAAAAA
>JARHVA010000517.1:600000-810000 GCA_037957365.1 Torreya grandis | reverse complement strand
GATTGACTTCAAGAGTGAATACCACCAAATCAAAATTATGCATGGAGATAAATGGAAAACAACCTTCAAGACTAACAAAGGGCTGTATGAATAGTTAGTCATGCTATTTGGCCTCAGTAATTAACCTATGACATTCATGAGGCTCATGAATGAGGTTCTTTAGCCATTCATAAGCAAGTTTATTATAGTATATTTGGATGACATATTGATATATAGTCATAGAAAAGAAGAACATCTTTGTCATTTGCATTTGGTTATGAGAAGGTATAAGAGGAGAAGTTATTAATCAATGTCAATAAGTGTGTATTCATGAAGATAATATTATTGTACCTTGGTTTTGTGATATCTCAAGGAGTATTGAAGATGGCTGGGGATAAAGTGAATGTCATAATGGAGTGGCCAACTCCCAAGATAACTAAAAAGGTAAGAAGTTTTCTTGGCCCTATAATATTTTACAATAAATCCATTAGAACTTTTAATGGAATTTGTGCTCTAATCATAGACACTATTAGGGGAGACAAGAAAAAGTTTATGTGGACTAATATGGATGAAATAAACTTTCAGTTTTTGAAGAGAAAAATCAGTGAGCAGGCCATCCTAGCACTTCTTGATTTCAACAAAGACTTCCAGGTAGAGTGTGATGCAAGTGGAGTAGCCGTTGGGGTTGTTTTAAGTCAATAAGGCAGGTCTATAACATTCTTTATTAAAAAATTAAATGATGGTAAAAAGAGGTATTCATCTTATGATTTGGAGTTCTATGCAATGTTGCAGGCTTTGAGTAAGTGGATGCCTCAGGAGTTTGTAATCTTCATAGATGACCATGCTCTACAATTCATCACTAGTCAGTCCAAGATCAATCAGAGGCATATGAAATGGATAGAATATTTGCAAAATTTTACCTTTACTATCAAACATAAGAAAGGCCAAAGTAATAAGGTGGTTGATGCTTTGAGTAGGAGGGCATTGCTGGTAAATGAAGTTTAGTTTGAGAGTGTAGGCATTGACTCTCAAGGAGTTGTATGAGAGTGGTGAAGATTTTCAAGAAGCCTATAAGGCTTGTCAACATCCAACCACCTTGAATAAATTACCGTGGTTGGATTACAGGATATAAGATGGCTTATTATTCAAAGGAAGAGAATTATGTGTTCCAAAGAGTTCCATGAGGGAGAATTTGATCAAAGAGAAGCATTGTGGTAGCATGGTAGGACGTTTTGGACTTGACAAGACATTAGAGTAGCTTACCAAACATTAATTTTGGCCTAGAATGTAAGCATAAGCAAGAAGGTGTGTAGAAAGATGCAAATTTTGTCAAATGGATAAAGGGAAAAGTACAAATGCAAGTTTGTATTGGCCTTTACTAGTCTTAAATAGACCATGGGACTCTATTAGTATAGATTTTGTCATGGGGCTACCTAAAAATCAAAGAGGCTATAATTTTATCTTTGTAGTAGTGGACAAGTTTTCTAAATGGCCCACTTTATACCTTGAAAAACTACCAATGATGTTACACACATAACATTTTTTTTCAAGGAGGTTGTTAGAGTACATGGTTTGCCACTCAGTATCATATCTGATAGAGACACCAAATTTGTTGGTCACTTTTGGAGGACCTTATAGAAGTAGCTTAGAACAAATTTGAATTTAAATTCAACACACCACACTCAAAATAATGCATAGACTAAGGTGGTTAGTAGGAGCTTAGGCAACTTGCCAAGGTGCTTATCAAGAGATAATCCCAAGCAATCGGATTTGGTACTACCACATACAGAGTTTTCATACAATGACTCTTCCAATAGGAACATTGGTATGAGTCCATTTTAGGTAATGTATGGTATGCAATTAAAAGGAGTATTTGAATTAAGATACTTGAGCAAAATGGAGAAAATGAGTGGAGGCACATGAACAGGTGAAAAGGCAACTAGAAATAAGTGTGGAAAAGCATAAGAAACAAGTAGACTTGAAATGAAGAGGGGTTAGCATTGACATTGGTGACATGGTTTTGGATCACTTGAGAAATAAGAGGTTTCCCAAAGGTGAGTATGTTGGGAAATACAGAAGCACAATTGATTACCAAATACAAGCAACTAAATATGCGAAATTAAACCAGAATCACGAGTAACTAGAATTCAGAAATAACACAGAATATGAGAGACAATACACAACTTGTATTAATACTCTTTCAGAAGGAAATACAAGAAAGAAGATTGCCATAGTTCTTCTTCCTTACACACCTCTAGGGATCCCACACCTCTAGGGCATAAACAGTAAATCTTCCCTCAAAGCTCTCTCTCTTACGGTCCCAACACACAACTCAAACACAGAGTTGGTGTTCACCTCCAACTAGTCAGTATCCACTACTGCCAGTACACCAGTGCTCCACGCACTCCAAGTACTCAATGTACTCCAAGTAGATCTCCCATGAACTGCTACAACCTGCAACCCAAATGATCTTACTTTGGAAGGGACTACCTTGCCTTCCTCTTTGCTCCCTGTTTGAGTACACACTGTACTCCAAGTAGATCTCTCCTGATCCTACTCCCTATTGTGTTGCTGTCACCTTGACTCTGCTGCCACCATAGATCAACCTGGTTCTACACACCTGCAAACCTAGACCATGCACACACATACACCTGCAGATCAATGATCTTACTTACCCATGTAGATCTCTAAATGTGGCCTTGCACACCTGCTGACCAAGATCCTACATACATGAAGAATCCTACTTGATTCTCCAAACCAGCACCCACACTTGGTACAGCTATGGAACTAGGAGGAACACCCTTGCTCACTTCACACACAGAAGGAGCTAACTTTGCTCTACTCAAACTAGCACACTTTACAATACAGCCCATGAGTCTATTATATAGATCTCATGCAAACACTAATTAGACATCTAATTACAATAATTAGATCCACAACTTCTAATCTAAAATTGGCTCTCAACATGCAAACACTTGGTTCGTTAACTAACTGCTCGTAAAACTTGCAGTTCTGAATCGCACAGGCGACCGACATCGGTCCCTGTCTGCCTGGAGGTGATCAACGTCGACCGATCCCTGACCAACGTCAGTTGCTTCTCTTCACTAACCTGACCGACGTCGGCTGATCAGACTGATGCCAATTGCTCTGCTACTCAGCAACCTTCAGCAACCTCCTCCCCAGTTTGCATCAGTGAAGCTTTTAGCTCCACAACCTAACAATCTCCCACTTGGAGATAAACAACTGCACTATACCTATACCTGTACCCCATCTAATCTATTTCCTGGCTTGTATCCCTCTTCAAGATCAACTTTGAAGACCAACCACCACACAACCTGTGGTGCACCTCCTGTCATCCGAGTAACCTGCCACATCCAAACCTATAAACCCATGTAGTGAAGTCCTGACCCTGCATAGCATGAATCCCTGCTGCTGGTCCCTCTCAAATACCTGAGAACTCACTTTCCCGAATTGGCTCCTAACTCTCTGACAGCTCCCACTGCTTGGGAAAACTTAGGTCTATACCAGACCTCATGTGATTTTGGACATTGAACTGTCCAGCCCTTGGTGTGATCTAGTTCTGCATCTTGCGTATTGAACCTCGCTAACACCTGATTCACATCAGCTCCCACTGAAGACAAAATCACCCTGTGATCTTCCACGTCTCTCATGCCAAATAATTTTGCTGCTCCAAATTCCTCATGACATGCCACTGAACTAACCTTACCCTTAGCTCAGCAAAACCATGTATGTACAAACCTGCTAGCAAACCATCCACATACAGTAACAAGATAATGTTGCGCATCCACCTGGTAAGACAAACACAATGGTTATACTGACATTGACTAAAGCCCTGCTTTGTCATCCACCTGGTACCACCTGTCAGCACTGTACCACTATCCTGCAGCTTCCTCAAGACCATATGACCTGGCCTTCCATCTCACGTGTCCATTCTCTCTATTCTTTAACTAAGGTATCCATTCGTCTCTCAGTGCTTTCTTCCAGCTGGCAACCCTACCAAATCTCCCGTTTGGTTTTGCATCATAATCCTGCCACGCTCCCACTATTTCCTGGATCCTTCCTGCTCTGTAGTGAGCAACGAGTATAAAGAAGAGGAACAACAAATTTGAGGCTTACTTACCCCTTCAGTCCTCCATATGGGTGTTTAAGACTCCTTGACAGCTTGCTGTCTACCCAAAATCTGTTACAGTGATCGACCTCAGTCACCACACAGTCTGCATCCAACCGACGTCGGTTTCATGCGCCTGTCCTGACTACCGACCTTGCCAACGTCGATGTCTCCTACTGCCGACGTCGGTCTTATCTATTGCTGATGTCGGTTCTCCTGACCGACGTCGATCTTACCCTGCCCAACATCACCAGCTCTGGTCTGCACATGACTGACATCGGTGCCTATCTATTTGACGTCGGTTCTCCTTGATCGACACCAGTACATGTGTTCGCCTGTGAGTGATAACTTTTTACCCACAAGCTTTCTTTGAATCAAATCCCTGTCCAAACTGCTCTGCTCAGAAGTATCCAGCCCCATCCACTGGTCTCTGTCTGCCATCTCCTCCATAAACACCAAGGCTTTCCAGTTCGTAAGCCTGTCAAACACATCTGACTTCCTCTTAAGAACATGCATCTCCTTCTTGCTCTTGTGACCAAGCCTACAAAGCCACGTCTCTGCAACAGAAGAAGAATCAGTAATATAAGCAAGTAGATAAAGGGTACCTACTTTCTTACCACCAGCTAATTCAAGTGCATCTCTCATCACCCAACTTTTCTGAAGAAATTAGCATTATCTTCAAGACCGGGACCTGCATGACCTCCTTCAACACCCATTTGTTGGCCGCCTGCAATTTCAGCTTCACTTCCCCTTTGCCAATTCTTTGGCAAGGCACACCAGCCCCTAAATAAATCTTTCCAAAGTCTCCAAAGACCTTACCATGGAAAAATACTCTATTTCGGACTGCATGGAAAGAGGCAACAGAATCTATAAAACAAGATTCTACTTTATCCAAGAAACATACCAGAGCATCATGTGCCACATCACCTGTAACATCTACTTCTTCAGTTCCTTCATGCTGATCTTCTACCAACCAACAATCTTTCTTTTCCTGCTCTGTCTTTCCATAACATTGTAAGTGATCATCTGTGCTTTTCGATTCCTCCATTCTTAGCTTACTTTCTTCTGTCGTTGCTATACTCCCACTCAATCAGAAACCCCTGAGAGTGACCTGTAACCAAACATAAAACCTGCTCCCTACAACCTTAGCTCTGATACCACTTTGTTGGGAAATATGGAAGCACAATTGATTACCAAATACAAGCAACTGAATATGCGGAATTAAACAAATCACAAGTAACTAGATTTCAGAAATAACACAGAATATGAGAGACAATACACAACTTGTATTAATACTCTTTCAGAAGGAAATACAAGAAAGAAGATTGCCACAGTTCTTCTTCCTTACACACCTCTAGGGCTCCCACACCTCTAGGGCATAAACAATAAATCTTCCCTCAAAGCTCTCTCTCTTACGGTCCCAACACACAACTCAAACACAGAGTTGGTGTTCACCTCCAACTAGTCAGTATCCACTACTGCCAGTACACTAGTGCTCCACGCACTCCAAGTACTCAACGTACTCCAAGTAGATCTCCCATGAATTGCTACAACCTGTAACCCAAATGATCTTACTTTGGAAGGGACTACCTTGCCTTCCTCTTTGCTCCTTGTTTGAGTACACACTGTACTCCAAGTAGATCTCTCCTGATCCTGCTCCCTGTTGTGTTGCTGTCACCTTGACTCTGCTGCCACCACAAATCAACCTGGTTCTGCACACCTGCAAACCTAGACCATGCACACACATACACCTGCAAATCAATGATCTTACTTACCCATGTAGATCTCCAAACGTGGCCTTTCACACCTGCTGACCAAGATCCTACATACATGAAGAATCCTACTTGATTCTCCAAACCAGCACCCACACTTGGTACTGCTATGGAACTAGGAGGAACACCCTTGCTCACTTCACACACAGAAGGAGCTAACTTTGCTCTACTTAAACTAACACACTTTATAATACAGCCCATGAGTCTATTATATAGATCTCATGCAAACACTAATTAGACATCTAATTACAATAATTAGATCCGCAGCTTCTAATCTAAAATTGGCTCTCAATATGCAAACACTTGGTTCGTTAACTAACTGCCCGTAAAACTTGTAGTTCTACACGGCATAGGCGACCGATGTTGGTCCCTGTCTGCCTAGAGGTGACCGACGTCGGCCAATCCCTGACCGACGTTGGTTGCTTCTCTTCACTAACCTGACCGACGTCGGCTGATCAGATCGACGCCGATTGCTCTGCTACTCAGCAACCTTCAACAACCTCCTCCCTAGTTTGCATTAGTGAAGCTTTTAGCTCCACAACCTAACAGAGTATAACAAACTCAAGATGAAGAAGATTGGTCCTTGCAAAGTTCTCAATAAGTTCTCTAACAATGCCTATGAGATAGAGTTGTCTAGTGGAGTGGGCATCTCTCCTATTTTCAATGTTGTAGACCTATATCCTTTCAAGGAAGGTTATGATAAAGATAAAACACTGAGAGGAGTAGGTCTAACATTTCAAGTGTGGTCAAGTCAATTGCCACCATCCAAGAAGGAAGAGCTAGAGATGATCTTGGATAAGAAGATTGTCAAGAAGACAAGAAACATGGAGTATTTTCAGTATCTAATCCAGTGGAAACATCATCCTCATGAAGATGCCACTTGGATGATAGAAGAAGAGATCAAGAACCATGGAAATACTCTTGCAAACCTCAGGAATAAAAATTCATGAGTTCATTTTTCTGCCCCTTGGGAGTATGAATGATGCAGGAGCATCACTCCAACTTTGAAATTTTGGTTTATTATTATTCATTTTTGGATTGATTGGGTTGTTTCAAGTGTCTTTTAGATTGATTTTATTATTTCAACAGTCTTATGGGTCATAACACACACTTTAAAATCATTTTCAAGTGTTTAGGCTAGGTTAGGTTGGCTAGATTTGAATTTGGCACCTTCCCGCCAAAATTCAAATTCAAAAATTTTTCTGGTTATGTTTAGTTTTGGAGTCTTTTCATAAAATTATAATGTTTGTTATGAATGATTATAGGTGTGTTAAGTTCTTATGGAGTCTTCATGAGTCTTTCAATGTTTAAAACACTTTGGGTACAGGATCTAATGAATCTAATACAAAGCATAAATAAGAGATAAAATAATAATAGTAATAAACAATAACTATATATCTGAGACAATAACAAAAATGACTAGATAACTCAAATATGATGAATTACTCTGATAATTCAATATTATTTTGATATATAATACACAAATATCCATTGCTTACATAGAGCAAGACGTGCATGATAAAGATCAAGAAACTCACATAACAAGTGTAATTCAATTGATATCTGACTACAAGAATAGTGGAGTGCAACTCCACATTAACAAGATAGGTGTTCAATTTGTGTAAATGATCAACACAAGTTGACTACTAGTTAAGTAATCTTATCCTATCTTACCCTGAATACTGGAGTGGAACTCTACTGTAATAAGATAGGTGTCCAAGTTGACTACTAGCTAAGCAAACTTATTGTATCTAGTGAAAATTATTAATAAATGAATTACAATAAGTAATTAGTACACCAACATAAATAATAAATACAAGTAAATGTAATAAATCAAATAAATGTACCAACACACCCCCATAAGCGAAGCTTAGGTAGGGCTATGTAGATAAGAGTCTCGATAATGTATAGCCATATTAGGTACTCTGTACAAATAGATGAGGTAAGGAGAAAACTTGAAGGAAAAAAATCTCCTCAAAATGAAGTTTAGGAGATCCCCTTGAAGAAATGATGTTATACACACCCAAAAGAGATTGCAAGTGAAGATACTTGCTCTCAGTGAAAGGTTTGGTGAAAATATCTGTGAGCTGCTCCTCCATAAGATAATATTGAAGATCAATGATCTCTGCTTGAATCAACACCTTGATAAAGTGCATATGTATCTTTATGTGTTTGGTTCTCTAATTATGAACTAGATTCTTCTAGATTTGGATCATGTTCTAGTTGTCTTAGTAGATGACTGATGGCTTCCAAAATGAAACACCAACTTCAGTGAGAATATTTTGAAGCCAAATAGCCTCAGTAGTGGCGTTAAGAATACCATGATACTCAGCCTTTGTAGATGAAAGAGAAATAACATGTTATTGCTTGCTCTGCTAACAAATAAGGCTAGATTTGAAGTGAAATCTATAACTAGAAGTAGACTTATGATCATCATAATCGTTAGCCCAATCAAAATTTTTGTATCCCACCAAGTCTGACCCTGTACCTATATATAGTGAATCTTGTATCTGATAGTGTCCTGAATGTAGCTCAAAATACACTTGGTGGCTCTCTAATGAAGCTCATGTGGTGTCTACATAAATCTTGAAACCATGCCAACTACATATGAAATGTTAGGTTGTGTATAAGTCAGATAGATGAGGCTTCCTACAAGCTAGCAATACAATATGGCATCAACCAAGGGAGTGGAACAATGAACCTCAAGTCTAACTTCAAATAATAAAGGAGTTAGTGTAGGCCTACAATTAGCCATGTGAAATCAAGCTAACAAGTCCATGACATACTTGGGCTGTGAAAGTGTAATCCTGAAAGAAGACTGTGTTATTTGAATCTTGAGAAAATAGTGTAATAGGCCCATATCTGTCATAGAAAACCTATCATGAAGTGCAGTCTTAACACTACTGATGATGGATAATGTGTTCCCTGTAATAATGAGATCATCAACATAGAGTACCAAGTATAATAGTGAATCCTCCTATCATAAAATATAGATATTCAAATCTGAGTGACATCTCAATAACCCAACTGAAAGAAGAAATGTGTCCATCTTGGAATACCAAGCCCCGAGGACTTGTTTCAGACCATAGAGAGACTTCTACAAGCGGAAAACTAATGAAGAATCCTAAATAAACCCCTGTGGTTGTTTTATATATATCTCCTCATAAAGATCCCCATGAATAAATGTGTTCTTCACATCCATCTAATGTACAACCCAACCATGAGCTACACCAATATCTAATATCAATCAAATGGAATTCATCTTAACAACAAGCGTAAAGGTTTATTTAAAGTCAATGCCTTCCACTTGGGAAAAACCTATGGCCACTAATCATGTTTTATACTTACCAATATTTCCATCCACTACAAATTTAGTCTAATATATCCACATACATCGTACTAATTTTCTTCCCTTAGGAAGAGGAACAATATCCCAAGTGTCGTTCTTAATCAATGAGTCGTATTCTTCTTCCATCATTGAATCCCACTCAAATATCCATGTGGATTCCCAAAAATATTGTGGATCAAAAGTTGTGGTAATGTAGGAATGTGGAAGATCATGTTGTGATCGTGTTCTCCTTTTATCTAATGGATCCCTTACAAGAGGGTTTGCATCCACCAAAGTCTGTCTAGTCCACAAAGGCATCAATGGGCAAGGATCTAAAGGAGGAGGAGGAGGAACATGACTTGCTAAACCCTATTGGGGAGGTATTACCTCATCATCCCTATGAGTAGATGAAGCAAGAGTATCATCATCATTGTTATCTGATTCTTCTAAGGAAGAAGAATGAGAAATGCTACAAGACAAGTCTGAAGGACTTTCTTCAAAGTAAATACTTCTTATTATAAAAGTTGATGTGAATTTGGAAAAATCAGTCGATATCCCTTAACACCATCAGGATATCCCACAAATATACAAGTCTAACTTTATTGTTCTGAGTGAGGTGCTTGTCTGAAGGTATGTGAGCCCATGCTAGACTATCGAAGACTCTGAAATGATGCACATCTGGCTTCCTATTGCACCAAGCTTCAAGAGGTGTTATCCTCTTTAAAGCTTTGTGAGGAACTCTATTCTATATATATGTAGCATAATTAATCATTTCTGCCCAGTACTCAAGTACTAATGGGTTTACATGAATCATACAACTTGCCATCTCTTTTAAGAATCTATTCTTTCTCTCTACTACACCATTCTACTGAGGTGTGTATGAAACTGAATGTTGAAGATAAATTCCTTCAAGAACACATAATTTTTCAAACTTGTTGTTCACATATTCCCTCGCATTATCTATATGGAGGATCTTGACATACTTATCAGATTGTTTCTCTGCTAAAGCTTTAAACTCTAGAAATCTATCAAATACTTCACTCTTCAGTTTCAAAAAATAAACCCAAGTATATCTAGAATAGTCATCAATAAATGTGAGAACATAGTAGGTTTTACTAAAAGACAAAGTAGGTAATGGACCCATTAAATCACTATGAACAAGTTTGAGGACTTGTGTATCCCTCCAAGCCTTTCCTTTATCAAACTTATCCTCTTGATGTTTTCTTAAGACACAACCATGACATACACCCCCTGAAAACTAAATCTGTGGAATTCCTATAACCATCTCCTACTAACTAAACTGTTGTAAATAGAAGTAGTTCAGATGACCAAACCGCTCATACCATAGCTTGCTCACTGAATCAGTGTGTGAGAGCAAAGCTGTAGAGGAAGACTGGGGCACAAAGTGGGAGAATGAATGAAAGTGAGTATTATTGTCAACTTTTTCCATTGCAACTAAGGCATTATCCTTCAATTTTTTGATTGATATAGAATCAAGTGTGAACTCAATTTTTATACCAATATCAAAGTGAGTGATTTGGTAGATAGAGAGAAGGTTAGTTGATAACTCTGGCACATAAAGGACATCCTTAAATACACCACTATCAACATCAAATGTACCTTTTCCTATAACATCTACCTTAGAATCATCACCTATGAGAATATGAGGCAAGGAACTTAGTTCTAATACAAAAAATTATTCTTGATCAGAACCCATATGGTATGAATCACCTGAGTCAATTACCCATGACTTGGAAAAATTTGTCAGTGCAACTAGTGTCGTAGCTTTCCCTTTCCTTGAATTTGAAGGAGTGGAAGAATCCTTTGATTGATTGATGTTATTCTTTTTTAGAAGACCCTTAAGTTCATCAATCTCTTTCTTCCAACAATATTGTTCATTATGAAACTCCTTTTTTCAATAAGGGCAAGGAGTGTTGGTCATTTTTTGTGAATCCCCTTTCTTATTAGTGGATTTATAATCTCCTTGGTAGGAAAATTGTTGCCCTTTATTCTTATCTTGCTGTGACTTATTCTAAATATTCTACTTTTTTTTACTTGAACCTGTATTTGATGTTGATGTTGAAACTTGCTTATGTTGAGGTTGACTTGCAACTATAACTTGAGATTTGGATGACTTGATTAGACCCATAGCTACTAACTTTTTTTCTTCAACCATTAGAATCACAGAGAATACCTCAAAGGTGGGCATTTGATATGTTGTGCCCAATGTGAGCCTATGAGTCTGAAAGCTAAAGATAAATGATGAATATTCAAGACCTAATTTGTATATGGCATTGAAAATCAATTGAATATCTTTTTTATCAATTTTACATTCAAAAAGTTGTGCTCTAAGATCTATGACTTTAGTGATGTAGTCTTGTATTGTAGCATAATTTTTAGGATTCAAACTAATGAGTTCATTGTCAATTTGGCAACCATGAACCTCATCTATTTTTCCAAACAATGATGCTAATTCATCCCAAGCCTCTTTTGGAGTTGTATATTTGTGAAGATGAAAATTCAAATCTAAAGACATATAAGACCGAATGCATCCAATAACTTTAGTAGTTTTAAAGAGAAAGTGTTGTAACTCTTTTACATCAATAGGTGGAATAAGAAGAGTTGTTATATAAGACATATATCCTAACATCATTAATACATTCCAAGCATTTTGTTTCCATGTGTTATAGTTGTATGATGTTAATAGTGAGAACTCAGGATTCCCCATGATGCAATTAAAAATAAACCATCACAAAACAGAAATTAAAGTACATAACACACCACAAAACCCCCCTGAATTACTTAGTTTTATCCCACCCAAAGAGTATTTTTTGACATATAATTGAGTGCAATTACAAGGTTGGATTATAAATTTTCTAATTTACAAAAAGCTCAATTAAACCTTCTAGTCTAAAAGTACAAAAAAATATGCACTTTATTACAATAATTTCAGCATCAAGTGTTTTACTCAAAAAAATATTAACTTTAAAAAAAATAGGACCTCAATATGAGGTCGTATGTGAAAGTTACGAGCCTCTAAATTTGCAGATACGAGGATGAGAAGAGCTGCTATAGAAAAACATAAATTCTAGAAAAATCTGGACAAATCTAGAAAAAAAACTGAAAGTATAACAATGAAGAGCGTGAAATTTTAAGCTATTTCAAAAAAATATTCACTCAAAAATACCTCCTAGTGTTCAAATGGTGGGCTCCCAAATTTTCCATTTCAAATTTGCCTGCTAATTCGTGAGGCTTACAAAAAAAAAAAAAAAAGTCCTGCACAGTCCAGATGACCGTACCTAGGAGCAAAAAAAATATTGCCTTATAGGTGATAGTGTCTAAATTGGGCAAATTTTATATAGATTTATAGGTTTTGATGCCTTTCGAATGCAATATGTGAGGTCTGTTTTGCTTAGAAACGCTTCAATTTTCATGTACCCACCATATTTGGGTGCGGTGCTTCTGGATCAAACCCTTGCCAATTTTGCCTCCTGTGCCCAATTTGGACAAAATTGTAGATGATTTTGACTATCTTGGGCACTCTGAACTTAATGGTGAGCTTAGAAATTTTGCACAAAGCTTAAATTTGTGTCTATATACAAAATCAAAAAATCAATCCTATATCTAGATATTTTTCTCTTTAATATTTAGCAATCAACAGATTCAAGCTAGCTCTAGTACCATGTTAAAATTAGCTCCAAGATCTAATGAATCTAATAGAAAGCATAAGTAATAGATAAAACAATAATAGTAATAAATAATAACTGTATATCTGAGACAATAACAAAAATGACTAAATAACTCAAATATGATTAATTACTCTGATAATTCAATATTAATATGATATAGAATACACAAATAGCCATTGCTTATATAGAGCAAGACATGCATGATAAAGATCAGGGAACTCACACAACATGTGTAGTTCAACTGATATCCAACTTCAAAAATAGTGTAGTGCAACTCCACAGTAATAAGATAGGTGCCCAACTTGTGTAAATGATCAACACAAGTTGACTACTAGTCAAGCAATCTTATCCTATCTTATCTTGAATAGTGTAGTGGAACTCCACTGTAACAAGATAAGTGTCCAAGTTGACTACTAGCTAAGCAAGCTTATCCTATCCAGTGCAAATTATTAATTAACATAATAAACTAATTACAACAAGTAATTAGTGAACCAATATAAATAATAAATACAAGTAAATTCAATAAAGCAAATAAATGCACCAATAGGTCTAACCATTTGCTATGTTGGTCAATAGTCTTATTAAGCCAATACACCTCAAGCCTATTCAAGACCTATGTTGGGAAGTTATTGAGTAGTTAGAGGTTTTATATGAATATACGATGCTTTGTAAAATATGGAATTAATTCATAATAGATCCAGGGAATATTTTTTAAGGCTATAAAAATGAATAATGAAGATAACATAGGCCTAAGAACAAGATTATCACAAGAAATTATGTACAATTGTGTGTAAGGTTTTGATTATCAATAAGACTTGATTGTTAATGAAATATTTAATCTTGGAAAGTATTGGTGTGGAATTAATACTTATATAAATGAATGATATATTTTAATGGTTCATGTGGATACATTGAGAGATATTGATATCTAACAAGTAAATAGAGTTCATATAGTTTATACACACAGTCAAGTAAATTATTTCCCTTTTCAATAGAGTACTGAAGATATTTAACTTAATTATGTGTTTCCTTATGTAAAATAAGTTGTGAACAGGTAATACCCATTGAATACAACCTATTTTTAGGTTTGAAACTTCAGGAAAGATTCATACATAGTCAATTTCTAGAACTCTGCTTACATAGGCTTGTCCCTATCTTTTGGGTGCTTTCTAAATGTGAGTTTGAGGTTTCTTGAATCTTTTATCAAACAAATAAAGGTGTTTTTTTATCCATGCGTATCTCACAACACTAAAAAGACCTTTTCCAACTTAAATCAACACTCAAAACTTCATTTTGTTCCTTAAAACCAAAATTTGTTCTTACTCAGCATGTGACAAACACCTAATGAAGAGTTGAGACCATTTCATGGTTTGGGTATAGGGAGAGTGAACCAGACCCTAAAATCTGGTAGATATCATGGTTTTTCCATCCTAAAGGTCATTTGAACATTATATTTTCATTTTGGCACGTGTGGAACTGTTTATTGCCAAAAACATAGTTGTGGACCTACGAGACCTAATTGTCAAAGAAAGGGCTTGGGATTTTATAATTTCATAGTAATTTGGATTCTAAAAATTGATATGGTGTTGTGAAAATTTAATGGGTATATAAAAAGTACCTTTTTTAAGTTAACCCTTGTGTGGTAAAAAATAACTCCAAAAAACTGCATCTAGAGGGCTACAAGAAAAGGCCTAAAAATAACAAAATCTTGAAAATAAAAAACCTTCCCTTTTGAGTTAGAATCTCAAATTTGGTGAGTTGTTAGGGGATGATACTTGGTATCTAAATATCAAATAATTTGATCTGTGACATTTTATAATTATCTTAACATCTAAAACAATGCCTTCAGAGGGCTAGTAGAGATTGGCTCAAGAAGAAATATTATGTTTTACTTATTTGTACTAATTCCTCTACATCAATTTGTAACAAAACAACAATGAAATCCTATAAGTTATAACATACAATGAGACATTTTGGGCATCAATGAGTATAGGTTGATTCAAATGTTGTAGAGGAGCATATAGACTATGTTGAGGGTGATTTGGATTGCAAGAGGTGAGTGCTTAGAGACAGGTCCAATAACAATACAACAACCCATGTGTCTAGTGCAGGCCCCATATTTTGAATATGCATCTACCCACAACACTTACAACTGTAATTGTTGACAATAATATAAAAATATGCTTCTTTCACATGAAATGTAATGCAAGGCTTCTGCCCAAATTTTGGCAATATATATATATATATATATAAGCCCCCTCAAATGTATAACTTTTTTAGACTCCACTATAAAAGTTTGTATACTACCGATACTATTTTTTTTAACAATTATAATTGTTAAAAAAAATAGTATCGGTAGTATACAAACTTTTATAGTGGAGTCTAAAAAAGTTATACATTTGAGGGGGCTTATTATTTTTATATAGGCTTAAAGGGACAAACGCCTAGGAAAATACACTTCATGTTTATGGGCCCCAAAACTGTATTTACCATGTTTTTGGGAAGATTGCCAGATGACCATGAAATCAGTATGAGAGAATAAAGGGGATATAATGATAAACCATAAAACATGATAAAATAGTTTTTTTAATCAATAATTGACAAATACACGTGTACCTTAGAATTATACAATTTAACAAACAAATATCATAGAACAAAAATTAATTGTAAATATCCATAATTTGGGAAATAAGGTAACATTGGATATTGGAAACATTGATCACCAAGGCTTAATTAAACTTTATATCAGTTGTAAATGGAATGGAAGAGGTTTTGCATTGACCCTTACTTCTTATTCTTTTTTGGTTTGTACATATTTATTATCCTTCATTTTTTAGTAGTAGTCAAAGGGAAATGCAAGGGAGATATGTAGGCAATACAGAAAGCGCACTCTTGATACTCTGAGGATGGTCAAACCTTAACGGTCAATGTTGGAAACATTAATTGTTACCTTATTGAGTATCATTCCTTATGTTTTATGTATGGTTAGCTTCAATGTCATTTTGAATGGCATTTGTCGATGTTTCCCTTATGTAACAAGTAGAATTGGCACATGTTGGATTACTAATATCCCATGGGAGGAAAAGTATTTTATGAATGCAATAACCACATACATGGGTAAGTCATGGTGTTTTGAACCTAGACTATATATAACATGAACAATATTTTTTGACAATGTTATTAACTAACCCCGCTTAAACCCACAAATTGGATGTCAAAATAATTTCATGTGCTTTACATAGAAGTATTGTTGACTTGTTCATTCTTATCATTCTAATGTTTTGCACTCATTTACATTAAAAATTTATCACTTAACCAAAATACAAAATCACATTCCTCCTGACATCCTTTGCAACTCAGGGTAAATTGTTAGTATACAATATAATAGAAAGAGGCAAAGATGAATAGTCTAAGCAAAGGAACAAAACAACCTTTCCCTCCCCCCTCTCTCTATATAATTTTTTGATATTGCTTGACTTACAAATATTGGTAATTATTTAGCAAAGATAAGCTTCACTACCATGCATAAAATAAGAACCATGATGTGGCTTTAATACATGTTGTTTAGAGGTATATTTAGAGTGAAAATGCTTTGGAAATTTAAAATAGCTACATAAAAAAAGTACCTCTCACTTCTAAATTTGGTGAAACATACATAATACATGAATGTTATTTGAAGAGGCCTTGCACTTGGACTCATTTTGTGAAGGACTCAAGTCACCTCTCTTGCACATAGCGCACAAACCCATTAATATATCCATTATAGTTAAATGTGTGAATAACTACATGGCTTGGGTTGTCATGGAATAAACACTCACTAAGTGAGGTCGGGTGGACACTCCAAAGACCATTGCATAATATAAAGTGGGACAAATGTTATTTAAAGTGTGATCTCCATGAATGTGCTATGTTTGCCATGGGTGTCACCTTGAGTAGCCCCGGTATGGTCTAGATATCCCTAGACAACTTAGGCCATGTAATATTTTTATAAGATCTGTTGACGTGGGATGGTCATATTAGCCTTTACATTTAGTTTTGAGGCCACATAGAATGCATTAGTCGAAGACTTAGTAGACACATGGGCATAAGGGACCCACTACCCTTTTTACCTCAAACATGAAGCCAATTGTTATAATATTAAAGGTGTGAAGTCCACATAAACATTAGATTATATACCACATTTAATTGTGTTTGCAGTTTGCAAATGGTCGATGTCCTTAGCCACTATTAACGTAATAGTACACACTATGCATGGGTTATGTGGTATATATGAAGGCTTCACTAGGGGTGGATAAAGTGGACCGTAACTTCAATTAGTGATTGTGTGGTCCATGTGGATCCCTCTCATGTATTTTGGGTGTGGACTTTGTGATGCCTTTGGTAACTTAGTGGCCATGAGGATGTGGTGAACCCATTATCATTTTGCCTTGAATGTGATGCCAATTCCCTATGTGAACTTCGTGACATTTTCTTAGTCTATGGATCCATCACAATATGAGTTCTAGTCCAATTTAGGATTGTGTCTATGAGGAAAATGGTGGTGACATCCACATAATCATGAACGAGGCAACACAAATATCGTGATATCCCTTTTCATGTTATAAGAGGTGTTGAACCCTATTTGGTGGCCATGTATATACATTAAATTGTGACTGTAGTTACTCCATTAAAAATATAGTGTATAAAAGTAAATTATGCGATGTTATATAAAATGTGACCTTCATGAACATACTTGATTTTCCATGTGTATCACTTTGAGTGACCACGATATGTATAGTGAAAAATGGTTTTAGACTTTAGCATATATTAATGTGTTTGGTGAATTCAATGTGTATGTGGAGTCCATGGGAGGAATTAAAACTAAAAATAAAGCCTTGTCATTGTGTGACATTGTGCCAATGTGATGAAGGCATAATGATGATTTGGATCTCCCAAGGCAAGTTAGGCCATGCAGTATTTTTCTAAGATATGTTGACATGTGAATGGTTGTGTTGACCATTTTGACCACAAGTCAAAATGGGTCAACCCCCTATAGCCAAAAACTTGAATAGGGTCTATTATAATTTCATGGGGTGTTTCATAGTCTACTTGATGTCATTTCATATGTTTTTATCCTTGGTCATGGTCTAATTAAGTCCTTATGTCATTTTGAGTCATTTAGGGGTCATATATGAAAGTGGCATAGTTTTCATGGTGTCAAAGTGTTATAGTTTTCCTTAAAACATCCCATATGTTATATTACCTATCAGGAATGTTGGTTTTATCTAAAACTTGCGGGGTCCCTAACTAAAAATCAAGAAAATAACTGAAAAGAAGGATTTTTGGCATTTATACGGCCTATAGGGGAGTGTGACACGTGTTTCAACATTATGGGATGATTATTAAACTTCCATAGACTATATAAATATTTTATCAGCTTTGAAAGTGCTAAAAATGTTGCATACCATTCTACTCCTTCATCACCCTTCTAGACATGTAGAACCAGTTAGCAAGTTTTTGTTTGGTACAACCAGTGGGAAGACTTCCAAGTCAAATGACTTTAGGGGGTGATATTAGACTCATTTAGCTTAAATTTAATGCTTGTATTTATGGATTGTTCACTTTTACTTTATGATTCATCCTTTACAAGTTGACTATGTTTTTCTGCTTGTTAAACCCCATACCCTGCAGGTTTCCTTCTTGTATGGGCAAGTTCATATGATCTATCTAATGGAATTAAATCCAGAGGACATGGAAATATTAACCTCATGTTCCCAATTTTTATTTTCATGTTTCAAAGAGTTTTTATAGGCAAAATATTTTAAGTTACAAGTAAAGACACCTTTCTGTGTTGCAGGTAGGTTTCCACAACTTTTAGAGTTTGCATGTCTTTGTAGTGGTATAAAAGGATGGTTATAGGTTATTTTTCATGATTCTAATCTCCTCCTAGACCCTTATCCATTCAAACTTATCCTCAAGGGAGATTACCATGGAGTGGCAGTAAAAAACATGCAATACAATCAACTTACCACATGACTATCATACACAATCAACTGAGGGAGTTGTGTTAAATCCAAAACACATTCATGAGAGATTAAATGAGAATAATAAGGTGATAGACACATTCTTATCACATTATTAATCAAGTTGAGTCCACCAAATAATGTGTGATTAACATAAGGCACCCTTTCTTTTCTACACACAATCTTTTGCCATTGGTATGCACCTACAGGTGCCTCAAAATAAGGATATCATGTTGCAATGGGTGTTGAAAGCTTGTTTTAAGTGTGTTAATATTTTTAAAATTCAATTGAATACTTTTGAGAAGACTTGAGGCTAGTTATATGACCCTTCATCATGCATATTATACAATTGCCACCCTCATTGCCTTTGTATTGCAATGTCCACCTATAAGTGGCTTACACAGAGGCATGAAGGTGTTTCAAGAGGAGATTTAACATGCTAGAAGCCTTCAATAGGTTAAAGGAAGTTGGAGGCACCTTGAGAATCATGTTTGGAGTTAGAGACTAGTAAGCAAGGTTGAAGATCACCTTCAAATCAAGTGGATTGTGTTCAAGGACTTATTTCCCTAAAGCTCCAAAATAGAGCACTAGCCACTTTTGTTGAGGCCATGTAGCAATATTGAAAAGGGTTTAGATGCAGCTAAATGCCCATCTTGTAGTCTCCACATAAATGTATTATCATTCAAAAGTAAATGGATATGTGGCTAAAGGGAAGTAGTGTTTGGAAGCCTCAAGGTCACACTTTTATCCATTGAAAACATTTAGCAATGTCTGCAGGTTTTCAAATTTCAAGTGACTCCTACCCCTCAAGTGGTAGTATGAAGGCATATCTTCCTTTTAAGTGATCTTGTTGAGTTTAGGTCACACCAATGAGCACAAATAATATCAAAAAAGTTTGGAGAGCAAAATGTTAAACTTCATCAGCACCTAAAGGTGCTTTGTCCTCAAAACTCACCTACAACTGACTGTTAATGCTTGTTTACAAGTTTATATGTGAACTTGATGGAAACATGCTACTAGGAACACATACATGTTACAAATGTTCCTAAGACCTCTAATGGAATAATAGACCCTATGACATTGATTCCAAAGTAATGCTCATTTATCGTACCCTTATTGCTCCATCAGTAGGGCAACTATAGTCATTGTAGTTGATAGTGAACTAGAATATCACGGTCTTGGTGTGATATGGCCTGATTTTGATATGAATGGACTAAAGTGACTTAAAAAAGGGTATAGATACTTTAAAAAGACCCTTTAACAATATTATAAGGGATATACCATGCAAAATCACCTATAGGCGTCACCTTTGAAGGAGAAATATAGAAGACATAGTCTGTAAAAGGAGGCATATGACTAGTATTGAGGATGGTCTAACCTCAAGGCACAAGATGAACAAGTTAAAGGATGAAATAAGCTTTGGTAACTTCACAAAGATCAATGTACTTGGGAAAGGTCTAGAACACACAAGCATTCACCTACAGGCTCACATTTCCTGAGTAAGTAGGCAGTCTAGACAGTTAGACCTAATGGAACAAAGACATGGTTTGAATGCAAGCATAGATGATGGGGAAGGTTGTTAAGAATGATGAACACTTAGACAGTGACAATAACCATTCTAAGACACCCCAATAACATGGAAATTGGGGAAAGAGAGGATCTTTAACATGCATACATAGTTATACTTTGCACCCTACACACAGTGAATCACTTGGTCGTCTCTCTTGAGAGTTATTGATGTTTGGAAGGGATAATCATGAGATAAAGTCTTAAATCTTACATAAAAGGTCCTCATAACTTAGATGAGCCTATAATGCCTCGCTTTTGTCTAGGATAATAGAGGAAGTGCCCTCGATTCTATCTCAGATAAAGGGCACTCCCAAACATTAAAACCTTACAAGTTCAACAAGTAAAGTAAAGGGGATGATTTGAGAGGTAGTGAGACCTTACAAAAGGACTTAATGAGTTTTTTTAAACATGTAAAAATAGAAGAAATCAATGAATGGAGGTTGAGAACTAACATGACGATCCAAATAGATAAAGGTGCAAGCAGACCTACATGGTCTCAACTAAGCCTAAAGCCTAAATAGGGGGTTATTATCACTTCTATACTTAGATGAACATTATAAAACTTAGGAACATGCTCAATAGAGGTGATGAAGTGTATTTGAGCTATTGAAGTGCTTAAAAAATCATAGGAAAACCTCACTTTAGCTCAAAGCCAATTCAGGCCTATGCAAACAAGGAAAAGAGCTTGAGTAGGCAGATTTGGAAAGCTCACATCTATTTGGAGGATTTGTGTGAGAGACTAAGGAGGTAAGAGGTTTAGATAGGGTCTTTAACTTGCTTTTTGAATAATTTGTTTAGGGTTCAAATTTAAAACTTTTATGAATAATCATTTAAGGTCAAAACATATCCAAACCCTCCAAAACCTTAATTCTAGACCTGATGGAGAAAATGAAGAAGGAATGGCATCCAAATGAGCTAGTTTTTATTTTAAATGAATTTTATCTTGTAGAGGACTCACTATGGAACCTTCTTATCATATTTAGTTATATCCTACGTATACAAACAACTTATACAATTAGTTTATTTGATAGTTTTATGTGTTGTGCAGGTATGGAAGGGTTTCAAATGATGAAATAAACTTTGGGAGAGATATTGGGACTTAATATAACTCAATATGATCATTTCATTCTTCAAAAAAACTCCTAAGTGCTTATGTAATTACCTCCATTTTAGCTAGTCAAAACTGGCAAAGTGAGCAAGATAGTGAGAAGTGTGAGAATTTTAGGTGGGAGGAAATTTAAGG
Organism: Torreya grandis; assembly: GCA_037957365.1. Classification (NCBI taxonomy): domain Eukaryota; kingdom Viridiplantae; phylum Streptophyta; class Pinopsida; order Cupressales; family Taxaceae; genus Torreya; species Torreya grandis. The sequence goes on along the minus strand of JARHVA010000517.1, from coordinate 788,289 downwards.
TGTACCTAAGGAATATAAATATATGAGAGGTATTGACATGTGTTATTCACTCCTATATATGTATTTTCATGGAAAACTGAAGCAAATTTTGAGGCAAAGTGTGAGGGGTAAGTGAAAGAAGAATTATTTGAACTGTAGGCAGTCATAACTCATGTGTAGAAGAATCCAAATGATTAGGGATGAAACCAATGCATGGTGTAGCATGTATAAAACCCATACTCTTAGTTTAATCATGGGATCTATCCCTATTTAGTTGTGGGGCATTCTAAAAGGGCCAAATGTTGAAGGTAGTTTTCTGAATAATCAAGAGGAATCCTATGCCACATTTCATGAGTTTCATACTTTGGATGGCCATTTGTCCTATCAAGACTTGCATGGTATATTTAATAATTCATTCTCATTCATGTATAAATCCTCTTCTTATCTTGATAAATGTTATTATGACTCTTGGACATCTCTATTCTCACTTCTCTCTCAAGTTCTATAAGTAGCAACCATTTTGGCTCTTGTAAACTAATACCACACCATGTATGGCAAAGCCCTACTGGAATGACATTGTATTTTGCATTTTAACATTAATTCAAGTCTGGTTTTGAGTTCATGAATAATTTTCTAAGTGTGCAAAGTGATGTATGGTGGTGCAAAGTGATAATCATCTATCCTTTCTTCCCTTGTCTTGTCATGTTTATATAAGAGTTCCTATTCTAATAGGTCATATAGAGTGTAGTCAACTGTGTTAGGATCCTTTCAAGAGTAAAATTATTCTTGGAGTGTGAATTACACCCTCTTTTTCATTTACCTTGTGTTACTTCATACAACTCATCTCTATCTTAAAACATTGATGTTATAACCCATTAAGGACTTTCAAGCTAGTTTGTATTCCTTGTTTCATGTTGGTAGGAATATGATGGTCAAGTGGAAATCATCTTGGTGTATTACCCCCTTAGATTAGGTTCATTTCATGCAAACTTCTTACTCTTTTCTCACAAATAAGCACTGGTTTAGATGATAAGCATTTCAAGATACATTCAAGGAGCTAGCCCTTAAATCTAGAGGCTCACTTCCACTATAGGTACACCCACATACCTAGAAGTGTTCCCATGTTGCCTAAATATAGAAGAGGATTCAACACCCTTTTCTAGGGTCAAAATTTTTGTGACAACAGGTTGAATTGACATTTGCCTTTAGTTTTGAGGCCATGTGAAATGCAGTGGTCTAAGACTTGGTGGACACAAGGGACCCACAACCATTTTTAATTTGAACGTAATGCCAATTGTTATAAGATTAAATGCATGAGGTTTGTAAATGCATTATATTGTATAGCATAGTTTAATTATGTTTGACGAGCTCAATAATTGACCATATTTAACCCTTAAAAATTTCCCTGTAGACCTCTTGTAATTAGTATATTCAAATATCTATGTTGCCTTTTGGAGTCATTTTTACCAGATAACATGTAATTAATATGTTGCATATATATCTCATGTTTTGCATTAGGACTATTTATTTATGAATAAAATAATGTTATTTAGAGTTATTATTATTTATGTATTCTATTACAAATATAGTAATTACAGATCCTAAGTCAATCGTAAGTAAACAACTACCCATATCAACTAGGTGAATTACCTGTCGTAATTGGGAGAGTTACCCATAACAACTAGGAATACTTACATGTAATAAATGGGTAAGTAACCTGTAGTAATGACTAGAACATTTTATTCCACCTATAGCAATTGGGCATCGCCCGTAGCAATAATGGTGCATGCACGTTTGAAGGCTTGATGGTTAGCTGATGGTTTTGAGCAAGTTACTTCCACGGTTTATGGATTATGATAGTTACTCATTATGAGGAAAAGGGGGAATCAACTCCAGGCTATCTTGTCACCATCCATCCTTTAGTAAGTAGCTCACAATAATAGTTAGAGCATTTTGATCCACTCATACCAATTGGGCATTACTTATAAAAATAGTTGTGCATGCATGTTTGAAGGCTTGATGATTAGATGACAACTTTGAGAAAGTAACTTCCATGATTTAAGGATTATAATAATTCCTCCTTATGAGGAAGAAGGGGAATCAACTCTAGACTATCCCATCACCATTCCTTCTTCATTAGAACATCACTTTAAAAGGTGATTATAATAGAAGGATGTATTTTTTATGTTAAGCATAAGATATATTGATTCATAGTATATCATATATCTTTTACTTAATCAAATTCATTTACTTTAACCACTTAGTCACACATTCAAGATATGTAATAAAACTAAAAGAAATAACATGCACCACATAAGAGAGAGAGAGACACCAGATTTTATGTAGAAATGCAAAGTGGAAAAAACCATAGAGAACAATCTCAAGTATATAAATGAGCACCAACTCAAGTTTACAAAGTTTGCAAGCACCAAATTGTAGGAGCACCAACCCCTTTGCTGAGCACCAACACCACAATGATTCATGAGCACCAACCCATAAGATCACCAACCCCTCTTTTGTATTAAAAACCACTATCTCTCAATGTTGCTTTCTCAACAAATGATAACACACTACTATATCTCTTCTTTTTTCTCTGCTCTTCTTAGCTAGACAAAATCATTTGCTTCCATACGCATAATAAATGGCTTCTCAAGCCTCCTTTTATAGATTTCCAAATGATCTTTGGCATTCACCCTTTTTGACCTTTCAATCCTCATGGAAAATGGCACCAAACTTGTCTCTCATGACCCTTCAAATTCCTCAAGGTGACCCTTCATGGGAAAATGCGTCCTTTCTCTCTTTTGTCTTTATCTTGTGACTCTTCAAATTCCTCAAGGTAACCCTTCATGGGAAAATGCATCCTTTCCCTCTTTTGTGTTTACTCTGTGACTCTTTGACTTCCTCATGGGCCCTCTTTTGTCTTTATGCAACCAATATATTCTTTAATTCTTTGTTCTGCTTTCCATTCTTAACAATCATTCACAAAGGATCGATCCTCAACTACAAAACCAATGATAGGATATTTAAGATAGGACCCTTACGTAACTATCATTAATTTATTTGATCCTCGTGAAAATGCTACATATGCCAATGGGCATAAAAATATCCTTTTCTATTAACACAATTTAGCCAATATATGAACAATAAAAACACCTTTAGAAGTTAAATGCTATATTACTAGACTTTTGACATCAATGACAATATTTCCAACAATCTCACCCTTTGTTATTGATGACAACCTCAAACTAAAATTGCAACATTCTAAAAACCTGTACTGCACATGCCAACTTGAAACTGAGACCTGCACAAACTACAAACTAAACCAACTGAAAACATAAAGTAACTCCCCCTTACTGTAGCATCCTATTTTTTGAACCTATTCTTGTATTTCTCCCCCTTTGACATCAATGGAAAAGAGTCTGTCCTAGAGCTAACACTTACCTCCCCCTCAATTGATATATAAATTAATTTGTTAACTCACCTTCATGACTTTCTTGTCATGCACCACAACCAAGATCCAACATCATCCACCATGCTTCAATTTTTTTTTATGTAAAGTATTTCCTTGAAGCCTAGAAGAAACACCCCACACAAAGGGTCCTATAATAAAATGAACTCAGGAGATGCCCACATCTCCTTTTTTATTGTCATGTCCCCTTTTTAGGTGACATCGCTCAGAGTTGAGGATTAGCCTATCATGCGACCCTCGTAGGCTGATAGGATGGATAGAGGGTCTTGATGGAGCTTAGCTTGGCTTCGATTAGCAAAATTTCTACAGTTGGCTTTCATTCAGGCTCTTTCAGACACATTTGGCCTGAGCTCCTATTATTTAGAGATATTTGACATGCAGCAGAGCATCCTTATTTTGGTATGGTCATGTGCAAAATCACTCCCTGATTCACCAACTTCAGACGGATTGAGGATCTGACATGTATTGAGGGAGATATTAATATTTGATTGATTTAATCAAATATTAATTATTTGGCCTAATTTTAATTATGAAACCCTAATTTTAATTTAAGAAACCCTAATTAGGGCAAGCACACCTTTTTGGAGGATATAAGGGTTTCTTATTGGAGGGAGGCAAATTATCCATTGAATATTGACATTGATTATTGCTAAGAATTCTTCTGTGAAGACTGAGCCAAGGGTTCCAGGATTCCATTTGCATTGGAGAACTTCCACTCTTCAGTGTGTGTGATTCAGAGGTTGTGAGAGATCAACCGATTTATTGCCAAATTGAGAGATAGCTTCATACAGAAGTTATCACAGAGATTTTACAGGGTTGAGAGATAACTTCACACAGAAGTTATCACAGGTATTTCAGGTATTTATTTCATTACGTTTTGTTTGAGTAATTATTCAGAATCAAGATCTTCTGTATTAGGCTATATTTCTTCAGATCTGGAGTACAACATACAGGCCAAAGCATTTTTTCTTGCTTTTGTATGGAATTCGTACCGATCTGTACAATTTTATACACATCAGCAGCTAGCCGGACAGCGCCGTAGGGAACACAGGAACCGACATCGGCATCCCAGTGACTGACATCAGTCGACTGAAGACCGACGTCGACAGAGAAGCCGACTGACAGAGACTGACGTCGATAGTATATCGACCGACGACGGTGACTGTGTTTTTAACACAGCAAGCTGAGACGTACCAAATTTAGGATTTATTCTGAGTTTGCAGAATACTCAGGTTATTAAGACCGTATTTGAATATTCTTTTATATGCATGACATTGGACATGTATTGTAATAATTTGAGTGAATAAATAAGAGATTATACTGTGATTTATTTATCTATTTGAATATATTTTGCAAAAATCGCAATTTATTCTTATATCATACGAAAAATTAGAATATTCAGAAAAGCAAATCAGAGCTTTTGTCTTGCTACAGTCCTTATTGGTTGGGAATATTACAGTGGTATCAGAGCTTTTGTTTTTCTAGAGTCCCTCTTGGTTGGGGATATTACAGTGGTATCAAAGCTTTTTGTCTTGATATAGTCCCTATTGGTTGGGCATATTATAGTGGTATCAGAGCTAATGCCCTGCCATCCTGTTGGGTAGAGTGGGTAGATTGAATCAACGAAGTAACCATGAGTGATAGGTGTAATTGTAGGCTGCACTGGGGCCATAGGCATAATGATGATCAAGACATCAGAGAAATCTATCGTGAGATGACACAGGCACTACAGGTATCACTACTATGGTAGAGAGGATGAACACACCTATTCAACAGAATGGGGAGCAAGGAGATAACAGGGGTGCTACTGTTAATTGGAGACCACAGTTGACCCATTCTAGGACGGCTGATAGGCCTGCACGGCCTACATTTGTTAAGAATGATTCAAAGGCCAACCCAACAACACCACCTTTGCATCGAGAGGCTCTTAACGATCTACGCAGGGAAAAGCTTTGCTTATACTGCAAAGGTCCATATGATGCCAATCACGATTGTCTTTTGAGGCCTAAGGGCAAGGCGAATCGTGTGATATGGGTGTATTATGAGGATTTGAAATCAGAAGATTTTGAATAGCAAGATAGTTTTGAGGAGTCAGAGGCAAAGGCTTCAGAGCCTAAGGTAGAGACAATGAAGGTGGCTCACCAGGATTCTGAGAGACATGTGGATGAGCTTAGTCATGGGGATTCAGACTCTCAGTTAGTTGTAGAGGACAAGGGAGCTGGAGTTGGAGATTGTGATGATGAGATAGTTTCAGTAGTAGCTTCTTCAGAGTTAGATGAGGATGAGTCTGATGCTGGCATTCGAAGTGTGGAGGTATACTCAGAGGTTAGTACATTGAGTGTTGTTGGTGAGTACGTTCCTACAGTTGTAGCTGAGGAACATGTTGTTGGGGTTGACACACATGTTCAAGATTTGGGAGTACCTGGTCCTGATGAGATTGGGATACCAGTGGAGTTGAGTCTCCAGATTGATTCTTCTCACACAGATGACAGTGTGGTATCGTTCGCTGTGCCACCTTTATAGAGGGATCAGTTGTGGTGTGCAGGGGAGTATGTCGATGCTTCCTCTTATAATTTTTATTGCACTGAACCGCTCATGGAGTATTTTCTAGATAGTGCAGGTGTTCATCTGGATTCGCATAGGGTGACAGAAGGTGTTCTCATTCGAGGTACTGGTGCTATTAGCAGATTGGGTGGGGAGATTATAGTGATCCTTTCTACTATGCTACCTCACGTGGATTTTGATGTAGGGTTTGTTGAGTGGGTTGCACAGGGTCCTATCCAGCGTACAACGATTTGGAGTCGAAGATTGGAGCCATCTACTGATTTCTAGTTCAGTGAAGGTGAGCCAGTAGTAGAGTTTGGAGGTTCCTATCGGCATCATACGGTGGGGTATGCTCATTATTTTTATTTTGACCCAGAGATAGAAGATTTGATTTCACACAGGTGTAGATCAGTTCCAGTTTCTTACCATCCATTACAGGATGGATTGGCACCATCTTTTGCAGATGGAATTAGTAGTTGCAAGTTACACATCCTGCAGTATCGACACATCCAGGGCAGTTGTGATTTTAGAGATTGGTTGAGTTGCATTCGCTAGTTTGATTGTGGATTCCTCTTGGTTATATTTCAGAGGATATTGCAGGAGCTTGCATTGATTGTCATCAGTATAGTTCATGACTACATTTGGGATCTAGGTGGATTGATTGGTTTGTGATTCCGGCATTGCCTGGGGACAAGCAATTTTAGGAGGGGCGGATTGTCATGTCCCCTTTTTAGGTGACATCACTCAGAGTTGAGGATTAGCCTATCATGCGACCCTTCTAGGCTGATAGGATGGATAGAGGGTCTTGGTGGAGCTTGGCGTGGCTTCGATTAGCAGAATTTCTTCAGTTGGCTTTCATTCGGGCTCTTTCAGACACATTTGGCCTGAGCTCCTATTATTTAGAGATATTTGACATGCAGTGGAGCATCCTTATTTTGGTATGGTTATGTGCAGAATCACTCCCTGATTCACCAACTTCAGACGGATTGAGGATCTGACATGTATTGAGGGAGATATTAATATTTGATTGATTTAATCAAATATTAATTATTTGGCCTAATTTTAATTAAGAAACCCTAATTCTAATTTAAGAAACCCTAATTAGGGCAAGCACACCTTTTTGGAGGATATAAGGGTTTCTTATTGGAGGGAGGCAAATTATCCATTGAATATTGATATTGATTATTGCTAAGAATTCTTCTGTGAAGACTGAGCCAAGGGTTCCAGGATTCCATTTGCATTAGAGAACATCCACTTTTCAATGTGTGAGATTCAGATGTTGTGAGAGATCAGCCGATTTATTGCCAAATTGAGAGATAGCTTCATACAGAAGTTATCACAGAGATTTTACAGGGTTGAGAGATAACTTCACACAAAAGTTATCACAGGTATTTCAGGTATTTATTTCATTAGGTTTTGTTTGAGTAATTGTTCAGAGTCAAGATTTTCTGTATTAGGCTATATTTCTTTAGATCTAGAGTACAACATATAGGCCGTAGCATTTTTTCTTGCTTCTGTACAGAATTCATACCGATATGTACAATTTCATACACATTAGCAGCGAGCCGGACAGCACCACAGGGAACACAGGAACCGACATCGGCATCCCAGTGACCGACATCGGCCAACTGAAGACCGACGTCGGTAGAGAAGTTGACTAACAGAGATCGACGTTAGTAGTATATCGACCGATGATGGTGACTGTGTTTTTAACACAGTAGGTCGAGACGTACCAGATTTAGGATTTATTCCCAGTTTGCAGAATACTTAGGTTATTAAGACCGTATTTGAATATTCTTTTATATGCATGACATTGGACATCTATTGTAATCATCTGAGTGAATAAATAAGAGATTATACTGTGATTTATTTATCTATTTGAATATATTTTGCAAAAATCGCAATTTGTTCTTATATCATACGAAAAATCAGAATATTTAGAAAAGCAAATCAGAGCTTTTGTCTTGCTACAGTCCCTATTGGTTAGGGATATTACAGTGGTATCAGAGCTTTTGTTTTTCTAAAGTCCCTCTTGGTTGGGGATATTACAGTGGTATCAGAGTTTTTTGTCTTGCTACAGTCCCTATTGGTTGGGGATATTACAGTGGTATCAGAGCTAATGTCCTGCCATCCTGTTGGGTAGAGTGGGTAGATTGAATCAACGAAATAACCATGAGTGACAGGCGTGATTGTAGGCCGCACTGGGGCCACAGGTGATTTATTTATCTATTTGAATATATTTTGCAAAAATTGCAATTTGTTCTTATATCATACGAAAAATCAAAATATTCAGAAAAGCAAATCAGAGCTTGTCTTGCTACAGTCCCTATTGGTTGGGGGCTTCCTTGATCTTCTTGCATCCATAAAACTGATTTCTTTCTCTTAGAATCCATTTAGGCATGTCTAATTTATTTAAATCACTAACCTCAACATACATGATTTTGTTCATCTTCTCAACTCTTTCAACTTTCTTATCTTGACAAGGCTCATGCTCAAATGTAACAAGAGATTTTCTTTGATCTGTAGGTTATTTAGGACTAGTATTCATTGTCTTTCTTGATAACAAGAGTTCTACACAGTCCTTATTTGTTTCTTTCTCCATTGTAACAAGTAATCTAATCTCATTCTTAGACTCAACCTGATCAACCTTTACTGTCTTAGGTCTCCAAACTTGAGTTTGGCCCTTCTCATACCTTCTAGGGGCTTCATATCCTTTGACATACCTTGAGGATCTCTTTACTCTATTTGGACATAATTTAGCAATATGGCCAACCTTATGACAACAAAAACAAACAACATTTCTCATACCTTTTGTTTGAAGATGACTAAAATCTCTTTTTGATTGATTGCTTCTCCTCAAATAGTCTCTTGCCCTATGACTAACAAGATGACAAACAAAACAATGGCCATGAAAAGAATGGGAAAACCTGAAGGCATTGGGCTACCTGATTGAATTCTTCAATTTTCCTTTAAAACTTGAATCCTTCTCACCTTGAACTGATATTTCATGATCTTTCTCAACCTTGATTATGAGTGTCTCATGCTTATCCTTCAAAGAACCTAACTCAACCTTCAACTAATTACACTCTTCTTCTCTTGATTTCAAACTTGAATTTGTAACCTTTGGTTAATTTTTAAGATCCTGAATAAACATCTTATCTTCTTTTGCTTCTATATCCAACTTAGAATCCAATATACACACCTATTCCTTAAGAACATTGACCACAAATTTCAACTCTTGATTCTCCTTATTTAGCTGCTTGGCTATCATGCTTTCCCCGATCTACCTTCAAGCTATTAAACTCTTTCCAAAAGAACCTGCTCTGAGATCAATTGTTAAGCACATGATATCTGATTCACAGTATATCATATATCTTTTACTTAATCTAGTTTATTTACTTTAACCATTTAGTCACACATTCAAGATATGTAATAAAATTGAAAGCAATAACATGCACCACACAAGAGAGAGACACACACCAAATTTTACGCAAAAACCTAAAGTGGGAAAAAACATGGAGAACAATATCAAGTATGTAAATGAGCACCAACTCAAGTTTACAAAGTTTGCAAGCACCAACTTGTAGGAACACCAACCCCTTTGCTGAGCACCAACACAACGATGGTTCATGAACACCAACCCACAAGAGCACCAACCCCTCTTGTGTATAAAACACCACTATCTCTTAATGTTGCTTTCTCAACAAATGATAGCACACTATTATATCTCTTCTCTTTTCTCTGCTCTTCTCATCTAGATAAAATCATTTGCTTCCATATGCATAACAAATGGCTTCCCAAACCTCCTTTTATAGCTTTACAAATGACCTTTGGCATTCACCCTTTGTGACCCTTCAATATTTATGGAAAATGGTGCCAAACTTGTCTCACATGACCCTTCAAATTCCTCAAGGTGACCCTTCATGGGAAAATACATCATTTCCCTCTTTTGTCTTAATCTAGTGACTCTTCGAATTCCTTAAGGTGACCCTTCATTGTAAAATGCATCCTTTCCATCTTTTGTCTTTACTTGATGACTCTTTGACTTCCTCATGGGCCCTATTTTGTCTTTATGCAACCAAAAAAATATTCATTAATATTTAATTAATATTAACACACTTTAGCCAAGATATGAACATTAGAAACACCTTTAGAAATTAAATGCTATATTGCTAGACTTTTGACATCAATGACAATATTTCCAACTTTTTCTTCATATTACTATTTTATTGTTTTTCAAAATAATGGAGTTTTATTCGTAATTAAATAAATAGGGTTGAGTAGAGTAAATCAGTAAATAATGTGCAATAATTAAGTCACTGATTTGTGTAAATAGATTGTATTCTTAGTTTTTCTAAAAATAGTAATAATAGAGAGAAAATTAAACTCAGTTGAAAACTGACTAAGAAGGATGTTGTAAGGTCTAAAAATTTATATGCAGGCTTGCGAGACTATCAAAAACAAGATCTTGGAGTTTATTTTTTTATTAGACAGGAGTATCAAAAGTGGGACATCCTACTGTTTGGTGCTATAGTCTTTTTATAGCACTGTTGTCTAGGTGATTTGAGTTTTTTGGGTTTTGCATGGCAAGTCTATGTTACCCTATCAGTGAAATATCATAGCTTGAAAGTCTATAAAGCTTGATGTGCATCTATTTTGATCTTTAAATCCCTAGGATCTCTTTGTGCTTGACCTTGAATGGCAACTTGGGAAAGCGAGAGAAGGGGTTAGTATGTAAAGGATACACTGGACACACTTCACACCCCATGTGTAGACACACTTCCTACATACCAATACTTCAAAGAGGAATCAAGCTAATGTAGTTCTCCCATTAAAGTACTTAGTGAAATTATGTATGAAAATGCAACTAAATACGAAAATGGGTGTATTTCAAATGGCTAGAGGCTGGTATACGGGTTTGAATAAGTTTGGAATAATATTGAAAGGTTGTATGCAGAGAATAGGGAAAAGTGTTGGAATATACTTGCTTGTATTCTTGTTTCTCTCTTGTAAGTGAGTGTCAACCCTTCTAAATAGAGTTTGAATGGCCTTTTATAGGGGAATTTATGATCATGGATTAAATGTATTCATGTTAGGCTGACATAAATTAGGATAAGGATTCAGGAAAATATGAATGTTAGGACCAAAATTACACTTGGACAATAATGTCAAAAATTAGACACCCTAGGTTTTAGCACTCCTGTCTAAGCTGGGCACTATTGTCTAGAGGAATGAGACTTGAGGGGATGGATATGGGCCTAAAAGATCTACTTGGGTCTGTAAGGATTAAGTCTAAAAGGCTGTGGATGACTGGGAGTAAGTGAAAGAAAAGCCTAAAAGGGTTGTGCAATCAAGTAAGAGGGCCTATGGATTAGGTATCTTTAGCCATGCTCAAGTAACTAAATTATGTATTTTATATGACTACATTTACCCCCCATTTATTCTAGTGATGCAACAATGTGAAATACTAGGATAAAAGAAAAAAATAGAAAGCATACATGAACTTACATACAAAGGTGAAGCCCATGAAGCTTGTGTGATGCTGAGTAAAGTTGGATAGTGTATAGAGAGCAAATTGTGCAAGTGTGAATCTATTCTGATCTTGAGTAAGGTTGAGTAATCCCAGATTGTGTTGGATGATGTTGTACCAAAAGTTATATCATGAACAGATTTGAGTGCTTAATTCCTTGAAAAGTGGCTCAAGAATACAAATCCTAGCCCTTTGGCTCCATTATCACCTACTGAGTGAAGCTAGATGATCATGCATGTGATAATCAATGTTTGGCATATGTGTCCAATCCCTCTGAATAGATGGCTCAAGAATACAAAGATTGTCCCTTTGGCTCTGTCGTTGCCTCATGAAGTGAAGCTATGAAGTGATATTGATATATAATATATGTCATATGAGATGGATCATGGATATCATGGATGTTCTAAAACTCTGATAATGTGGTGTGGATAGCTAAATATATGCTGGAAACTAGTCCACTCTTAGCTATTCTGAAAGATGGAGATTAGTTCTATATAAAAGCCACTATGAAATTGATGCACTAGGCTTATGTGAAAGCCAACTTAGGAAATCATGTACTTAAGAAGTTAAACTTGTGTGAAATTTCAACTTGAAAAAATATGCCAACCACTTGCAGATGGAGTAAGGCACACAACTACTAAGAATGTTTGGGTAATAAACTGAACTCAAAAACAAAATAAGACCAATGTGCCTGCTCATTGCCCCCAATCATTGGTGTCTAGAACATGGATTCTGATCTAAAAGTTATGTCAACTATCTAATTTAAAACTAGAAGTGAGAGCCATCATGTCATGCATGATGCCCCCTATAGTTGGATTCCTTAAGAAAACTATACTGAAACTGCCGATTTTGACTAATCTAGATGTGCAAAAACTATAATTGAGCTAATGTTTTTTCCTGTTACTAGAAAACCTAAGTGTTTTCATACCTGGACAAGAGTTCCAAAATGAGGACACCCTTGTGTCTGGCACTATTGTCCATTTCTATCACTATTGTCTTGTGCTAAAACTGGTTATTGATATGGAATTGTCACTATTTTTTAATTTTATTCTGACTAGTTTGACGTCTAGATTTTGAACTGGGTGATATAAATGCTATTGTTTTGACTGTTAAGAGCTTTGATCTCTATGAAAAAAAACCCCTGTTTATTGCCCCCTCTTTTGAGGGTAGAAATGATTGAACCTTTAATGACTACCCTCAAAAGAAAAGAGCCCTATAAGTGTGTTATGCTGAATAGATACATGATAAAGCAATGATATTTGACAAGATATCTCTAGATATAACAATCTTTGTATTAAGAGATTATTAGATCAACATAGGTATGCCTGGATAGATATAACAATGTAAAATCATGTGCAATGTATTGAACTAGAATTGGGGATGTTAGATGTTAGTTGTTAGTTAAAGGGATGGAGCATGATGTCCATCATGGCATCTACGAAAGCAAGGTAAATGCATGATATGTATCATGACATTTCAAACAAGGATAAACAATCAAGAAACATGCATAAAAAGTAAGAAGTAAGAAGTAATAAGCATACAAGGTTGACTAAGAGGCCATGCAAACAAGGGACATGGGCACATTTCACTCAAATTGGAGAGCAAGCATACAAGGCATGTTCAAATGCCACATACACATATAATTTAAAATAAGCAAAGATTGGCACAAGGGCCACAAACGCATAGAAGATGACAAGCAAGGGACATTGGAAAATGTCCAAAGGTACACACACATGAATATAAGTAAAAAACATTGGCAAATGTTCTTAGGCACACATAAAAACAAAACTGGAACTAGAAATGCAATCACATTTAGCTACGCAAAGCAAGAAAGGAAAGCATGTAAAAAATATAAAGGTACAATCACATCTAACTAATCAAAACAAGAGTGAAGGTATGCAATACATATTTAGTACAAGACTAGGTATATGCTAGGAAATATACAAGTGCAAGATACTAATGAGCGTTGATGTGGTAATCTAGTAAGTAATGTATGTCAACATGATAACTAGAGTGTGTGGTGTCAGAATGACATAACCTGGATGGTGTAGTCATGTAGAATATGTCTCGAGTGGGAAGATGTATCAATGTGTGTTTTGAATGTAGAAGTAGGATGCCCCCTCAATGGGTAGAATGAATCAATCAAGGAACTGGAAGTCACTGCACACACTCAAAGAAGATCAAGTGAAGCATGGTAATGTAGATAATTGACAAACAATAGCATGAAACAACTAATGTAAGCCTAACCTAGTAGTAGAAATGTAAAACATGGATGATACATACACTTTAAATGTTTTTGGTGTTTTTGAATTATTTGAATGTTTTTATATTTTGATAGAAGCTATGTACAATCAATAATAAGGAGACTATGTACAAGAAATACTGAGAAACTATGTACAAGTAAGCAAAAAGAAACTATGTACAAGTAATACCGAGGATGAATGACACTAATCAAAGAGTGTCATGGGAGACTCCCTATCATGGTGTTCTATATCAAATAAAAGAATCATGCATGATTGTGAAGCATAAGGGAATGGCTATGAATATGATTCTAAATAGTTGGATTTATTGTCGGCATATTGGAAATCATAATAACCTGTGTTGTTCCACTCATCATTATCGTCTTGGTTTTGAACCAATGGTATGCTAGTGTTGACTTTTTTTATATCTGGATCTTTTCCTTTTATAAATTGTGTCTATGAATGATTTGCCTTAGGATGTTTAATAAATCTCAAACCTTATTGACAAACATTATAAACTGCTAAAATAGGAGTAGGGATGTCTTGAGCTTGCTTGCCCAACCCTTGACCTTGATAATCAAACTATTGTATATATTTTTTACCAAACCCATATTGCTTTGAAAGTTGAGCCTCATTTTGGAGAGGTATATTTGCATCTTTTTCATGCTTTACCTATGCTTGTGGTACTGTTTGTTTCTTTGCTTTTGCTTTTTGATCCTTTTGTTGTTCTGAGTCATGCTTTGGTAATCACTTTTGTATTATTTTTTAATTTAACCCTTCATGAATGTGTTTCTGTGTCATTATGGATTTCTTGACTGATTTACCTTGTATAGGGTCCTCATTAGCAATTATCTATTGTATATGTTTTTTCAACGCCAAACATGAATCTATGTGATACCCATGCATTTTATGATAAGTACAATAATAAATGGATCTTCTTGCTAGATGTAGAGGAGGTAGTTTGATCAAATTAGATTTAATCAGTTCCCTTAGTACCTCACTTGAACTCTTATTTGAACTTTGAATGATGCTTGAATCACTAGTTGTAAAGTTACTTTGTTGTGATTTCTTGATTTGATATGTAACATTGCTTGCAACTAATTGACGAGGTGAAGGTACATATACATGATTGGCACTAAGATGCCTTTGAGGCTATTGTATTATAATCTATTTTTCCAATGTTGTGATCTTGTCATGTAATAGCTGATTCTATGTTTGTAAATATGAAATTAACTTGCTCATACTAGTTATTTGATCCCTTAGAGTCTCACAAGTGCAAACCCTAGTTGCTTTCGGTTAAACATGTAAGCACATATGTTGAAGAGGTTTTGAATAGGCTATAAACTAAATGTATGCATTAATAACAATGGTATGGCCTGCATCACCTTTTTGAGGGGTGATAACATGGACCTGGTTAGAGGAAAAGTAGCTATCACCCTCTTGGGGGAGAGGAGGAGAAGGAAACTGTTTCCTGTGCTTAATATATGACATTGAAACTTGACAGGTGGTTATTAGCTTATGGAATGGATCCTCTAGGTAAAAACCATGTATATGGGATAAATGCATGTAATTGGATTTATAAGTTGTGTTGGGTGAATATTTTGTTAGCTAGCTAACTGGTGACCAAAATATTTCTTATCACCACATCATAGGGAGATGGGTCATCCTAGTGTGCAGCTTTACTACATCAACTGGAGACAAATCTCTCCTCTCATAAAGGGGAGGTTCCTTATTAAATATGCAGAGCTATATACAATATAAATAAGTAGAAATTAAGAAACAGGGGTGGGACAAACCATCCATCTCTCTTCTTTCAGAGATGATGCACACAAACAAAGGAGAAAATCTTGGCTATAAACACTGAAGGCACTTCTCTTCTTTCAGAAGTGTCCTTACAGGAAATAGCAAGAGTTACTTTCAGATAGTGAAATAACTAGTGATCAAAAGGGTGTAGTAATAGCAGGATGAAACAGAGCGCAAAGTCTCCACCTCAACTGCTCAAAGAGTATATCACAAAGGATAATGGGGGCACAAAGTCACCTTAGAATCCTCAACACAAAAAGAAAAGGAAAACACAGATTGAAATCAATTGTGAAAGCACAAAGTCTTCCCACAGTTGGTTTCAGAACACTTACCTATTACCTTCACTAATTCTACGTACTAAATTAAATTAATAAGGACACCTTCAGATGACACAATTCAAAACAACACAAAGTCTATGAAAAACCTGCTTTCTCATTCAAATAACAATGGAAATGAAATTACAATCTGAGCTCAAAGTCTCAGTCTTTCTCTTTCAAAATGGGTAGAGTTTGGCTCTTGTAAAATGAAAAGTCTCCATTGTAAAAAATGAGATATTACAATATATAACACTCCAAGAAAGACTTGGGCACTTATTTTCCATAGAACGGCCGATGCTGTGCATTCAATGCCTTGAATGCATTTCCAGGTTTATCAAAGGACTGCATTGAAAATAGGGCAACTATCTTAACTATGGCGTGTCATTTCATCCCATATGTCTTCTCTCGAGTCTGGATCATCTGGTCTGTCCCCTCTGACGTCTGTGCAGTTGTCCATTTGTCTTTACTTCATGGAAGGAAAAAATAGGCTGCATCCTTAAATTGCAAGCCAAAATACCTGCTTAGTGGACTATTCCACCTACTGAAATTACTTCTGTGTAGACATTTCAGGCTTTTCCCTCTTTCTGCTTTTGTCTTTTCCAGCTTTGTCTCTTCCTACTATGATTTGAGCTATCGGGCTATCTTTTCAGCCAGTCGCTTGGTTCTTCCTTCAAGTTCCATGCTTTATCTAAATTTCAATGAATATTCCCTTACCTTAAATTTGACGTCTGCGAGGACGTCATTGGTTAACTGTTTCAATAGTTCGAGTGGCCTTCTCGACTCCTTGGTTCAATCACTTTATTGGTTCAATCACTTTCTTACTCCTTGGTTGAACCATCGCTTTCATTTGAACTTGCCTTTGGAATCATCCATGTTGCTTCTCTCTTTGCTTGAGGCTACCTTTGAACTTTTGAACCATGTTGAACCATTGAACTTTGAACTCTTTCAATTCAAAGTTCAATCGGTTCATTGGTTTATTCTGTGTCTCACTCAAACACTACTTTCTTTATCTTTCTAAGCTTTGGTTGAACCTTTGAACCTACCGATTGAACCAACTTTAGTTAAACGGTTCAATGGTCCAATCGATTCATTCTTCGTTATTTGGCTACGTGTTGAACCCATTTCTTTCCTGCAGAGTCCATAGAAACCAACCTTGAGAGTCCGTAGATTTTAGCCTGCCTGCAGAGTTTGTAGATTTTTGGAAAGCTTGAAAAATGAAGAACCTAAATGCTTATAACAATTTTTGAAAGGGGAATAGAGGATTTTGGTCTGTAGGACCAAAATAGTTCAAATGTTGTCCAGAAATGAGTGATATTTTTGGGAGAAAACAACTGGCTCTAGTTGGGGAACTTCCTTCAGATTAGAACTTGGAACAGCTGAGGGGAGTAGAAACTAGAATCTCCAGTGCCTTGAAGTGTGCCATTGGGCTACAGAGTCGAGCTACCCAAAAATAAAGTTTCCAAAAAAATGAAAATGAAAAGAACAAAACAGAACTAAAGACTATACAGATATACATATGTACAGGTGAACTTATCTGATACTTCAAGAATTGAAGTACTTCAGATGCTGCTCCTTATGAGGTGAAGAAAAGGGGATGTCATCCTGATAAACCAATAGGAAACCATTATGTCCCCAGAAACAGTGATGGGCGAATAGAGCTCTCCACCAGGAAACCAATTTTTTGCATCTTCCTCTTGGCTCTTTCTTCTTCTTGCCCCATGGTAGGACGTGGTCTTCAATTTGAAAACAATAACTCCTTGCTCTCTTGGTGAAGGGCTCTTTTTGCTGATTTTAGAGTACAACAATATGGTCCACCACCATAGCTTACTATTCTACTGGTTCAGTCCAGCACATATTTTGATTATTCCCATTCAACACCTGCCAATCATTGGCACTATCAGGCATACTTGGTGTTGTTCCATCTAAACTAATTCTTAAATTGTCACCTACAAGATTTTCATCTGTTGAAACATGAATGTCTTTAGTAGATAGAAAATAATTACCCCTACCTGGAGACTCAAACAGAATTTGAGCTTCAAGCCTTGATGTCTGAGTGACAACGTATTTTGCCTCCTTCTCAGGAAGCAACCTCTGCATTACACCTTTCACATGGATTCTTGCCTGAGACGAGTCCATGCTTAATTCCCCTCGAACATCCTTGCAGAAGTTTTGCCCAAGAAGGATGCCATATGATGCTGGGACATCAGCCACTAGGATAGACATCTTGATTCGCTTGTCTAGAAAGGCAGCAAATGCAAATTGGGCGTCTTTAATTTGCTCCAATAGTGGCACTTGTTTGTTCTCCATGGAGAAGCATCTCCCAAATGTCTTGGTCAGTGTGAGACCCAGAGACTCTGCCACTTTAGCAGGCATGACATTGTCTGAAGCCCCGAAATCAATGATGCAATTGTTGAGCTGGTGACCATTTATCAACAAGGAAACATAGAAAGGCTCTATTTTCCTAGTGGCAGTAGGAGGGGTAATGACAAGATTGTTTGGGATGGGCATGTTCCTTGGGGGACCATGAGTTACTTTCTTAACCTTTTGTCTTGTAGGGATGGTTTGGTTCTTGACACATTGAACCAGCTTGTCCAATTGCTCAAGATGAGACTGCACAAATTTAAATTTAGATATTTGAATTTTGGTTTTCTTTATATGGTCAATGATATCAAATGCTTGGAATGAGCTAGGAATAGAGGATGGGAGTTCATCCTTTTGATTTTTGAAAGGGGGAGGACTGGACTGCGAATTTGAAGTAGAAGGCGTAGGGGCATTTGGGTACTTACCTTTCTCACAATTACTGGGTGTTTTGGCTGAAAAAGAAGAGTGGATCCCTACTTAGCAATTGAAACTACTAGTTGAGGTCACTCCTCTGCTTTCTCTTTATCAACTTGTTGAGCTGATTGATTCTTAGACCAGGTGAATATAACATATGACCCCTCAGCTGCATTGCCTTCTCTTCTGGGTTCATCCTGATAGTTCAAGAAACTGATGTGGGAGTCGCAGCTGATTCTTCTTGATCAAACTCAGGTTGGAAAGAGAAATCATGTTCTGTTTCCAAATATATAACTGCTGAGTTGGTTGGAGGTGTTTCAAGGGCAAGGTTCCTCTACGGGGGAGGAAGGTAATTTGGCTGCACTTGATTCCTGACAGCATTGCCTTGGTATGCCTGATTCTGAAATGTCTTCCTTGGCATATCTTGATTAGGAGAAGCAGACATAACTTGGGCCATTTGTCTTTTGAGGACCAGCAATTCATTTTCTAGCTTCTGCACCATTGGATCAGTGGTGGCTAAAGGGGAGTATTCAAAAGAAGGAGAAGATTTACCTCTGTTTAGATCTCTTCTTATCTTTCTAGCCAAGATAAGGTCATCTTCTACCTCAGTAGCCAAGTTCTGAGCAGCAACAAGGTCTATGTGCCTAGCTCATCTCAGCAAGAAACTCACTTCAGGTAGATGTGAGTTGATGAAAAAGCATTTGAGGTTCTGAGGCATCAGCTGGGTGACCATGGGAATCATGTGCCTCAGCTTGTCGAACCTGGCAATAAAATCTCTCATAGGCTCATGAGGCTCTTTTTTCATCTAGGTGAGTTGGGCTAGCAAGGCATGTGCATCTTCTGTAGGCTTGAACCTGGCTTCAAATTTGTCTTTTAGAGTGTCCCAGTCAGTCACTGATCTGGCTTGTAGGTGGTAGAACCAGTCTATAGCAGCACCTTGTAGTGTTTTCATGAATAGCTTGACCGCTATGTCTTCAAATTCCACCCCTATTACACCATAGGCTATGCTAAAAGCTGCAATGTGTTCATTAGGATGAACTTTCCCATCACCAAAGAATTTGGAGAAATTCTTCCTTGAACTGCATGGAAGCTCATGCAGAGGTGGAGTCAAATTCACTGAACCAAAAGAGTTACTCCAGGGGCCTTGAGCCATGATTTGATTATGTAGAAGTGGGATCACAAATATGGGTGGAGAATGGATAGGCAAAGCTCTGTGGAGAATGGATAGGCAAAGCTCTGTTAGCAAAAGAAAAAGAAGCTCTGCCTTGTGCTAATGACTTGGTAGGGCTAGGAGGAAGACTCCTAGTTCGTTGAAGGTGAGGTTGTGGAGGAAACAACTCAAAATTACTCTGTCGCACCAACTCAAAAGTAGGGTCAACAACACCTTGAGATTTTTGGCTTCTTGTATAATGTAGAGTTGTCAAATTGTAGAACAAAAATGGAAAAGAGCAGGATCTGCTTTACCTTGAAGCTTGAGACTTCAAACTGTGCGCTCTTCCCAGTGGCTCTAGTTTTGCAGACCAAATAATATAACATAGATGGAGGAAGATGGTAAGGCTATAATGATAATGGGTAAGACATGGAACAGAGTCACTAGAGTCTGTAATGGATAAGGGTTATAATGATGATGGGTAAGACACAGGTGATGTTTCAATTTGAAACTTGAGGTTTTGAATTACACAAAATTACTGTGTCCCCAGTGGAGTCACCAAAAACTGTTGGGTGAATATTTTGTCGACCAGCTAACTAGTGACCAAAATAGTTCTTATCACCATAGCATAGGGAGATGGGTCATTTTGGTGTGCAACTTTACTACATCAATCAGAGACAAATCTCTCCTCTCATCAAGGGGAGGTTCCCTATTAAATATGTAGAGCTATATACAATATAAATAAGTAGAAAGT
Source organism: Torreya grandis (assembly GCA_037957365.1). Taxonomy (NCBI): domain Eukaryota; kingdom Viridiplantae; phylum Streptophyta; class Pinopsida; order Cupressales; family Taxaceae; genus Torreya; species Torreya grandis. The sequence goes on along the minus strand of JARHVA010000517.1, from coordinate 767,728 downwards.
AAGACACAGGGGTGGGATAAACCATCCATCTCTCTTCTTTCAGAGATGATGCACATAGACAAAAGAGAAAATCTTGGCTATAAACGCTGAAGGCACTTCTCTTCTTTCAGAAGTGTCCTTACAGGAAACAACAAGAGTTTCTTTCAGATAGTGAAATAACCAGTGATCAAAAGGGTATAGTAATAGCAAGATGAAATAGAGCGCAAAGTCTCCACCTCAACTGCTCAAAGAGTATATCACAAAGGATAATGGGGGCACAAAGTCACCCTAGAATCTTCAACACAAAAAGAAAAGAAAAACACATATTGAAATCAATTGTGAAAGCACAAAGTCTTCTCACAGTTGGTTTCAGGACACTTCCCTATTACCTTCACTAATTTTGTGTACCAAATTAAATGAATAAGGACACCTTCAGATGACACAAGTCAGAACAACACAAAGTCAGTGAAAAACCTGCTTTCTCGTTCAGATAATAATGGAAATGAAATTACAACTTGAGCTCAAAGTCTCAGTCTTTCTCTTTCAAAATTGGCAGAGTTTCGCTCTTGTAAAATGAAAAGTCTCCATTGTAACAAATGAGAGATTACAATATATAGCACTCCAAGAAAGACTTGGGCGCTTGTTTTCCCTAGAACAACCCATGCTGTGCATTCAATGCCTTGAATGCATTTCCAGGTTTGTCAAAGGATTGCATTGAAAATAGGGCAACTATCTTAACTATGGCATGTCATTTCATCCCATATGTCTTCTCATGAGTCTGGATCATCTTGTCTGTCCCCTCTGACATTTGCACAGCTCTCCATTTGTCTTTACTTCATGGAAGGAAAAAATAGGCCACGTCCTTAAATTACAAGCCAAAATACCTGCTTAGTGGACTATTCCACCTACTAAAATTACTTCTGCACAAACATTTCAGGCTTTTCCCTCTTTTTGCTTGTCTTTTCCAGCTTTGTCTCTTCTTGCTGCGATTTGAGCTATCAAGCTATCTTTTTAGCTAGTCGCTTGGTTCTTCCTTCAAGTTTTGTGCTTTATTTGAATTTCAACGGATATTCCCTTACCTTAAATTTGACGTCTGCTGGGACGTCATTGGTTGATTGTTTCAACGGTTCAGTGCACCTTCTCGGCACCTTGGTTCAATCGATTTATTGGTTCAATCACTTTTCTGCTCCTTGGTTGAACCATCGCGTTCATTTAAACTTGCCTTTGGAATCATCCATGTTGCTTCTCTCTTTGCTTGAGGCTACCTTTGAACTTTTAAACCATGTTGAACCATTGAACTTTGAACTCTTTCGGTTAAAAGTTTAATTGGTTCATTGGTTTATTCTGTGTCTCACTTAAACACTACTTCCTTTATCTTTCTAATCTTTGGTTGAACCTTTGAACCTACCGATTAAACCAACCGATTGAACCAACTTTGGTTCAATGGTTCAATGGTCCAATCGATTCATTCTTCGTTATTTGGCTAAGTGTTGAACCCGTTTCTTTCCTGCAGAGTCCATAGAAACCAACCTTGAGAGTCCGTAGATTTGAGCCTACCTATAGAGTTTGTAGATTCAAGCCTGCAGAGTTCGTATATTTCTGGAAAGCATGAAAAATGAAGAACCTGAATGCTCAGAACAATTTTTGAAAGGGAAAGAGAGGATTTTGGTCTGTAGGACCAAAATAGTTCAAATGTTGTCCCAAAAATGAGTGATATTTTTGGGGGACAACAAGTTGTATAACAATATGTTTATAAATAACATTTCTCATGAGAGATTGCAAGCAAGGGATAGAAAGCATGCATTTATGCATGAATGTATAGAAAGTTTTGACATGAATCATAACCTTTCTAACATGTTTAGCATGATAAACTTGAAATTTTTTCCATATGAGTGATAGAAAGTAAAGGGTATAGATCATGAATTTTTTCATAAAGACATATAAGCTTTTGACATGTAACATAACATTACAAATGCATTTAGCAAAATGGAGTTGAGAATTATTTCGTATGAGTAAAAGAGAATATGCGAAAATAATTTTGAAATTTTGTGCATTTTTTGCAATGAAGTTTGTAATATCATCTCATATAATGAAACATAAGCATGAAATGAAAAGGATGAAGCTTTGTACTAACATATGATAAACTTCATCATTCATGTACATGATAGGGCCCATTATGGTTTCCTTGTTATTTGCAAAAATTGTAAGAAAAATTTGTACATAAGTGAGAATCATTTTTGCAATTTGATTATGGATGTAAGGTGATACCTCAAGAAGAAAATAGGTGCTAGTACATGCAACTAGGGATTTAACAATAATAGTTTTGCAAAATACTATAAATTTTTGAAATTGAAATTGAATTTATGAGTTAAGTATGCAAGTAAAATTTCATAAATTTATGGGAAAGTGTTTTATTTAATGGGACCTAGTAGATGCAACTAGGGTTTTGAGGATTTTTATTTGAAATTACCATGAATTTTTGAAATTTGAAGTGATTTTTTAATTTTAATATGCAACTAAAAATTTAGAAGATTATTAAAAAATTAATAGGAGTTAGTTGATGCAACTAGGGTTTGAAATAAAATTTATTTTAAAATTTACTACAAAATTTTAAAATTTTAGGGGAATTTTTTATTTTAATATTCAAGAAAAAATTTAAAAATTAATGTGAAAAATCAGCTAGGAATTTACCCTAGGGTTTATAAAGTTTTAATGTGAAATTCAAAGTAAGTCAGGGTCACCAAATGTTTTATTATTTTTTAGAATAATGGAGTTTTATTCCTAATTAAATAAATGGGTCTGAGTAGGTTAAATTAGTAAATAATGTAAAATAATTAAGCCACTGATTTGTGTAAATAGATTGTATTTTTACCTTTTCTAAAAATAGTAATAATAGAGAGAAAATCAAACTTAGCTAGAAACTGACTAAGATGGATGTTGCAAGGTCTAGAAATTTTTGTGCAGGCTTGGGAGACTATCGCAAACAAGATCTTGGAGTTCATTTTTGGATTGGACAGGAGCATCAAAAGTGGGATACCCTATTGTTTATCACTATAGTCTTTTTTCAATGCTATTATCTAGGTGATATGAGTTTTTTGAGTTCTACTTGACAAGCCTGTGTTACCCTATCAGTGAAATATCAAAGTCTAGAAGTCTATGAAACTTGATGTGATTTTATTTTAATCTTCAAATCCCTAGGAGCTTTTTGTGCTTGAACTTGAATGGCAACTTGGGAAGGAGAGAGAAAGGGGTCAGTGTGTAAAGGATACACTATACACACTTCACACCCCACTGTGGGCATGTTACCTACATACCAATACTCAAAGGAGGGATCAAGTTAATGTAGTTCTCCCATTGAAGTGCTTGGTGCAATTATATATGAAAATGCAACTACATGCAAAACTAGGTGTATTTCAGATGGCTAGGGGTTGGTGTAAGGGTTTGAATAAGCTTGGAATAATGTTGGAAGGCTGTATGCAGAGAATAGGGAAAAGTGTTCAAATGTACTTACTTGTATTCTTCCTTCTCTCTTGTAAATGAGTGCCAACCCTTCTAAATGGACTTTGAATGGCCTTTTATAGGGAAATTAATGATTGTGGGTTAAATGAATTTGCATCAAGCCGACATGAATTAGGAATAAGGATTCAGGAAAATATGATCGTTAGGACCAAAAGTACACTTGGACAACAACACCAAAAATAGGACACCCTGGGTTTCAACACTCCTATCCAAGTTGGGCACTATTTTCTAGAGGGAATGAGACCTAGGGGGATAGATCTAGGCCTGAAAGAGTTACTTGGGTTTGTAAGGATTATGTTTGGAAGGTTGTGGATGACTGGGTATGTGTGAAAGAAAAGCCTAAAAGGGTTGTGCAAGCAAGTAGGAGGACCTATGGATTAGGTGTCTTTAGCCATGCTCAAGTAACCAAATTTATCATTTTATACGACTATAATTACCTATTTTATATTATTGTTTATTTGATTAGTTTAAACGTTGTTAAAACCATTGATATATAAACTAGGTGGATATTTCACTCTATCTTTCACCAATACAAATTCTTTCAAACCAAGGGGGTTGCTCTCAATTTATATACCAAAAAACAACACCAAATAAATTGTTTTATGAAGTATTTCTAATGACTGACATCTACAATGTTTACAAAAGAATATGCAACCCGTCACATGCTACATCCATTGCATATAATCCTTCACACTTTAAACATGTTACTAATCCATACATGATTGTAATTTAAATGTTTGCATAGAAGTGAAATATTGAATGTGAAGTTATTTAACTTTTAGGAAATAAGTACTATGCTTGTTAGAGATCAGTCTTGAGCTCTTTTGAGTGTTTGGTATATTAGCCTAGTTGCAAGGAATGTAAATATGCAATTAATGTAAATAACACATCAATAACAAAGACATATAACACAAGACATATCATAGAGAAACTCAATGTAAGAAAATTCAAACAAGAGTGAATCCATGCTTCCTCATCTCCACTATGTTTTACAGTTTACAAACTTTCACCTTTTTGGGTTTATAAGGAAAACCAACCTCACGGGCTCTTATACGCTTAATGATCTATTTTTTTATTTTGTGAGCAACCATTAGAGAAAAGTGTGGGAAAGAGAAGGAGAGTAGCACTTCTCCTATACTCGTACATTATTTTTTCTCCCCAAAAGAGCACCATCCCAAAGCATGGTGCAACTAGGAGAAGGTAGAAGTGTAGGATGATTTGGGAACAACATGTGAAAATACATTAAAAGATGTGAAGAAGGAATATTAATCTCAGAATGAAGGCATGAGGCTACCTAAAATAGATGCCATGCCCTAAGGAGAGATGCCATTATTGGTACAAGCCTAGGTGTAATAGGAATCTGATTGGAATGTGAAAATTTTAATAAATTTAAACCAATTTTTCTTTTATCTAATTATTTATGGAGATAGTTTCATTAATATTTTAATGGCTAAAATTTTATTAATTTAAAATTTATAAAAAGAGTATATTTTTTTGCCTTGAAGCTTGCTTGGGAGCATTATTGATTCAAAATCTGAAAAAGGGAAAGGTATAAAAACCTAAAAATTTTTAGCATTGTCTAGTTAGGAGACCAAAACCATGTAAAAAATGAATTTTGGTATAAATGTTTATAAATATTCAGATTTAATTGTTTCCATCTTTTTTAGGCATTTTAATGGAAAATAATTAATTTAGTATCTCATAAAAGGTGAAGTGTTTTGAGTTGAAGCAACATTATCTAGTTTACGTGTGTAACCCACGCGTAATTTGTTTTTGTAAAATAATTTTTTTCTTGGATTGATTGTTATAGTGAAAAAATAGGAAAAATGGCTAGTTTACAACACTTGTTAATGCTTGATTTTTAGAAATCTTCTGGTTAAATATTTAGTTTGTTGGGTCATAAGATACTTATGATATGTGAGTATCAGAACATTGATCAAATTGTACTTAAAAATAAACAAGACAAAAAGATGAACATGAGGAATATGATAGACTTCATAGGGAAACATTAATGTTGCTAAAACTTTATGTGGTTGATAATTTAATTTGAGAAGTTAGAAATGCAATTATAGCTTCAAATTTGTGGAAACATTTAGTAGATAAATGTTAAGCTTCAAAAGTTGGAAAGGTAATATACTTGAAAAAATTATTGTTTTATACTAAGATACAGGAGGGTAGTTATATTTCTATGTTCTTGTTATAGCTAAAATACATTTGTGATCAATTGAAAAGCTTATAGATGAGAAATATTTGATTGATATAATACAGTAAAACATTTTCCATCATTTGAATCATTTGTTGAGTCACTACACATGATCATAGAGACATAAACTATTGACTTCGATAAGTTTTTCATAATTCTCATGTAAAAATAAAGAAGGCAAGATCAGTTAGAAACAACATCTAGTTTCATAGAGAGTGGATTCAGTGCATGTCATTTCAAGGGAAGAGGAAGAAAATATAGTGGTAGTAGTTTGTCAAGTGACAAGGCTTTCAAAATCACTATTAAGTCTAAGTGGAAATTACATTATTGTAATAATCTAGGGCATTTTAGGAGGAATTTTTGAAAGAAACAATATGATTTAGAAAAATAATATAAATAATTCACAACCTAAAAATGTGGTTGAAGAAGATGAATAAGGTTTGGTGGGTAATTGTGCATTTGTGGCATTAAATAACCATTCAGTGGAGTCAAGAATTTGGTAATTTGACTTGGGTGCATCCTAACACTACATATGTCACAAAAACTAGTAGGTAAATTTTGTTGAAGATGATAGTTGTAATGAAATAGTTTCCTTAGTTAATGTTTAGGTTCACTATGTTAGAGGATATGGTGGTGTCCATATTGCATTTAACAATTTTATTACTTACAATTTAAATAATGTTAGGTTTGTGCCTACTATGATTAATAATCTTCTTTATATAAGTGAAATTATTGGAAATCCTAACCTTTATGTGGAGTTTAAAGAAAACAAATGCATGGTTAATACTATTCATGAGAATAATTCATTATTTTTAGTATTGGTAACAAGGGATTGTATAAACTGGTGGGTCCCAAAACAAAAAATGAGCATGCACTAGTAGTGGTTGAAAACATTAGTGAACTTTGGTATTAGAGGCATGGTCACCTCGATTACCAATATTTGCATACATTAATTAATACTAACATGGTGAATGGACTTTCATCTATTAAGAAGAATTAGAATGTATGTTCAGGATATCAAATAGATAAGCAATTTTGACACCCATTCGACATTGGTAAGGGACCGAGAGCCAAAGGAGCATTGGATTTTGTATGTGTGGGTTTGCATGGTCTAATGCAGACACCTTTAATATCTAGAGATTTGTATTACTTATTGATTGTATATAAGTTTTATAGGAAATTGTGGGTTTATTTTAGTGGTGAAGATAATATTTCTCACTATTCACAATCATATTAAGAAAACCAATACAAGAGGCTAAAGTGGTACCGCACCATGATGAAATAAATATAAAAATATGACTTTCCTAAATTTTGGGAATGGAAATCTATAAGGCCAATAAAACAAAATGTGCAAGGTTAAGAATAGGTGAATTTTGATCTTACTATTGTTTCACAAGTATTGAATCCAAGCATTATTTCAGAGACCAACTTGGAACCTATTGTGCCCTAAAACACACACACACACACACACACACACACACACACACACACACACACACACACACACACACACACACACACATACACCATTTTAATTTTTTCAAATAGGGGCCCAATATTAGTTGAACATCTTTTTGAGCTTTTCTAAAGCAAAAGCCTATAATACATAAGTTTGAAAAGTGCAAGTTTAAGGAATTTATCTGATGCTTGGGAAATTTGCTTGACTATCTTGGTTTTTTGGTTGTTTTATTAACACAATTCGTCGGTTTCATCTTGTTTTCTACAAGGTGTTTTCAAAGTTGAAAGGAATCAAAGTTACATCTAAGCCATGCTATATGTTTAACTCTTTGCCTTAGATTTTCTTTAAATACTTACATTAGGGGTTTGATTTATGATTTTTTAATAGCTAAGCAGATTGACGTAATATGTTGTTAGTGGGTTTTTTGCCTTTACTATGTTATTATAGGTTAATTCATATTTAGGCATTTTCTAGAGCTTCTTAGAGTTTATCTACCTAGCCAAGCAACATCTTTCCACTCATTCACAGCCTTAGTAAAAAACATGTGTCACTATCCTGGCCTCTTAATGGTGACATCAACATGGACCTCTATCTAGAAGATCTCAAGTAAGCAGAGTAGCGAGAGTCATTCACATGTCATCATCCTGCTAGTCTAGTGATGAAATCAACATGGACCTTTGTACATAATATCTCAAGCAAGTGGAGTAACTAGACTCATCCACATGTCATCCTCCTCTTAGCTTGATGGTGATGTCAACATGGACCTTTGTACAAAAGATCCTAGACAAGTAGAGTAGTGAGAATTGTCCACGTGTCATCATCTCACTATATCATCAATGATGTCAACATGGACCTTTATACAAAAAATCCTAGTAAAGCAGAGTAGAGAGAATCATCCATGTGTCATGACCCCCTATCCCAATAGTGATGTTAGCATGGACCTTTGTATGGAAGATCCTAGGCAAGCAGAGTAGTGAGATCCATTCACGTGTCATATTCCCACTCACCTAGAAACCCTTGATTTATGCACAAGAAACAAAGCCTATTTATTCAATAGAGCAACGAGATCCTCCCACTTGTCACCATCTTGTTAACCCATGACCCAAAGATCAAAGTATACTAAACAAAGCCTATTTATTTAGTGGAAAGACAACACACTTACACATGTCCTTTGAAGACATGTAAGTAAATGATAAAGACACACTAGTATGTCCAAGAGAGTGGAAAAGAGACATTTGTCATATTAATTTGACTAAGCATCCATGAACATGTGGAAGAAGCCATGTGACACTAAAGGCCATAAAAGTCAGTTTTATGAATTTCATATGAAAAGACTAGGTAGAGAAAAGCAATAAAAGTCATTGCAACCATTGAATTCACATGAATAAATGAATTATTGCATTCAATTCTCATGGCTAACATAACTAAAGCAATATATTTTGAATTGCCAAATCCAATTTAATCACATTGCTTTTAAACATCTGAGTGCACACTATGAATTTAGAGCTTTCTTACAATGAAGAAATTTTTGACTTTTCACATAGTGAAATATTTTCAAAACAAGAGATTCAATGGCAACCACAAATCATATCTCAGTTCCCTCTACATACTCTATTATGGGGTTGACTAGATATACTAATACAATATTTTATTCAACAACCTTGATCCATAAATTTAAGCATTATTCTACCATTTGGGATGTGGTCAAGGTAACCCAACCGTACAGAGCTGAGGATCAATTATCCATCTTCACATAAACATACATAGATGATTTACTCGACATCAAAATAGTGGGTCTCCACAACATATCGACCAAGCCTGAGGTAATGCCATGGATAGACCTATTGTTTTAATTATTCATAAATGATAACATTGTTGGAAAAAATACTACACTTCAAGTTAAGTAAAATGCTAGTTGCATATATTAGTGGCAATGCCTTCTAAAAGAATTACAAACTTCTAGTGTTTGATATGAATTACAAAAAAGATATGGTGAACTCATGATTTCTCAACAATAATGTCAGCAATAAGTTGTGGGAATGGGTTAGTAACCCAAACAACTTCATAGTCCAGGGCCCCACCTCTGCCATTCCTATCATTGTCTTTAGGCTAGGGGTGAGAATTTTTATGGCCCTTTTGATTAGAATATATGGTTTTTCAATCATTACCTACATTAATGAGATAGGGGTCCCTTTGTTGGACATAATTATGATATCCAAAAAAATCAGAGCTATTAGAGAGATCATCAGCTCTAACTTCATTCTCAGAATCAACAATCTTGGAAGTTTACTAGTTGAAAACTTCTATATGATGTTATACGTATTGGATGTTATAACTATGATAATCCACTCATCATTTGAGGAACCCTAACAACCATCCACAAAATATCCTTAGAACATGATATGCGATGAATTCAACATTCTCCATGTGTACAGGTTCAGGAAGAACATGAAGAGGTTGACTGAAACATTTTACCCTATGGTTTATCAGACAATTTAGGAAAATAATATGCCTAGATTGTTTGATCAAATAAAAACATTTTGATAAAAAATGGATGATTATTGGTTGTACCCTAAGAGCACAGTAATCAAAATTGAGGGCACAAAGGTACACTCTTTATACCTACCAAGGATTATGCCCGATAAGGTAGTTGGACAAGATAATGTTGCCTAATTGGCATATAGTGTTGATATTGACTTAAATAAATCCAAGCAAGCAACAATCCATCACTCCCCTCTCAGTATTGGCATAATGTAAAGATATTTTGAGGTGGCCATTACATGCAAAGAGCCAACATTTCTATGACTGTGGCACAAAGGATCCAATATGATCCTACTATCATCAAAGAAGATGCTAGTCAACTATGGGCACTAGTATTATGATCATGAAAACATATTTCTAAATGTTGAAGATGATTTCGAAGTGGTCGTTAGGATGCAAAGAGCCAACATGTCTATGATTGTGGTGTAGAAGATCTAATATGAGCCTACTATTACCAAAGAATAATATTTTGAAGTGGTTATTAGGATGTAAAAATCTAACATGTTTATGATTGTGGTGTAGAGGATCCAATATGAGGCCTTCTCCATCCCAAACATATTTATACTTGTATCTTCCTATTCTATATGGAGAAGAATTTTGGTTGTTAAAGCTTAACAAGAAATTCTGAAGAAGTTCTACAATTTTAATCTTGATGTGCAAATCTTGATTCTTCTCCAGCTTGTGGATTGTGTAAGAAGTGTTATCATTCTAGTTTCTTAGCCATTAGTTATGTATAAGTTATATTTTATTTACAATCATTCATATTAAGCTATAGTTTATCTAAATACCTTTCACATATAAATCATAATCCCCCTTGTAAATGTGTTATTGTAGTCTAACAAACATGGTAACCTTTGATTTCATGTGTTGAAGTATGCTATATTTTAGATCCCTTTGACTCATAATTATATTTATTTATTAGTGTGATATGGTATCTTGCAATAATCTTTGGTCTTTGATCTATTGTCTAACCTCTAGTTCAAGTTCTGGTCTTGAAAGGTTTCATCTGGTGTGGTCCACAAGCCTCATTTCCTACCATACCTTTCCCTCCTTTTGAGTTTATTTTGAGGTCTAACCCACCTTAGTTAGAACCATCATCCTTACACCTAGTTTAAGTACATTTAGATTCACCCATCTCTAACTCATATGTGGTAAACAATCTATCTCATTCACCACTATTCTACCAATAGGTTGTTTATAAAATCCAATACCCCATGACTCATGCCTTAGAGTGAATACCTTTTCATTGATCCTAAAACATTAGAGGTTACCTTGCAAATGTTTTCATGGTGTGCATAAAACCCAAATCAATAGATTCAAACTTAATATGGAAATAAAAGGAGGGCCCATCCTATGCCTCTATTTTATTTTAAAAGAATCACTTGCGTTGCAATGGAAGCACCCAAAATACTTACAAGGTCAACCTCATACACTAACATACTATTCCCACTTTTGGAAATCTATAGAAAATTTAGGTCTTATAAAGGAGTTATGAGATAACCCCAAGCTCAATCATTCTCTCCAAGCAGACAAACCCATCTTCCATTACTCCTGATGGCCCATTCACAACCTCAGATCTAAGTTCTAATTCAGGATCCAAATTGATTGATTAGTTTTGCTATTAATGTTGCAAGAGCTATCAATGACTTACCCAGGAGCCCTGAGAAATATGTCTTCCTTTTCTCCCTCAAGAGGGAGGATTGCAAAAGAACACATTAAGGCCTTCAAAATTGCTTTGGGAATTTTGAATGTAACCCATAAAGACGTGGCATGCAGACTATTTCCCTTCACATTATAAGATGTGGCCTATGACTGGTTTCTTAATATCCCAAAAGGTTCAATTACCTCTTGGGAAGAATGTCAAAAAACTTTTTTAGCAAAATTTGGTCAGGCAATCATTATAAATAATGTTTATCAACACTTTTCAAGCATGAGAAGAGAGCCAAATGAGCCAATTCAAGCCTTCAATGCTAGATTTCAGAAGATGTATAACAAAAGTGAGAATTTTTACACACCCAATGAGGAGTTGGTCCTAGAAATGTACAAGAATGCTCTAGAACTTGTGACCATTATCTTACTCCATAGATTTGTTAGTATTGATACATTATATTTGGCTTATAATTGAACCCTCAGATACATTATTTAGCCCAACTCACTCTTGGTCCTATTTTTATGGCTTGCAATCCAATTCCAAATACAAATCAAAGCACTGTGGCCCAAAACTAGAACCTAGTTTATAATTAGTTTCCCTTAATCCAAGCTCTACCCAATCGATATATTGACTTCCTAAATAATTTTGTGCCTAACCAACAAAACCTAAATCAATCATTGATACTAGTTTATATTGTTACAACACAATAAGCAATTCTAATTCCATAAAAATATAGTTGGAATCAATCCATAGGATGGTCTAAAAATTGAGCAATGATTTTCTAAAACATGCAAAAAAACATGGGTAAAACTTGAGGCCTTAACACCAATCAGAGCTTTGGATTCTATAGATATAATAGGCCTTTCAATGGGTCTAGGAATAATTAAGAACAATAGGTCCCATCCAGCAGGATGTTAGAGATCAATATTATGGAAAAATCCAGTCCTAATTGGTGCAAGGTTCATAATGTTACGTAACATGGTGAGCTTGAATACATCAAGTTATACATAACCTTTGAGATTTTTAGAAAGAGCTGGATAGGCAAGAAGGCTATGCATATAAAAAAATCTTCTTCCTCTACTAATCCTAGACACTTCAACACAAAAAATGGTCTTTGAGACCTATGATCTCCCATTTATAGAAGAGGATTATAATGAAAAAGAGGACAATATATATGAGGTTCATGCATTCTAGTAGTTCTAGAAGAACAACTACAATCTGAGGAGGAAATAACTAATTATCACTTCAACAGCTCTGAATAATAATGCTAGTACTCCTCTAAATTCTCAAGGTAACAACAACCCACATCCCCTTAGGAGAGATGAATAATTGTAGATCACATAACCTCAAAGCAAGGTTGGGTACAACATTGTTGAAGATATGAATAAGTTTAAGGCCAATATCACCCTACATGAACTGGTTCAGATCACCAAACAAAGAGAACTATTGCTCAAAACCCTAATTGTGTTATCCTTTGCATCAAAAAAATCCAAAGTTGTGCATACTAATTTGATGGTATTTAAATATAAATATGAAGTACTGTCATTTCTCCTACCTATCTAAATGTTCAAAAAGAACATGCATAACTGCTTGGTTAAATTAGGCACCTCGACCAATGTGATACTAATAGCTAATGCCAGAAGTTAGGCTTGACCCCTGACAAGTCAAAGAGAGTGGTATTACAATTAGACAAGCCTTCAGTCCTATGTGTTAAATAATTAATGAATGTGTGCATTCAATTGACATTTGATCCACATGTGTAGTATACCATTGACATCTTAGTTATTGACATTCTAAAAGCCTACAGGTTGTTACTATGTTGTGATTGGTCCAAGACATTGAATTGATACATGGCCACCATCTTCTGACACACATGGTTGCCCTTGAAGGGGGTAGCTAACCAAATTTGAGTGGACTACGAACCTAAGATGAGACACTTAATCATTGAGTACAATGTCACAAATGAAAAGGTATACTTTGTATCTTCACATGCAGGCATATAGATGCTTACCGCTAGACAAGAACATGCATTTCATGAACAAGAATTTGAAAAGACATCTTAGCTATGGACTCTTCATTTTGATAGAGCCAGGTTAAAAGAATATTGGTATAGGCATGGCCCTAACAGATCCAAATGGAAAGAAGTACCTTGCTCTTTATAGGTTGCAGTTTCCCTACATAAACAATAGAGTAAAATATGAAGCTATGATCTTTGGCTTACAATTTGCACTCAAGCATAATGTTAAACTATTGTATATCTTTAGTGATTCTAAACTAGAGGTCAATCAGATCAAAATAAAGTATCAATGTAAGCTCACTTATCTAAATAAGCACAAACATAGAGCTTGGGATTTGATTGAGTCCTTTTAAGGATCTAACACGAAATCCATTCCCAAAGAGTAGAACCAAACAACTAATTTTCTAATGACCTTAGCTACTAACCTGACACCACTTTAGGAGTCAAAGATGCCAAATTTCTTAGTGGAGTTGGTCCTTTTCCCCCTTTTCCTAGATAACATGGACAACTACCAGGTGTTTGAGGATGACCAACATATAGTGCATTTTATGAACAACTCTAGAGCTTTTGAATCTCAAATAATAGATGAAAAGGATGTTAAACCCATGCATGGTAAAGACCTCAAAGATGATGGAATTTTGTAATTAAAGGATAGCCACATTCCTTTGAGCATGGTCTCTTTAAAATGAGTTTTTGATCTAGACCCCCAAGCTTAGAAGCAAAAACCACCAGGAGCAACTAAATTAGCTTTTACCAAATAAAATTTTGGTACTAACCAACACTCTCATCAGGTGAATGTAGGATTAAATTTCACTCACATTGAGATAAAAAATCTAAAAGACCTACTTACAAAATATAAATATGTGATAACATGAACATACAAAGACCTGAAAGTCTTCAACCCTAGAGTCATTACTCACACTATCCTATTAAAGCCAGATCATAAGCATTTTAGGCATAGATAGAGGCCAATAAATCTAATTTTGGAACCTTTAATTCAAATAGAAGTATATAAGTTGTTCGGAGCCAATATTATCTTCCCAATTAGGAACTCTACTTCGGTAGTAAATTTGGTACTAGTCAGGAAAAAAGTGGGGAAATCAGACTCTATGTTGATTTTAGGAACCTAAATAGATCATCAAAGAAAGATAACTACCTCTTGTCTTCATTGGATGAGGTAATTAAAATGGTAAGTGGACCAAAGATGGTGTCCTTCTTGGATGAATTCTTTGGTTACAATCAGGTGTTAGTAGAGGCAAAGGATCAAATGAAGACTGGATTCACAATAAAGTCAAGAACTTTTGCATACAAGAGGATGTCATTCAACCTAATTAATAAAAGAGAAACCTTTCAGAGAGCCATGAAATTCACTTTCCAAGTTGGCAAGTGCATAATCCTATACATGGATGACCTCACTTGTTATCCAAAAATAGAGTTGATCATGTAGACCATCTCTAAAAGGTGTTTGATAGATGCAGAAAGTATGGAGTGTCACTTAACCTAAAGAAAAGTATATTTGGAGTTACTAAAGGGAAACTATTAGGCCATATCATCACCAAATATGGGATCTCCATTAATCTGGATTGGGTGCAAGCCATATCCAAGTTGACATCTCCTAATAATAAGAAGGAATTTAAGTATTTCTTTGGTAAGATAAACTTTGCGTTAAAATTCATTTCTAGATTTGTAGAGATTATCAAGCCATTAAACACCATGTTGAGGAAAGATGCTAAGATAAAATGGATGACAAAAGACCAGAGAGTTTTCTAAGACATCAGAACTTTCATTGCTCAAGCTCTAGTTTTGATTAGTTTAGATTTTAGTAAGGATTTATATATCTATTCTTTTGCTTTAGAACATGATGTGGTTGTTGTGCTTACCCAAAAAGTAAAAGATAATAAACATCCCATTACCTTCATGAGTACCAATTTGAAGGATGTTCAGTTAAAGTACTCTATGATGGATAAGAATTTTTATGCACTGATTAAAGCTATTAAAAAGTTTAGGCACTATATTCTAAAAAATAAAATGTATGCCATTATTTTAGATCATGTTGTCAAGCTCACGCTTGGCCATAATGAACTAGGCAAAACAAGTGGGAAATAGATGGATAAACTTCAAGAGTTTGACCTTGAGATCAGGGAAAGCAAGATGGTAAGAGGTAAGGGGGTTATCCAATTGATGATTGAGACTGATCCACAAATCGATATTGAACACAATAATGAGATTTAGGTAATAGGTGGCTAGTGGTACACTCAGATCAACTATTATTTGCTCACATGCATGTGTCCTTTGAAACTAAATAGAGAGCAAATATGAGCACTCAGGCTCAAGTTGGATCATTAAATGATCAAGAAAGGAGTCTTGTATAAAAATAACTATGAAGGCATCTATCTGATATGCATTTCAAAAGAAGACATTACATACATCTTGAACAACCTGCATCAAAAGATAGGTAGTGAACATCCCTCAAGAAACACAATAACTCAGAAGATTCTGATGATAGGATATTAATAGTCTATAATCTTTAAGGATGCCCACAATCATATCAAGACCTACCATGACTACTAGGTATTTAAGTAGAGAAAAGTAAATGCTTCCATGCATTTGCAACTAGTCATTAAGGGACGTCCCTTTTCCTAACAAGGCCTTGATTTTACTGGGGTGATAAATCTAAACTCTTCAACATGACATAAGTTCATCCTCACAACTACTGACTATTATACCAGATGAACTAAAGCTGTAGCAACAAAAAATTCTAGAGTAATTGGTGTCATCAAGTTTATGAAAGAAAATATATTGATCAAGTTTGGCACTCCCATTTCCTTAATTTGTGATAATGGTCCAACTTTTCAATATTCTAAATTTATAAAATAGACATATGACAATCAAATCACAATCAAGTTCTCTTCAAACTACTACCCAAAAGGAAATAGAGTATTTAAATCCACCAATAAGAATATGATGGATGTTATTAAGAAGTTGTCATTAGACAAACTAAGATAATGACATCTCTTATTGAAGTATAAACTATGGGTAGATAGAACCAGGCACAAGCAAACCCTGAATACTTCACCTTTTCTATTAGTGTATGGACAACAACCAATATTCCCTATTACTCTCAAGATACCAACGTACTAGTTCATGCAAAATTACATGGAAGAAGATGAAAAAGTACAATCTAGACTATTATACATAGTTTACATGGGGGATGAAAGAACTGAAGTACTACATAGCTTTAGCAAACATAAAAAATTGTTAAAATACGATTTGACAAAAGATCCAAGATTAAGGCCTTCAAGATCTTAGACTTAGTGCTTCTATGGGATAAAACACATGAGAAGAAATGACAACATGATAAGTTCACTTCTTTATGGATTGGACCATATCAAATATCAAAGATCTTAGGTAAGATTGCCTTCTGATTGAAAGACCTCCAAGCTAATGACCTCACCTTTCTAATCAATGGATAATTTTTTAAGCATTATTTCATGGCTACTCTAATTAGAGATGCCTTAGGATAATTATAAGTGAAATTTGTAGATGTAGGATTAGAGTAGATTTCTTTCTTTCCAGATTAAATTTTATGCTTTTTAGAATAAGTTTTTGTTTTCTAGGAGTACTCTTTCCTTATTTTTGCATTTTTTGCTTTCATTAGATTAGTTGTTATGCTTTCCAGGTTAGTTTTCTAAAATTGTAGAACAAAATCATTAATTTTAAATGTTAGAACTACAAAAATAAGGGGACAATATATAAGGGAGCACAATTAGTTTTCATAATGATTTATTTTTATAGTACTAGACTTTCTGAAGTTAATGTATGTTTTGTAATTAAACTAGGTTCTATTTGGGATGAATAGGTTTCTTATGGGATTTACTTTGATATACTCATGTAAATTTTAGAAAGGCTTTGTATTTCAGAGGATTTATTGCACTATAACATGTTAAAACTTGGATGAGAGATAATAAATATATGATTAGATACACACTGACAGGGACATATTGACAAAATAAGTTTTCTTATACATACACCCAACCAATGGTGGTTTCCAACCCATTTCTATTTGTGATATATATATATATATATATATATATATATAGAGAGAGAGAGAGAGAGAGAGAGAGAGAGAGAGATATAAAGTGATAGAATATGGGTGATTCAAATAATCTCTATCGGGGCTATAAATGCATGGTTGTTAATAGAGTGAGGCTTAGATAGGAATCATAGGTATCTCTATCAGGGCTATAGACATCTAGATGGCAGCAGACCAATGCTTAGGGTTTCCTTACCATTTGGTTACAAAATAATAAGTCAAAATAAAACCTATATTAATTATTCAAGTCTCTATAAAAACTTGCATAACCAAGGGGAATTGATATCACTAGATCACACACACAAATCTAAGGAATGAAAATGGAACGTATGTTGCATGAGGAAGTAGGAGTTTATTTCAAAGTGTGGTGTACTTATTTTTTCTTTGTTGGAGCTATTTTTTTGTCATGATGCATTACTAAAATTCTGGGTTCTCAAAATACTCACGAGTATTTTCCCTAGTGAGTTGCCATTTGTTATGCCCTAACACACCACATTTAAAAAAATTTAAATAGGGGCCCTATATTAGTTGAACATCTTTTTGAGTTTTTATGAAGTAGAAGCTTATGATACAAAAGTTTGAAAAGTGTGATTTCAAGGAATTTATCTAATACTTGGAAAATTTGCTTGACTATCTTGGTTTTTGGGTTGTTTGCTTAACATAATCTACAAGTTTCATCTCATTATTTGTAAGGTGTTTTTAAAGCTAAAAGGAATCAAAGTTGTGTCTAAGCCATGTTATATGCTTTACTCTTCACCTTCAATTTTATTTAAATGCTTGAATTGGGGGTTTGATTTATGATTGTTTAACAACTAACTTGACTAACATATTATGTTGTTAATGGGTTATATGCCTTTACTATGTTTTATAGGTTATTTTTTACTTAGGCATTTCTTGGAGTTTAACTACCCAGCCAAACAACATTTTTTTTCTTATTTGAAGCCTAAGTCAAAAACACATGTCACCATCACGACCTCTTGGTGGTGACATCATCATGGATATTTATTCAAAATATTTTAGGCAAGTAGATTAGCAAGATCTATCCACATGTCATCATCTCTCTAGCCCAACATTGATGTCAATATGGACCTTTCTATAGAAGATCTTGGGCAAGTGGAGTAATGAGAGCCATCCACATGTCATCATCTAGCTAGCCCGATGGTCATGTCAACATTGACCTTTGTACAAAAGATCATGGCCAAGTAGAGCAATGAAAGTTATCTACATATCATCATCCTTCTATCCCCATAGTGATATCATCATGGACTTTGTATGAAAGATACTAAACAAGCAGAGTAGTGAGAGTTGTCCATGTGTCATCATCCTACTAGCTTGGTGGTGAAATTAACATGGACCTTTGTATGCAATATCTTAAGTAAGTGAAGTAACAAGAGCCATCCATGTATCATCATCCCACTAGCCTAGTATTGACATCAACATGGACCTTTGTATAAAATATCTTGATCAAGTGGAGTAACAAGAACCGTCCATGTGTCATCATCCTGCTCACCCAGGTAACCTCAATTTATGCACAAGAAACAAAGCCTATTTATTTAGTATAGTAGTGAGATCCTAAAATAAAGCCTAGTTATTTAGCGAAATAATGACACACTTACATGTGTCCTCTGAAGACACATAAAAAAAGATAAAAATACTACTGTTAACTCTAAGAGAGTGAAAAAGAGACAATTATCATAATAAGATGACTAAGAATCTGGGAACATGCGAAAGAAGCCTCATGACACTAAAAGGCTGGGAAAGTCAATTTTATGAATTTAAAGTGAAAAGATTAGGTAGGGAAAAGCAATAAAAGCTATTACAACCATTAAATTTACATGAAACAATGAATTGTTGCATTCATTTCTCAAGGCCAACACAACTAAAGTAATATATTTTGAATTGTTAAATCCACTTTAATCACATTGTTTTCAAACATCAGAGTACACACTATGAATCTAGAGCTCTTTTAGGGTGAATAAATTTATGAATTTTCATAGAATAAAAGATTTTCAAAACTAGAGATTCAATGGCACTCGAAACTCATATCTCAGTTCCCTCTATATACTCTATTATAGGGTTGACTGAATATATTGATACAAGATTTGATTAAATAGCCTTGAACCATGAATTTAAGCATTATTCTACCATTTGAGATGTGGTAAAAGTAGTCTAGCCCTACAGAGTTGAGGATCAGTTATCCATCTTCATGCAAAGATACACAGATGATTTGCTATCCATCAAAGCAATAGGTCTCCACAACGCAATGACCAAGCTTGAGGTAATGCCATACATAAACCTATTGTTTGATTTATTCATAAATGGAAAAATTTCTAGAAAAATACTACACTTCAAGCTAAGTAAAACATCAGCTGCATATATTAGTGGCAATGCCTTTGATAAGTATTATAGACTTCTAGTGCCTAAGATGACATACATGTAAGATATGATAAACTCATGTTTTCTCAATAACAATGTCCATGGTAAGTTGTGAGAAGGGGTTGGTAACCCAAGTAACTTTGCAATATAGGGCCCCACCTCTGCCATTCCTATCTTTGTCTCCAGGCTAGGGGTGAGAATTCCTATGGTCCTTTTGAATAGAATATATGGTTTTCCAACCATTACCTATTTTAATGATATATGGGTCCCTTTGTTGGACACAATTTTGACATCCAACAAATTCATAGCTATTGGAGAGATCATCATATCCAAATTGATTATTAGAATCAACAATCTTGGGAGTTTGCTAGATGGTAACATTTATATGATGTCATACGTAGTGGATGCTATAACTATGACAGTCCACTCATCATTTCAAGAACCCTAAAAACTATCCATAGAGTATCCTCAGAACATGATATGTGATGAATTCAACATTCCCCATGTGAACGAGTTCAAGAAAAACATGAAGATGTTGATTGAAACATTTTACCCTATGGTTTATCAAGCAATTTATGAAAATAATATGCCTAGATTGTTTGATCAAATAAATTAGTCTATTTAAAAGATGGGTGATTACTAGTTATACCTTGAGTGCACATTAATCTGAATTAAGGGCATAAAATGACACTCTTTATACCTGCCAAGTGTTGTGATTGATAAGGTAGCCGAATAAGAGATTGTTGCCCAATTGATAGATAATTTTGATAAAATGTAATACCCAAGTTGGGAACACCTAAAAATTGTTGGAAAAATTAGGGCACATTACAGGTTTAAATAATTACCTTTTAGACATTAGGACCTTAGAGGGAATGTTAGAGGACACCCCAAGAAAAATGAGATAAAGGTAAGGGTTAACTATGGGCACCAGTCTTATGATCATGATAACATATTTCTAAATGTTGAAGATGGTTCTGAAGTGGCTATTAAGATGCACATAGCCAACATGCCTATGATTGTGGCACAAAGGATTCAATATGATCCTACTATCACCAAAGAATATGCTAAAATAATTAAGAAATAATAATGGGTTTTAAAACATATTCATAGACCCGCTCTTGAAGTAGAACCAAGAAAATAATAGAAAGCTGGGCCATCTAGGGTAACTCAAGATGAAAATGAAGTGGATATTCCTCCAACTTCCCCTACACAAATAATTGTTGTTGCCTTTCCACATCGCAAAGTTGAAGAAAAAAGACCTGCAAGTCTAAGTGAAGTTGCCAGTATATTTTTTATGTTGCCTTTGCCTCCATTGACCATTGTGAAATAGGTAACCCTTCCTTCATTCTTCTCTCAAGTACATATTAATCCTTATTTGACACCACCAATAACATTATTCTAGGCTACTGGATAAATAGCTTCACCATCCATCATTCTTCTGGTAGTAACTACTCTCACCATTCATCACCACATGCCATTTCCATTCTTTCATTTTCTACTCTATCTCTTACTGGGTCAGCCTTTATTACTACCAAAATAATACTTACCTATACAAGGAAGCCCAAAACCCCACCTATTTCTCCTTTAAAGGTGGAAGTGAACAAGGAACCAATATAAGTCCCTAAAGAGAGGGAGGATAAAAGAAGGGCACATGAGGATTAGACCCTATCATGGTCTATCTTAGTGAAGAGGAAGAGAAAAAAATGGCCAATGAATAAGACTGGGTCTTTCAGATAGAAACCAAAGAGTCGTGGTTAATAAGTGAGATCACATAATCAAACCCAAAGGATGAATGGTTATCTAAGGAAAGTGCTCAGTTAGGGGGAACAAAGTTGATAGAAGGATTTGAAGATGTCAAGTAAAAGGATGGTAACTCGATAGTTACTAAACTATTGGACTGGATAGAGAGGGAGAAGTAATGGGAGAGGTAGAGTCATAATTACAATCTACAGTACAAGAACCATCCCCAACTACATCTCTAAACTCTCCACCTTAGACCACATCAACATCAACTACAATAACCAATACTCCAATTATTCCTCTTTTGGTTATAAGTTATTTAAGCCCACATTATTTGGAAACTTACTCTATTTATGTAATAACAATTGGTATAACACATTATTTACATTTTGTGTATTCTTCAAGTCAAATAACCTAACCCCATGCTCCTATTACATTACCAATTTTACCCACCATAGCCTAGCCTACCGCTATAGATCTTATTCCCACTATTACTATGAATGTCGAGGTCATATGTACCTCTATTACTAATTATTTACAAAATATATTAAGCACCCCAATGACCTATTCATTTTTTAGTAGGACCAGTCCTCAGTCCCTTGAACTAAGAAAAAGGGTACATTTTAAAAATCTAGTGTTTACCTCTATTTTTAATGCATAAATCACCCCTCCCAAGCCATCTACACATATAGAAATTCCTATTGGATGAACCACATAGATGAAGACACCTATAATTTTAGTACACAAAGTAGAGGGGAAGGCCAAATACATCATATATACACGAATCTAAAAGTAGGTTATTGGTCGAACGAAGGTTATTCCTTTTTTTCCTGTAATAGGAACATCCTCCCCAAAGGCTATGCTACAGCTATATCCATCCCCTTAAACTAATAAAGGAGATCATCTAGCTCGATAAGCACATCCAGCTCAACCAACATCACCTACAAAGAAAATAAAATAAATAAAGCGACAAGTTGCCATGAATATTCCTTTATGGATTAGGCAACTGCAACAGGAAAAAGAATTTGGGAGACAAGACTTGGTAATAATTGGGAAACCTATAATTAAGTGCCATTTTGATAGGAAAACATCACTTTGAGAAAATTCAAGAGGAAAAGTGTTGTGGTTGAAGGCCAACAAATAACATTAGAGGAGAGAAAAGATATCTTCTCTCTAACTAAGAGAAGGAAGGTGAATCATTCATACCTAGATAGGATTAGGGAAGACCTTTATGGTTTTATGGGCATAATAGGAGGGATGATCAATGAAATGTTTAGAAGTTTTGATCAAGCCATGCAAAAGGAGCCAGAAGTGAGTACCATCCAGCCCCCCCAAAAGATAGTGGATAATTTATAAGGGATAACTAGGAAGTTATTTGATACCATTGGTTTAATAAGGTCTGTAAAGGCCAACTCCTAACCTAAATGGGGAGACATTCTTCAATTATTTAATAGAATAAAAGATATTTATGGAAAATTGTATTTAATAAGCCAAACAACAATAACTAAGAGTTTATGCCCACCTCAATTTAATAACAACATCTAAAGTTGCTTGGCCACAAAACTATATTACTGTAGAAAGGGTTAATATACTTGAATGGAACCAAGAGATGTCGACTTTGGATTGACAATATTCAAACTAGAAGAGGTGATCTATCTCTATCCCAATTGACCTCAGAGTCATCCAAGTAGGTACTCCACGAGGGCAATTGGTCCCTAAGCCCATTTTTGAGAATCTTCTGCAAGCAACATTAGACAACTTCAAAGCAAAGATCGATCAAGACTGTTTATATAACCAATGATGAGGTAACACAATTGGTCAATTTTTTAAAAGATGATATCAAAGGTACTGAGTCATTGCACACTAAGGTTAGATTTGCATTGGTTATACACAAGAAACTAATGGACAAGATTCCTCAGTTATTCAAAAGAGCTTTGCTTGATTTTGAGACCATTGACATGGATTTCCAAGGAAGTCATGCACTCTACCTTCAATTAAAATTAACTAAGCAAGAAAATGAAGTGGTAAGGGTCATGTCAACCCCACCTTAGGGTACTTAACTTTCCAAGTACACATTGATGCATACTCAGACTGGGCCAACTTATGTCCTACTACCAACAACTATATTTTGTTCATCTATAATTCAAAACCCTATTCCAAGTGTAATACAGGGTTCAACTTTAGTTCCACTGACTCACGTATGCTTCAAGCTCACTTCCATTTCTAGTGCTTGTCTCTATTGTAACTTTGGTAAGAACTCCAGTTCCATCCACATAATCTTCTACATCGGCTTTACCATAGTGTAGATTTTTCTAGTGGTGCCACATCAATACCATCTAATTATACATATGTACTTGCATGGTCCAATTGAGACATAAATCTTGGTTTTACATTTATTTAACATGTATATATTATTTTTTTAGATGAATAATTATATTCTTAGTGATTAATGTTATATGTAACATCCTCACTGGGATCGACCTAAAATATTGTGTTTTTTAAAAAATTTAATGAACATATTCTTCCATTAGATTTCACCATGAGAATCTAATTAGTGATCTAAATAAAACACTCTAAGTAAGTTAACTGTAAAATAAGCATGTGACCTCTATTTATCACTGATCACAATCATCATATGAAACACATCATAACTAAATATAGAAAGTAAATATAGACGTCCAACCATATTTGGTACAAATATGCAACCACTGTTATCATGGTACAATAAGTAAATAGTTACATATCATTAGGTATAATGTTTTGATAATAATAATAAATATAATACAATGTATAAGATACAAGGCTCCATGAAGCATGAGTTCTTTGAACTCCAGTATTTATGGTAATCTCGAGTGTCATCTCCAAATAAGTACTACTGTGGGAGGGAGAGCATCATCCGAGTGCTTTTGCACACCAACCAAGGACCATTGATCCCTTGCATAATCCCCCATCATGGAATGGCCCTTCCTTCATGAATGAGTATATAGTGATGGTGTAGGAATCCAGAGAGACAAGCTAGTACCTGTGTGTTATATGATTTCTAAGAACATGTAGTGTACCATAAAGAAATTCATTCTAACATGATATTGCATAAACATATAAATCATACATATGAAATGACAATTTATAACTAAAATTACTTTGGCCAAAGTTTTCAATAGTTATTGATCTTGAGAAATCAAATTTATACACACCACTTGATCGAATTAACTTCATCTGGCATCGGTGATACTAGTAAGCTAGTGAAGTCTGTCTCACTACTTACTCAGTACCAATAATATGAGATTTAGTTAATATAAATATAAACAATAGATTCATATAGATTAATTCCTATTAGCAGTCATAAAATATGCTAAATACAAGAATAATCAAAATGCATATATTTAGTCTGTCAAACATATGAATGAATCTCCACAATATTATTTATTAGATAAATAATAAGTAAACAAGTGTTGTTTATACCATCTGAGTATAATGTATATTTAGATTGCATATTTATAATTCTCATAAGTATATTAATTTCTATGACAAGTAATAATATCATAATCCATTATTTCCATGTATACTCTACTCAATTTCAACAGACAACCATAATAAAGAAAGTCATAATCCTCATGAAAACATAATCTTTTGTTTAAACAACTAGTTACCATTCTAGGAGATTGTATTTATGCAGTTATAGTTTCTCGTCCCTCAAAATCCTATGACTTATTATTATTTATACAAATATATGCACATCTCTATATGTCGTATATGCATATGAGTACCTAGGTCTTCATATTTATATTTTTCATGAGCACTTTATACATCCTAATTATATTCATAACATGTACTGAATATAATTACTCAAACAATATATAAATATTGTCTTGTCACACTAATAGTAACTTCTATTTTCTATTCATAAATTAACAATCAGGGTCTATCACTAGAATTAAACATTTTTCAAACCCTTATTCCTATTCAATTATTTCCAAGTCATGAATCCATTTATGACAAACAGATGATACATTTCATGGTGGCTAACACCTTCTAATAGATATAAAACAAGTAAAGGGCAAATTTCATGATAACAAGCACCTCTGAATAGATCAAAATGCAAAGTCAACTTGAGTCAATCAAATAGCATTAACTCAGACCAAAAGTTAAAATGCACTAGCAAGCATTGATACATGGACTTAAAATTCAGAGTCAACCTTGATGGTCTCAAGAAGAACAAAGGCAGTCATAAAAATGATTAAAAGCAATAAGGGATAACCCACCATTGAAATCGACCTAGATGATTTAATTTAATCTTTTAGTCTATAAAAATTATGAATATAACCTAACATTCACCTCATATCATGCATGTTCAAGGTTATTAAAATGGGCTACAATAATAACCTCAGGGCTATGGATATTCAGGTTAATCTCAAACTCAACTATTACTCTGTTGGGATTACTGAGTATATATATTGTATCATCTAACAATATTAATAGTTAAACTTATGTCTCATAGATCTATTAATGTAGTGATGACATAGAGTCTTCAATTCAAATCTTCATTATACAATCGTGAACACAAAATCTCAAGTTAACTAGAATCGCCCAAGAGTATATGAGTCCAATTCTCGTAGCTTTTCCAATCTATATAGATGATAAATGAAAATTTTATAATTAGCGATCATATAAGCCCAAGTTATAGATATTGAATCCAATAACTCCACATAAAAGGATAAGTCATAGCCTATACTCACATTTTTGATTTAGAACCTAAAATGATGCATTTTGTGTTTTCCTGTCAGTCATCCATGCTGGGGTGGGGCGATATTCAAAAGGTAAAAATATGGATTAATGTACATACCTCAGTCATATTATATATGAATCGTTGTATATGAATAATAAAATCATTGTATATAAATCACTACACTCAGTCCACATTAGGTACATGTCCATATTGTATTATTTAATTCATATTTTCACTACATACGTTTTCATTTAATGGTATATTCATATATTTGCCACTATTATAGTCGTTGATATATTTTATTTGCTAGTATAAATGATTAAATCAATTTACTATATTTCATATATTGGATATTAGATAATAAAATTAATACCATGAGAGACAAGGTATATATCAGTGAATATATACAGCTCATATGTGTAATCTATTATATATACAACATATTTTCTAGTCAGACATGCTGATTTACAGTGATTCACTAATACATTCTTTACTAATACAAGTAGATTTAAAAACAATGATTTACCAAGCTTAATCTATTAGTTTTCTGATCGTGGTATAATGAAGTAGATTTGATTGTACCAAAAAGCTTAATCTATTACATTCTAATCTACTTATATTAATGTGATAATACATTCTAATCGCATAGCGTATAATATATTATGTGATTTTAACGTTAAATTGGACATCACCTATATGCTACCATTTTATAAGAGAGTATAATAGATCACCGTACTATATATATTTTGATTATATCAGATAAATATGGCATAAATGATCAGTATATACAGTCTCTTTACCTGTAATAACTTATATAATCACTTATACATAGTTATATAAACTCAAAGTGATGGTTATATGATGCGATCCCTTATTCCTAAGTGGTACTATTCAAAGTGAACACAAGGTACTATTTCAGCCTTCAGGCTCATCAATCGACCCGGTAAATTTGGGATGAATTCTACTATTCTATTAATAGGGGATGAAATTTGGGCTCATTTTAGATTATCATTTAGGTAGTCTATAGATATATCTAATTTATAACTATGAGCATACCTGTTTTAGAATGTTGAATAAGACAAATTTACATTCTAACATTTTTCTTCCTTTATCCTGATACAGGCCAAAGCTATGCCCTTCCTTCTCTTGTCTTCGCCTCTCCACCTCTTATTCTTCCATGATTTGTTATCTCTTCTACTCTCCTCTCATTATCCTCTTCTCCTCGTCACTTTTCTCCCTTTTTACGCCCTTCTCTGCTCTCTTTTTTTTCCTACATGCCACCAACTTCCCCTCTTCCCTTTTCCACTACATGCCCTTTTCTTTCTTTTAAGCTCTCTCTTTAAAGCTTATCATTCTCCAAATTTTATGTTTCATTTTTGAATGACTTTTGTATTTTTCTTTTTCTTTTTTCTTTTCTTAAAGCTTGCCTTTTTCTAATTTGACCCCAAAGCATGCTTTAAATCTTTGTTTTATTTCTAACTACTTATTAATAATATGACCTAATAATAAATAACTATGTAGTATAAATAAATAATCATAATGATTTAATAGCAACATGACTAATAAAAATTCACCAATACTCTTTTAATAAAAAATGGTAAAACACATATTATTATTC
Organism: Torreya grandis; assembly: GCA_037957365.1. Classification (NCBI taxonomy): domain Eukaryota; kingdom Viridiplantae; phylum Streptophyta; class Pinopsida; order Cupressales; family Taxaceae; genus Torreya; species Torreya grandis. The sequence goes on along the minus strand of JARHVA010000517.1, from coordinate 739,806 downwards.
AAATTTGAATTATAACAGTCTTTCGTTATCTATTTATATTAAGTCAATATTTATTAATAGTGTTATCTATGTATATTAAGGTGGTAAGCCCTACAATGATATTCCTGAATATCATAAAGATTACTTGCTTATGTTTTTAACATTACTAAGATATGCTGGTTAGTCTACATATGGTAGTACCAAACACTATTCACGTAAATTTACATTTTGTCTACCATGAATAAACATGAATATAATGATAGTACATAAACACACAATAACATTTACAATGAAATTATATGATATTAATCACCCAAGCATAAATATGAACTAACACATATAAACAATCATCTAAATGTAGATAACATAAAGTGATCCAGAACTCAGAAGTTTTGGTTGATAAATATCATAATAACATAGAAATAACACAGTAACAATGAATTCTCTGAGAAGAGATGTAGTATTACTCAAGATCGCAATACAAATATATGCTTATCTCTGGGAAGAGATGTCTGTCTTCACATTTTGGGTTACTTCTTCTTTTATACACAATTTTAAAGCATGGGGAGGATGTGGAAGGTCACCAATCTCGAGGGAGATGAAGTGGTTTGACTTCCAATATTTAAAACAATACAAAATTCAAGGAATTACTATTTTTAGACTGCACTACTAAAATTGAAATTTGAGGCATTTCCCATTGGGTTTTCTGTGGTCAAACTTCATCAAGCAAAGCTCAATGCCATTTCATGATGTTATCCTCATTCTTAGCTTTCCAATGGTTCAAACGATGAGTCAATTGGAGCCACGGTGCAAAGGTTATGGCTCCCAAAAATTTTGTCATCAATTGAGGTGGAACTGTCACCCGAATTGTCACCTAAATTGATGCCTGGATCATAAAGAACATACTAACTCTAACCATTCAAACTATGTATTTAACATGTACTATCTAACGTGGTGTGTGTAGGGTTCTAGCAATTACTCTATCATCCCCCAACACTTCTATTTATGTCACTCTATCTGATGATGCGCTCCCTCCATAATGATCTAAGGGATGAATCTCTCCTATGTCTAATTCATGATAGGTAGGTAGTTAGTCCATGATATTGTGACATATATATCATAAAATACTATTAAAATAATAAATCAACATGATCACAATGTAAAGAATATACAATAAAAACTAACTCATAACAATGCAACCATGAAATTGAAGCAACATACAAACAACTATTCCATAACAACATATAAATTATAGCTTAATCAAATAATAATCAAATCAAATTTCCAACCATAGAAATTCATAGATAATCAAGTAAATTGGCTTAGCGAGGATTCCGGATGTAACATCATTCCCCCTCAGGCTGGTCATCATCCTGATGACACTTATTTAAATATTAGTTCTGAATAAAAACATTATTTAGTAGAAAGATAACATAGTATGAATCATCAAATCAAGCAATTAAATGTGTAATTCACCTATAAAACTCATCATAGTCCTTCCAAGTAGCACTATCCTCAAAGTATTGGTCTCAAAATACCTTGCACTGTGACATCTCTCTATTATGCAATTTAATTTTATGAGTGTTAATTACTCTGATTGTTTCTACCATTACCACCTTAGGGTCCAAAACCTTGAAAAGCATTGCAATCCAACACATGTGAAGGGTCATCTACATACTTTTTAAGATAAGAAACATGGAAGGCATTATACAATAGAGCTAGGGTTAGTGGCAATGCAAGCCTATATAGTACATGATTGACCACTTCTAACACCTTGAAGGGTCTCACATATCTCGATGATAATTTTTCCTACTTTTGAAAATTAATATTCAACCATAAACACATGAAATCATCATAAAATCCAAAAACAAATGGCCAGAGAGATTTTGACAAAACCTCCTAGCCCCTCTGCACACCTATCTAACTTAGAGAGTTTTTTTCTCATCCTTAAGAAAAGTGTTTAGAAAACATGGCAAAAATGATGTGTATAAGTCAATTCCATCGATATTCAATGTAGTTCTTGATAATTATGACATGTTAATATTGTCACTACTCCATGTAGCTCCTAACAAGTATGATGATGAATATGAACTAGAAATAATACATTACAAATGTATACTAAATTAGGGAATAAACATTCCTCAGTATACATGTGTAAGGTAATATGACTAAATTTGACAAGTCCCCCTTGCCAAATTTTAGATTCGACAAGCTCCCCTTGTTGGTTCCGATCTCAATAACTATCGAGTCAATATAAGATTAACTAAGATCCACTCCCATCTCTTATTACTCACATTCCTAATTCACCACTTGTCCCTTGGGTCTCCATGACCTAATGATCTCCAAAATGTGCACATGTTTCAATGATTCAAAAATCCATATTAATAGATCATAGAGTGAAATTATATATGCTAAATAATTCATACAAATATTCCATAATTATATTATCATTAGCCAAACATAACTAGTATCAAATTTCACAGCTTAGCACGTCTCTATTATATTCATAGTTGAGAGGAAATAATATTAAAATTAACATAACCAACAAAGGTAGAGGATCACACCATATTTACAACCTTATAAAAGGAACAAGTGAGATAATGCCTCCTCGCTTGCTCCACTAATTACACAACAAGTTATAAGCTTATCTCAACCCCTTAGACTAACAAGATGTTTTGCGGAGCTTATAATTATGTCAAAGGAGGGTGAGAGAGTAACAACTCACCTATATTATAGCTATTTGAGATGACACCTCTTCCCAATTCACATAAACATATGGGGTGATAATCTATGAGCAAACTCCTAAAACATGTTGAGGTATGTTCCTATTTTTTGTATTGTGGCATAGATGTTATCATTGATGTCAAGGTTAAGATGGATGTCATTAATGTCAAGGTTAAAGTTGATGTCATGCATGGTGAAGGGTATGTGACAAGGAATTCTTATGAAAATAGAGAATTTGAAGGAAACTTGGTAATTCTTCTGAGGTTGATGACATGTCAAGGTCAAGATCAAGATACAAGGTAAACATACTTTTAAGCACTAGTCTTAAGGAGTATTATCATATCATGAGTATGTGTATGAAAATGATGGTCTGGTAAGATGGGTACACATAGGTATGAGTGGATGTTTAATGATTACCAAGAATGCATATGAATTTTTGAAATAGTTATGAAAGTTTCAAGGTAAACCTTTAGGGGTAAGGTTTTAAGCCTAATCATGCAACCAGACAAGTCCTAGACCTTGCTTAACCTAATGAGGAGTATTGAGGTGTTATCAAGGTATATAAAGAATGAAAATAAGTGGTATAATATGTGATAAGATTTTTGACATGGTGTAAACATGTGTATAATATAGATAAGCTTTTAGAGGAGATTCAAGGCCAGTTTGTGGCTTATTCATTTACATGAAGAGACCTAATGAGAAGGCATAGGATTCGTAACATCGAGGAGAATAGTCTGAGGCTTATGAGAAGAATATTAGTAGTTTGTGAGCATGGTTTTAGGTTTTATGACATAAATATGAAGTGTTAATAGTAGTGCAATTGGTTTTAAGATATGTTCAAGGTCTATTTATGACTGGCAGTTTAAAGCCTAATGTGTAAAGAGACCTAGTGTGGCCTAATGAGGGGTCAAGTTTAGTTTCCAAGGTGATAAAGCTCATGTGATATTTTTCAAAGGTGTGAGATGGTGTTTCAATTATTTTGATGAATTTTGAGGTCCTGAGTTGAAGAAGAAAACATGAAAAGTGGTTTTGAGGTTTTTCACGTGCATAGAATGAGGTGTTATAGACCCGAGAATGATTTTCTTATGCTTGTTGGCACATTCAACCTTTGCATGAGATCCTGATTAGTTCATGGTAGTTGGGGAATGGTCCTAGGTGTATTATCTAGGCATTAGTCTTTGAAATGAGGGGTAGTCCTTTATGAATGATTACTGAGAGTGGAAACCTATTTTTAGTGCCTTAAAACCCTAATAATGACTTGATATGGAAGATCTTGATAGAAATGGCTTATAATGTATTAGATTACCTAGTTTGATGATTAGAACATGTAGAAGACTCTCTCAGGTATCTCTAGGTGGTATTTGTCTATTAGATGAATGAGTGGAAGCATGAAAGTGGATGGAGGTTTAATATTTAGAATTATATCTTATGCCCATGGTATTTTTTGAGCAAGTTATAGACTTCAAATATTGTAAACTGATCATGGAATTTGACCTATCACTAAAAAGGCCTAGTGAGAATGACAGTGAGAAAAATAGGTAAAAGTGAGAATGGGATTAGGGATAGATCTAATTGAATTGGGTTATTGTTCGATACCTATAACACATATACCTAATGGATATAAGTTTTGAATAAGATTGTGTATGGTATAAAGTTGATCTCAAACTGACTTGTCTAATAGAGTGAGGTCTTTGTACAATGAAGCTATGAGATTAGTTTGTAAGACCAATATTACTATTGGACCTTATAATATATTTATTTAAAGATATTATAAGGATGTTTAAGGATCATATAAACCTATTTGAAGTTAATGAAAGTGATTTTATAAGTGTACCAAGTCTTTGTTTTTATGACTGTGTTTTTTAAGTCTTTGACAATTTTGAGTAGTCATCTAGCAGAGATGAGTATGAGGTGACTTGTCTAGAGTTAAAGAGTCTAATGCATATGAAGTTGTTCTCGATGTATCATAAGGTCATTTGAATATATTTTTATTCATGATAAATTCCTATGAAGGTGTGAAAATTCAAAGGCTCTTGACTGGTTTTTGAGGTTTGTTTGCAGTTTTGAGTGAGCATATGGAAGTGGTTAGTTTGAGGTATTTTGCCCTATATGGTGAAGTATAATGGACATGATGATGAATATAAGGTAATGATATTTATAAATAAGTGATTTTTTGATATTTTTATGTGGAAAATTTGAATATATGATTCAGATATTCAAAACACATTTTTTGGTAGTGAGAAGGCCTAATTATGAGTAGGCCTAATGGTGTGGTTAAAAGAGTGAAATAAGATAAATGGTGTTAGGGAACTAAGTTGAGATTAGAATCAGTCTAATTGAAGCATGTGTGAAGTTTTTAATCTATTTATGGATGCTCAAGATGTTCCAAGGTGGTCAAGGTGAAACTTGTGCTTTGAGAAGGCATAATTGCATTATGTCTCCTTTAGGCCTAATGGTGGTTTTAGTCCTTATGAGTGGTGGTCAACCTATGTAGTGGTTGTTTATCCTATGAAATGTGTTTTTTAATCTATTCCAAGGGTGATAAAATTATGGATAGGTTTGTATCAGACCAAGGTATATGAAAGCAAGAGTCAAGTATAATAAGTAGGTCTAATATACCTAATTTGACTAGTTAGATTATTGAGGTGGTAAACAAATGTAATAGACGTTTAAACTCTAGGAAGAGGGATTTAAAACTATCAAAAAGCTGTGTTGAATATGTCATGAAGTTGTAATAATGATTATATAGATGATGTGCAAGGTCATATGACCTAAATATATCAAGAAGAGGGCTAGTTGAGTGAAGAGGCCTAATAGGCTATTTGAGAAAGATAGAAGAGTGTGAAGAGAAAAGGAAGGTGATCATCATAAATTAAGTGAAAAAAAAATGTAAAAAAGTGATCAAAGGTTCTAGGTGGATAAGTTAGTGCTGAGTCACCTAGAGGGTTGGTGCCTCCTTGCAAGTTGGTGCTTGCTAAAGGACTAGTTGAGTTGGTGCTTGACTAGTGATGGGTTGGTGCTCCTTGTGGGGTTGGTGCCTCAATAAATATTGATTTATTTTTTATATAAATGTAGTCCAAGCTATGTTTTAGTGGTTTTTATCCCCCATGTGGTTTTTCTACATATCTCTTATGTTCATATGTTGTATGCTTATCTGGATGCTTGTTTATGCATTGGTTGATGTATGTGTTTGAATGGATGCTTCATGGATGATAACTGAAATTGAATGATTATTTTAAGATCATTGATTCACCCCCCCCTCTTAGTGGTTGTGCATACAAAAATTGGTATCAAATCAAGTCTTTTTAAGTAGTCCTAATAGCCTAAAAGAGACCTTAAGTAAGTGAAAATGGCTAGTCAAACACAAGGTGGTTTCTCTATAAGTAAGGCTCTATTGTTCAATGGATCTAATTATGCTTTTTGGAGTGTTAGGATGAGAACATATCTAATGTATCAAGGTCATGATGTTTGTAAATTAGTTTTGGATGGATATATTTTACCCTCTATTCCCCCTATAGATGTAGCATATACAAAGGCTAGTGATAACAATTCAAATTTAATGAATGGTATTCTTTGTGAACTATCAGAGATAGAGCTTGTTAAGGTGATGCACTATGTGTTTGATAAAGAAATGTGGGACAAGTTTAAGACTAGCCATGAGGGAGAATCCAAGGTCAATTTGGATGAATTGTAAACCCATATAAGATAGTTTGAAAGCCTAAGGATAATTGAAGATGAGACCAATTCAACATACTTGTTGAAGGTTGATGAAGTGGTCAAAATCATAAGAGGCCTAGGTGAAGAATTAAAAGACTCTTCTATTATTCAAAAGGTTTTGAGATATCTAACTCCTAAGTTTTATTCTAAAGTGTCTACTATTGAAGAGATGCAATATTTAGACAAGCTAGAGATGGATGGACTTCATGGCACCCTAAAAGACTCTGAGATGAGGACAAGTGAAGGAAGACCTGTAAAGAAGGAAGTTGCATTCAAGCAAAATAATAAGTCAAAATAAAAGAAGACACAAGGTAAGAAAGTCAAATACAATGATGTTTCTGATATTGATGATGATGAGTTGATAACTATGTTTGTAAGAAAGTTGAAAACTAGTTTAGGTAAATACAAGGGTAAGCTGGCCTTCAAATGTTTTAATTGTGGTGAAATTAGACACTTTGCTAACAAGTGACCTCATAAGCATAAGAAAAAAGATGATGAAGAGCATGATGAAAGTCATGATGATGACAAGAAGTCTTATAGGTCTAATAAGAGCAAGAAAAGCTTCAGAAAGTATGATGACAATATGAAGTTTTTCAAGAACAAAAGAAGCTTTTACACCAAGGGAGATTGCAACTCATCTGATGAGAGTGAGAAAAGTGATTCTGTGAGTGACCATGAAGGTATTTATCTTGATTTCAATGAAGTTTTATTCATGGCTGAGGAAGCAAGCTATTCAAATCAATAAGAGTCCATGTGGTTTGGAGGTACTGTTACTAGTTTAGATGATGAAGAAGATGAGATAGACTTTGAGATTGAGTTGATGAATGCTCTAGAAGAACTGAAGATGGTGAAGAAAAAGAATAAGGTGATGAGGTCTCTTGTCAAATAATATGAGGATCAAATTAGTTTGTTTGAAGATAGATTGAGTAATAACTCCAAAGAATAAGAAGAAATAGTCAAACAGGTGGAGACTCAAATTGAGATTGTGACTGCAAGCCTAAAGGCTAAAGAAGAAGAGTGTGCCAGGTATGTAACTGAAGTGGATTTCTCGATAGCTGAGTTGGATCAGGAATCAAGTAAGGTAAAGTCCTTTATGAAGTTTGAAAATAGTACCAATGATCTAGATAACACCCTAAGTAGTCAAAATATTACTAATGATAAAATAGGTATTGGTTTTAATAGAGACCAAAATAATAATACTAATGTGATCAAGGAAAATCAAATCTTAAAGGTCAATGGTCAATTAAGGAATGATGGTGCTAGTAGAATGAATACTAATCCTATCAGGCAACCTAATGGTATAAGGTATGTTAATCCTTTCAATGTTTATTGTTATTCATGTGACCAATTTGGTCATAAAGTAAGGCATTGTAGAAGACCTTCCAAGAATGAATATACATGGAACTATGAGGATAATCATCATTTAAGAGGTATGGGTAATGGTGTGTTTCCATCAAGAATAATAGTGTGTTTCAATTACCAAAAGGTTGGTCATATTTCAAAGTTTTTTAAGTATGGATTCTCAAGTCAAAACAAGAATATTGAGGCCCTTGGAGTGTAAGAAAGAAGAAAAGATATTGAATGGAGACCAAAGGTAGCTAAGGTGAATGATGATCAATATGCAAGTCCAAGTGGACTATTTGTCATGGTGGAGCATAGTTTAGATGTAAAGGAGTGCCAAGAATTCTCCCTATCAGCTCAAGTTGTGGATTAAAGAGTCAAGACAAATAGACCAAGTTAGAATGTTGTTCAAATAGAGATTGAAGAGGTCAAGCCAAAGAGGCTATTCAAGCCTAAGAGGATCATGAATTTTTTTTAGTCTAGTGAGGACATGGAGATCTAGTGATCTCCTAAGTTTATGTTGTTTTAGTACCCTAGAGAAGAGGTGACTCCATTAGGCTTCATGGAGGCACTTAGATAGTAGGTAGAAGTATGAAAGATGATTGGTCTTAGGGGGAGCTTTGTATTCTTTATTTTACATCCAAAGTTCAGTTAATATTTATTGAAGGTGTGATTGTAAGAGATGAGTTAAAAAGTATTTTTATGATGACTTGATCTAACCAAATCACGTTCATAATAGTGTCTAAATATATCATGGAGATAAGGGGATCTAATCATGTTCCAAGAGTAGGTATTTTTGACAAGAAGATCTATAGCAGTCATGAATAAATTTGTATTATAGATTAGTCTACAAAAATAATGTGTTCATGAAGTCAGTTGGTTATAAGCTGGATTTGTGTTGAGTTTTTGACAAAGAGTGAGAATGATCTTGTTTATAGAGAAAAGGTGTGGTTTTCTAGTTCCAAGGATCAAATATTTGTCAAGAGATGACCCTTTATCATTAATATTGAAGGGGGAGAAAGTTTTAGGTTGGGAGAAAAGTCAGTCTGAAGAAGATCCAACTTGGAGAGATGGGAATGATCAATGTTGTTTGAGTGTTTGCCATCAATGACAAAGGGGGAGATTATTGATGTATGTTCCTATTATTGGTATTGTGGCATAAATGTTGTCATTGATGTCAAGGTCAAGATGGATGTCATTAATGTTAAGGTCAAAGTTCATGTCATGCATGGAAAATTAATATGTGATAATGAAGTCTTATGATAAGAGAGAATTTGAAGGTAACCTAGTAATTCTTCTGAGGTTGATGACATGTCAAGGTCAAGGTCAAGATCAAGATGCAAGGTAAACATGCTTTTGAGCACTAGTCTTAAGGAGCATTGCCATATCATGAGCATGTGTATGAAGATGATGGTCTAGTAATATAGATAGACACATGTATGAGTGGATGTTTAAGGATTACCAAGCATTCATATGACGTGTTGAAACACTCAAGAAAGTTTCAAGGTAAACCTTCAGGGGTAAGGTCTTAAGTCAAAGCATGCAACCAGACTAGTCCTAGACCCAACCTGACCTAATGAGGAGTCTTGAGGTGTTATCAAGGTCTATAAAGAATGAAAATTAGTGGTAGATCATGTGATAAGATGTTTGACACTGTGTAAACATGTGTATAATATAGATAAGCTTTCAGAGGAGATTTCAAGGCTAGTTCATGGTTTATTTATTTGCATGAAGAGAACTAGTGAGAAGGCATAGGATTGGTAGCATGATGAGGAGAATAGTTTGAGGCCTCTGAGAATAATATTAGTAGTCTATGATCATGTTTTTAGGTTTTTAACATAATCATGAGGTGTTAAGAGTAGTGCAAGTGGTTTCGAGGTATGTTCAAGGTCAAAGTGTGATTGGCAGTTTAAGGCCTAATGTGCAAAGAGACCTAGTGTGGCCTAATGAGGGGTCAAGTTTAGTTTTCAAGGTGATATAGATCATGTGATATTTGTTAGAGGTGTGAGAGGATGTTTCAAGTATTTTGGTGAATATTGAGGTCTTGAGTTGAATAAGAAATCATGAAAAGTGGTTTTAAGGTTTTATGTGTGTACAAAATGAGGTATTATAGACATGAGAAGGATTTTCTTATGATCATTTTCATGTGAAACATTTTCATGAGATCCTGATTAGTTCATGGTAGTTGTGTAAGGGTCCTAGGTTTATTTTCCAGGCATTAGTTTTTGAAATGAGGGGAAATCCTTTATGAATGATTGCTATGAGTGAAAACTAGTTTTTAGTGCCTTAAAACTCTAACAATGACCCGATATGGAAAATATTGATATAAATGGTTTATAATGTATTGGATGATCTATTTTGATGATTGGTGTATGTAGAGGACTCTCTCAAGTACCTCCAAGTGGCATTGGTTTGATATATGAATGAGTGGAAGCTATAGGAAAACCATTGTTTCTTGGTTTTTTGATGTAGCAGGCAAGATTGACTAGGTCAAAGCATGAAAGTAGATGGAGGTTGAAGATTTATAATTATATCTTATATCTTATGACCATATTAGTTTTTGACCAAGTTATAGACTTCAAATATGCTAAATGATTTATCGCTAAAAAGGCCCAGTGAGAAAGATAGTGAGAAAAATAGGCAAAAGTGGGAATGAGATTAGGGACATGTTTTCATGGATTAGGGATGGATCCAATTTCAATGTGTTATTTTTAAATACCTATAACACATATCACTAATGGATATAAGTTTTGAATAAGCTTGTGTATGGTAGAAAGTTCATCTCAAGCTTACTTGTCTAACATAGTGAGGTATGTGTATAGTGAAGCCATGAGATTGGTTTGTAAGACTAATATTGCTATTATAAATTGTAATATATTCATTTAAAGATGTTATAATTATACTTAAGGATCATATAAACCCATTGTAATTTCATGAACAGGTGTACTAAGTCTTTGTTTTCATGATTGTATTTTTGAAGTGTTTGACAATTTTAAGTAGTCATGTGGCAGAGATGAGGATGAGGTGATTTGTCTAGATTTGAAGAGTCTAATTCATATGAATTTGTTCTATAGGTATCATAAGTTCATTTTAATTTATTATTATTCATGAGAAATTACTATGAAGGTGTGAAAATTGAAAGGTTCTTGACTGGTTTTTGAGGTCTGTTTGCTATTTTGAGTGAGCATATGGAAGTGGTTAGTTTGAATTCTTTTGCCCTATATGGTGAAGTATAATGGACAGGGTGATGACTATAAGGTAATTATATTTCTAAATATATGATTTTTTGATATTTTTATGTGTCAAATTTGAGTATATTTTTTAGATATTCAAAGTAAACTTTCTGGCAATGAGAAGGCCTAAATGTGAGTAGGCCTTTCAAAGAGTGAAATGAGATAAATGGTGTTAGGGACATAAGGTGAGATTATAAGGTGTAAAATTTAATTGTGTGTGAAGTTATTCATCCATTTGTGGAGGCTCAAGATGTTCCAAGATGGTCAAGGTGAGATGTTTGCTTTGAGAAGGCCTAATTGGATTAGGTCTCCTTTAGGCCTAACAATGGTTTTAGTCCTTATGAGTGGTGGATGACATAAGTAGTGGTTATTTATCATATTAAATGTGTTTAATGATATATTCTAAGGGTTATCCAAGTATTGAGAGGTTTGTGTCAGACCAAGGTAAATGAAAATAAGAGTCAAGTATAAGAAGTAGGTCTAATAGACCTAATTTAACTAGTTAGAATATTAAGGTGGTGAATGAATGAAATAGAAGTTTTGAAACCAAGAAGAGGGATTTAAGATCATCATATAGGTGTGTTTAATGTGTCATGAATTTATAACAGTGATTCTATAGATGATGAGCAAGGTCATATGACTTAAATCTGTCAAGAAGAGGGCTAGTCGAGCGAAGAGGCCTAATAGGTTCTTTGAGAAAGATAGATGAGTGTGAAGAGAAAAAGAGATTATCATCATCATTTGAATGAGAAACAAGTGTCTAGAGATAATCAAAGGTTCTAGGTGGCTGAGTTGGTGTTGAGTTACCTAGGAGGTTGGTGCTTCCTTGCAAGTTGGTGCTTGTTAAAAGACTAGTTAAGTTGGTGCTTGACTAGTGAGGAGTTGGTGCCTCACTAAATATTGATTCATTGCTTATAAAACTATATTAATTTTTTTTTTTAGTTTTTTTAATCTCCCATGAGGATTTACCACATATCTCTTGTATTTATATGTTGTATGCTTGTGTGGATGCTTGTTTATGCGTTGGTTGATGTATGCATTTGAATGAATGCTTCATGAATGATAAGTGAAATTGAATAATTGTTTTAAGTGCACTGATTCAAACCACCTCTCAGTGGTTGTGCTTCCAATAAAACATATGAATCCTAAACAAAGATAACTACACTCAACTATAAGGATAATTCCCATCGCACTAGGTGGTGCCAATCCATAAGTAGTATTTTAGGATTCCCTCCCCTAGTATTGATGTATATAAGACAAAAAAATCTATCTAAAATGAAAATATTATTAATTGAGAAGCATCCCATGATTTTTTAACACTTACAATATAAAACACAAGTGGCATAGGTGACTTGATACCAAGGATGTAAACATTCTCGAGGTGTTCGATCTAAGTGATAAAAAATATTGTAGGAATCTCTTTTTCATGACTCATGAACTATAATATGCACTCACCTACCCAAACATTGTATACAACCACAACCATTGAGACATTCAATAAACCAACCATTTAATAAATCTAAGAGGGTACGAGTGCTCCTAAGGGTACACACTCAATGTACCATACAACATTTCATTCACATAGATAAATATAATTCAAAGAATCATGGATGTCTAATTGTCATCAAGCCATACATGAGGATCTACTAAATCTCACAAATCCAATCATGGTGTAGCATGATTTTTCACTGAGGCACTACAAGTCCAAAATAAACTTCACTTAACCAGTACAATACTACATGTCACTAGGTTCTCCACATATGGGTACAATAGGTCTTATCCAATGATGTAATAATCAACACGAAGGGAGAAATTTAAGTTTTTAAAAAAAGTTAAACAACATCAAAATATATAATTGCAATTTTGATTAATAAGACTTGTATTTAAACTTGGTACATCTACTACCCTTTCGTTACACCTTTTTCATGTCTCTAGCCAACTTTGTAGCTACCTATGATCTCACATCTTAAGGGTTTTCCTGCTCAGCAGAATGATCATCAGGTTCATCCCAGTGTTATTCCTCTTCATGGCCATGAACTTGGTGCCCCTGGGCTGAAATTTGATCCCTACTTTCATTCATAGCTACGAGAATCTAATCTAACTTTGCTACTTAATAACAAATCGATTAGGATCAAATGGAGGGTTGTCACTGACATTTAAAGGATCCTCTTCAGATACTCTACATTTCACCATTATCCTTTATGGTAAACAAAAGGATATGAAAATATCAGTGGAATCATTAAGTTCTAGATTTTGAGCCATGGCTTTGATACCACATGTAACATTTCCATTGAGATCTACCTAGAATATCACGATTTAAAAAAAAATTAATCAACGTATTCTTTCATTAGATTCCACCATGAGAATCTAATTAGTGATCCAAATAAAACACTCTAAGCAAGCTAACTGTAAAATAAACATGTGACCTCTTTCTATCACTGATCAATTTCATCATATGAAACACATCATAACTAAATATAAAAAGTAATTACAGATATCTAACTACTACTAGTACAAACATGCGACCACTGCTATCATGGTACAATAAGTAAATAATTACATCTCATCAGGTATAATATTTCAATAATAATAAATATAATATGATGTACAAAATACAAGGCTTCGTGGAGCATGAGTTCCCCAAACTCTAGTATTTATGATAATCTCAAGTGTCATTTTCAAAAAAGTACTACTATGGGGAGGGAGAGCATCATCCAAGCATTTTTGCACACCAACCAAGAACCATCAATCTCCTACATAATCTCCCATCAAGGAATGTCCCTCCCTTCATAGATGAGTAGATAGTAATAGTCCAAGAATTTAGAGAAACAAGTTAGTACCTATGTGTTGTATGATTTTTAAGAACATGTAGTGTACCATAAAGAAATCCATTCTAACATGATGTCACATAAATCATACATATGAAATGACAATGTCTAACTAACATTACTTTGACCAAAGTTTACAATAGTTATTGATCTCTAGCATTAGTCAAATTCATACACACCACTTGATCGAATTACCTTCATCTGGCATTGGTGATACTAGTAAGCTAGTGAATTTCGTCTCACTACTTACTCAGTACTAACAATACAAAATTTAGTTAATATAAATATAACTAACATCTTCATACACATTAATTCCTATTACTAGGCATAAACCATGCTAAACATAGAAATAATAAAAATGCATACATTTAATCCATCAAACATATGAATGAATCTCCATAATATTATTTATCACATAAATAATAATTAAACAAGTACAATTTATATCATCTAGGTATAATGCATATTTATAATTCTATAAGTTTAATACCTTCTATGATAAGTAATAATATCATAGTCCATCATTTCCATGTATACTCTACTCAATTTCAACAACCAGTCATAATCCTCATGAAAACATAATCTTTCATTTAAACAACTAGTTACCATTCTAGGAGATTGTATTTATGTAGTTATATTTTCTTGTCTCTCAGAATCATATGACTTATTATTACTTATATAGATATATGAACATCTCTATATGTCATATATGTATATGAGTATCTAGGTATTCATATCTATATTTATAATGAGCACTTTGTACATTTTAAATGCAATCAAAAATGCATCAGATCTATAGATCAATCCCAGCTCAGAGAAGATAGATCCTACTTACACTTCTGATTAGGGATATATTAGATAATTAAGAACATGACCAATATGGATATGATAAGCCCAATTAGAGGATATTTATCACAATAATATCATTGGAGAGGGTTCCAAAGCCTCCAATCAAGCAAAACCATGCAATAACCCTAACTAGGTCCTATGTTTTCATATTCACTATACTAATAACAAGTAAGCAAATAAATCTAATCTAGTGCGCATCAAAGTTTGTGGCATAATATGGGGGTTTGTAAACAAATAAAAGTAAACATGCACAAGATAGTCCTTATTAAGCTATGTATAGGTAAGATCCTAATGCATGGAGAAGAAGAGTAATATTATTCAAAATCCATTACTTATGCTACTTCTATCTACTAAAGAGAGGAACAAAGTTAGAGATACTTGGAAGATTAATTCATCGAGACTCAATCTCTCCTTTGGCCAAATGGGCTTTGTAAGATGTTGTTGGGATTTTTAAAGATCACTAAGAAAGACTAAAACATCCAAGACTTCTCCATAAGACTAGATTCTCCAAGTAGAAACCCTAAGCTAAGACTCCTCGAGTAAAATAGTGGAAGATCAAATTGTAAAGAAGTGCAAATGAATAATAAATTTTGATGTATCTCTAATAATGATGAAATGATCTTATATATAAAGGTAGATTTAAATCTAAGCCCTTCTTAAAGTTTTGGTCTATAGGGTTGACCCAGTCAAACTAGTATCATTATTGATAAAAACTCACTAGGTCAGCCAAGAGCTGATCTAAACCCTAAATGAGTTTCACCAATAAGAGTACAAGGTCAACCCAATCGACCTGGTCATGTAAAATATTGAAAGGGGTTTTAGGTTAGGAAAAGGGGTATTGAAGGTTGTAAATGACTGGAGGATTGGGAAAAAGAGGATTAATAGCTCAAGGGAATGTTTTAGGAGCTGGTTGGATTGGTAATAAGTGGTAATTAGGGACAAGAATCTAATGAAGCACCAATGGTCTGCCCACCCCTTTCTTGGTGCACCCCTTAGGACGTGCAGTCAAAGAGATTAAGACTCAATAGGGTCCTTCAAGATAGAAAACATCAATAATTAATAAAGTTTGAAAATATTATGTGTATACATATGCCCCACTTAAAGCTCATCACATGTCACTAAAGTGCAATGGGGGATGGTGCTTCGAGAAAGAACATAGTAACACACAACTTTGTGGCTAAAAAAAAGTTATAGTATTTCAATACATAAAATAACTAAAAGCAAATGACTGAAATGGAAATAATTGAAAAAGTAAATGTATGCATACCTTGACTTACCTTTATCACTAGATGGTTGTCTGCTGTGTTTGTAGTTTTGATTGTGGAGGGTGCAGAGAATGCTTTCGACAAACCCAAGAATACAAAACTAAAGAGAAAAAACAAACAAATGTAGGAAAGCCAAGATAACTAATGCTATGTGGATGGGAAATACTTATAAATTTGGCAAGTTGGGGTGACAAGTGTTATGTTAGACCAAATGACCAAGTCAAAATTTAGAATAAATTAGGTAACTGAAAAGCCAAGGCTACTAAAGACCAAAAAACTCAAATAAGTAATCCTTAAATAAGAAAGAAAAACTCACCAAATCAAACCAAGGTTACATGTCAAAAAGGATGGTAATCAAACATCAATGTGAAAGCAATAATAATCCTTACTTAAACAAAGATGGGCAAGCAAAAATGGTAAAATAACATTGATGAATAAATAATAGCAATCCTTACTCAATCATCAATGGAAAAAAGTGCATAAAAGGGAAAACAACATTGGCGAGTGAGAAGTAACAAACCAACCTCACTCAATAATGGAAAAGTACATGAAAGTAGAAACAAACTTGAATGTCTATAAAAAGGGTAGTACAATAATGATAAATGGTAAAAGAAATCAAGGCATATTTTTGAAATGTAGAGCCATGGTGTAAAAAAGTAATCCATAGTTGCTCAAACATATTGTTTTGTTCTAAAGATAGATAAAATTGAAATAAAGTAGTGCTAGCATGTTTTTAAGATATGAAGAAGAAGGAAGTATAGAAGAGGGAAAATAGATTTAGAATCACATGTGCTTGTCAAGGGGGGAAATGAAATGGGTGGAGGGGAGAATGAAGGAAAAATCAAGATATAATAACTCTTTATCAAAGTCAAGACACTCAAATTAGGTTTGTTAAAACAAGAGGACTTTTAACCTTAAGTATCTGAAGAAATTCCCTTAGCCACACAAGTCTTAGGTCAACATATGAAGTATGTAGATAATCCCATGAAGGCTATATGCATGAAAATAAAAATGGACCCACCTTCCCACAATGTGTTCCCCATTCCTCAAGACCCCTTACAAAGTTGTTAGTCTACTACAAATATTGGGTACTTGCATGAGAAAGTAGGTAGCACCACGAAATGTTTTGAATTCTCATATTCCAATTTAGTGCCTATCACACCCCAATGGACCTCAAATCTATTATGAGTCCAACTATGGAGTCTAAGCTTTGATTAAAGATAGGAGATGTCTTTGTAATAATGTATTTTGGTGTGATTTTAACTTTTGAGATTTGTATGTTGCCTTTTATATATCATTGTCTTTTGTTTCAAATGATTTGGCTTTTAACTTTCTTGATTGATTTTTTAATTCCTCCTCCATACAAATTTGGAAAACCAAACATGGGTGCTAAAGATCACTTTCATTTAAGTACTTGGGATTTGATTGCTAAGAGAGAGAACTCAAAGAGCATGGTGTCTAAGAGTCTCATAAAGTCAGGTGAAATAAAAGTGCTATCTTGACTTCGACCTTGTTTTATCCAATGTGGAGTGAAAGGAAAGTAAATCAAGAGGAATGAAACGTGAAACAATTTGATTTACTTCAAATCACAAAAAAGTGTGACAAAGGGTGAAAAAAGGGATAAAATGATAGAAGAATGTGATTCCTTATCATAATAATGAGGGAAATGTAGTATAACATGCTAGCAAATTTTTATGCAAATTTTATCTGCAAAAGAAGAAAAAAATGAAATTTGAGAATAAAATACCAAAAACTTGTAACCATTACAAAACACATTCTAGAAAAGGAATGACAAGATGGTGATTTTATGAGGAAGGCTAGGTCCTATCCATGGTCTTACATTGTAACTCAAAAAAAGAGAAACCCATGAAGGTGCCAAAAAGTATTTGGAAAAATAAACGAGATAAGAAAAAAATGATATTTGTGAGGAAGGACATGTCCTATCTATGGTCTTACATTGCAACTCATAAAAAGAGAAACCCAAAGGGTGCCAAAAAGTATGTAAAATATATGAAAACAAAGAGGATAAAAGTACATCATGAGGAAGACTGGATCATATCCATTGTTTTACAATACAACTCATGAAGAAAAGGGGAAACCAAAAGACCAAAAGGAAGGACCAAGGTTTGTGAAAAAGAGAGAACTGATGCAGAGGGTGAGACTCATGTAAGTAACCTATACAAAGTGTTAGATATATAGAATATATAAAGTATGAAAATAAGGGAAGGAATATACATTAATGTATATATCAAGGATGAGTATGTGAGATACAAGCCTATGTGTCTCAATAGTTTATTGATGTTAAATTAGTTTGGTAACATGTAATGGAGAATAAGAGTGGGTAATGTAATATGCCCTAAAGGATAAGTGGATGTAGGGATGGCCAGTGCAAGATGCCTAGAGTCTGAAATGATGTAGGTGGGCATCACAAGATGCCCTAAAGGATAGAGTAATGTGTGGATGGGTATCACAAGATGCCCTTAAATTTAGAAGTATGAAGAAAAGATAAGAAAAGATAAGAAGAAAAGAGCACTGCATATAGTTTCTAAATGGATCTAGGTTGTCCAAGAAGATTCTGATAGGGGATTTCATGATGTTTGATTGAAAAAAGGATGATAAGTAAGAAGAATGAAGGTAGAGATAAAAAACTAAGTTAGACAGACAAATAACTAAGTTGGTCAGATATGACAACAGTAAGAGTATAGAGTCAACTAGGTTGACCAAGTACTGTAGTCTAGAAAAAATAAAGTCTGATAAGGATACAGGGTCGACTAGGTCAACCTAATACTATAACCTATTTGGTAAAAGGGATACAGAGTTTGTAAGATATTGTTTGTAAGATATTGTGTCAAGTAGAATGATAGTGTACTGAAAACAAGAAAAGATTTTGCAAATGTAATTTAAAGCAAGAAATGAAAGCTAACACATAATCAATTAGGTTAATAAAAATGATCCAATCGGTACACAAAACAAAAGCTCACACTAATGCTGGCTAATGAAAGTTTTTGCAATACAACATACGATGAGCAGAGAGTAAGCAGTCAACTAAAAAGCAAATGCTAGCTAAGTGGTCATCCTAAATTTTGTTAGATTATTATGAAATGTTATTTTAAATGTGATAGGAAAGCTGGCTGAAAGTCGAGAACTGGAAAGCAATTTATAGATGGTTTCATGACATTTAGGTTGAAAATGATCTATATTGGTAATGGTATTGGCTTGGTTTTGGGGCCTAGCCCCTCACTTCACAATCTTACAATGATAAGGGTGTCAGGTGCTTTACCAATATATACTATTAACCATGTGTTTATACTTGGCTAAAAAGCCAAGTCGGCTTCCCCTTTATTGATAAAATCTAATTAGGTAGACCTTGGGTAGACAAATGTTTAAATGCATTTTGAAA
Organism: Torreya grandis; assembly: GCA_037957365.1. Classification (NCBI taxonomy): domain Eukaryota; kingdom Viridiplantae; phylum Streptophyta; class Pinopsida; order Cupressales; family Taxaceae; genus Torreya; species Torreya grandis. The sequence continues at coordinate 720,470 of JARHVA010000517.1, read as the reverse complement.
TTATGTGATTTGGTAGTGTGTACAAGAAAGAGAAAAATAGTGAAACTAAACGGTATATTGAAAAACCACCTAAATAGACTATGTGATCTACTCTAAGCATGCAAACAACTGAAAGTGAAAGTTTGAAGTAATTATTGGCATATAGTTGTTAATTCTCAAATTAAACATAATACAGAGTTGGTTTAGATGATAGTGTATGCAAAAATTATAAAATAGAGTCGACAGTGTCACTACTATATTGTAGAAGCCAGAGTCCTAAAGAACTAAATCGACTAGGTCGACCTAGTCTTTTAGATAGAAGACAAACTATAGAACTAGGTTGATCAGGTCAACCTAGTTTGTTGTATGTTTGTAATTTTAAATATTATAAACTTTAAAAAATAGAACTGTAAGGAAGAACTAAATTGAAAGAGAGAGAAAGAAAGGAACCTTGGTGGGTTGGAAGATGTTGAGGAATGTGAAATTTTTGTTGAAGTACCTTGAATGATGCTTGCAAGTTCTACCAACTGTGTGAACTGGGTCGACCTAATTCTATAATTCCCTATTTATTTAAGCCTGTTAAGATGATTATATCAGCTTGATCAACCTAGTTTGTTATTTGAAAGTTGATTGTGATACTAAATGAACCTATTCGACCTAGTTTATTATTTTAGAGCCGAATAAGAGACTAAGTTGACCTATTTGACATAGTCTACTATTTGAAAGTGAATAAGAGTATTGTGTCAACCTGTTTGATATAGTAACTTATATGTGATGAAGACTTATATAGAAAAAATAGAGTCATTTTGATACGACTCTGTGTTAAACCTATACACAGAAGTTAGAGACTATACTGACCTTATCAACTTATTATCACAAATATAGAAAAAATAATAAATAAAAATATAGAAATGAAAAATGTGAAAGAAAACCTGAAAGGGTTAGATTCACGTTAGGTTCACCATAATGTATGCAATCATAAATGTTTAGATCTATAAATCAATCCTATCTTAGAGAAGATAGATCATACTTACCCTTCCGATTGGGGATATATTAGATAATTAGGAACATGACAAATATGGATCTGCTAGACCCGATTAAGGGATCTATTATCACAATGATATCACTAGGGAGGGTTCTAAAGCCTTTAGTCAAGCAAAAGCACACAATAACCCTAATTAGGTCCTATGTTTTCATATTCACTATACTAATAACAAGTAAGGAAAGAAATCTAATCTAGTGCTCACAAAAGCTTATGACATAATATCGGGGTTAGCAAACAAACAAAAGTAAACATGCATAAGAGAATCCTAATTAAGCTATTTATAGTTAAGACCCTAATTCATGGAGAAGAAGAGTAATACTATTCAAAATCCATTACTTATGCTACTTCTATCTACTAAAGAGAGGAACAAAGTTAGAGATACTTATCTGGAAGATGAACTTATCGAGACTCAATCTCTCCCTTAGCCAAAGGGGTTTCACAAGAGGTTGTTTTGGTTTGTAAGGATCACAAAGAAAGGCCAAAGCATCCAAAACTTCTCCACAAGACTAGATTCTTTAAGTAGAAACCCTAAGCGAAGACTCCTCAAGTAGAATGGTGGAAGAACATACTATAAAGAAGTGCAAATGAATAATAACTCTTGATATCTCTCTAATAATGATGAAATGATCCTATATATATAGGCGGATTTAACCCTAAGCCCTTTCAAAAGTTTTGGCTAATAGGGTTGACCCAGTTGACCTAGTATCGTTATTGACAAAAACTCACTAGGTCATGGGCTAGGTCGGCCAAGAGTTGACCTAGACCCTAAATGAGTTTCATGAATAAGAGTACAAGGTCGACCTAGGCAACCTAGTTCTGTAAATTATTGAAAGGAGTTTTAAATTTGGAAAAGAGGTACTGAAAGTGGTAAATAACTAAAGGAGTGCACAAAAGAGGAGTAATAGCATAGGGGAATGTTTTAGAATTTGGTTAGATTGGTAATAAGTGACAATAAAGGACAACAATCCTATGAAACACTAACGATCTACCCACCCCTTTCTTGGTGCACCCCTTAGGGCATGCACTCAGAGATATTGAGACTCGATGGGTTCTTGCAAGATATAAAATATTAATAATTAATAAAGTTTGAAAATATTATGTGTATACACATCCTAATTATATTCATAACATTTATTGCATATAAGTACTTAAACAATATATAAATACTATTTTGTCACACTAATAGTAACTTTATTTTCTATTCATAAATAAACAATAAGGGTATATCATTGGAATTTAACATTTTATGAACCCTTATTCCTATTCAATTATTTCCAAGTCATGAATCCATTTATGAAAAACAAAGGATAAATTTCATGGTGGCTAACACCTTCTAATAGATATAAGACAAGCAAAGCTCATATTTCATGATAGTAAGCACCTCTGAATAGATCAAATATCCAAAGGCAACTCAAGTCAATCAAATAGCATTAACTCAACCCAAAAGTTGAAATGCACCAACAAACATTAATACATGGACTTAAAATGCAGAGTTGACCTTGATGATCTTAAGAAGAACAAAGGTAGTCATCAAAATGATTAAAAACAATAAAGGATAACCCACCATTGAAATAAACTAAGCTAATTTAATTTAAGCTTGCAGTCTATAAAAATTATGAATATATCCTAATATTCACCTCATGCCATGCCTGCTCAAGGTTAATTAAAATGGACTACAATAATAACCCTAGGGCTATGGTTATTTGGGTTAATCTCAAACTCAACTATTAATCTACTGGGATTACTGAGTATATATATATATATATATATATATATATATATATATATATATATATATATATATATATATATATATATATACTCAGTCTTATCTAACAAAACTAATAGTTAAACTCATGTCATATAAATATACTAATATAGTAATGACATAGAGCCTTCAATCCAAATATTCACTATATAATCACAAGCATAAAATTTCAAGTTAACTAGAATTGCCCAAGAGTATATGAGTCCAATTCTCACAGCTTTTCCAATCTATATAGATGCTCAATGTAAATTTTATAATTAGTGATCATATAAGCCCATGTTATAGACATTGAATCCAATAAGTCCACATAAAAGGATAAGTCACAACCTATGCTCACATTTTTTATTTAGAACCTAAAATGATGTGCCTTATGTTTTCCTATCAGGCATATATGCTGGAGTGGGGCGACATTCAAAAGGTAAGAAGATGGATTAATATACATACCTCAGTCATATTATATATAAATCACTATATATGAATAATAAAATCACTGTATATAAATTGCTACACTCAGTCCACATTAAGTACATGTTTATATTGTATTATTTCATTCATATGTTTGCAACATATAGTTTCATTCGCTAGTATATTCATATATTTACCACTATAATAGTCACTATTATATTTTATTTGCAGGTATAAATGATTAAATTAGTTTACAGTATTTTATAGATCAGATATTAGACAATCAAATTAATACCATGAGAGACAAGGTGTATATCGGTGAATATATACATCTCATGTGTGTAATCCATTATATATACAACATATTTTCTAATTAGACATACTGATTTATAGTGATTTACTAATACATTTTTCAATAATACAAGTAGATTTGAAAACAACGATTTACTAAGCTTAATCTATTAGTTTTCTGACTATGGTATAGTGAAGTAGATCTAATTGTATTAAAAAGCTTAATCTATTACATTCTAATCTACTTCATATAATGAGATAATACATTCCAATAGCGTAGTGCATAATATATTATGTGATTTCAATGTTAAATCAAACATCACCTATACACTGCCATTTTATAAGAGAGTATAATAGATCACCATACTATATATATTTTACTTATATCAGATAACTATGACATAAATGATTGGTACATACAGTCTCTTTGCTTGTATCAACTTATATCTTTACTTATACATAGCTATGTAAACTCAGAGTGATGGTTATATGAAGTGATGCATTTTTTATAAGTAGTACTAATCAAAGTGAACACAAGGTACTATTTCAGCCTTCAGGTTCATCAATTAGCCTAATAAATTTGGGATGAATGCTACTATTTTATTAATAGGGGATGAATTTCAGGCTCATTTTAGATAATCGTTTAAGCAGTCAACACATATATCTAATTATAACTATGAGCCTACCTATTTTAAAATGTTGAATAAGACAAATTTACATTCCAACATTTTTCTTCCTTTAACCTAATACAAGCCAAAGCCGTGCCCTTCCTTCTCTTCTCTTTGCCTCTTCACCTCTTATTATTCTATGTTTTGTTATCTCTACTACTCTCCTCTCATTATCCTCTTTTCCTAGTCACTATACTCCCTTTTTATGCCCTTCTTTGTTCTCTTATTTTTTCTACATGCTGCCAACTTCCCATCTTCCCTTTTCTACTGCATGCCCTTTTCTTTCTTTTAAATCTCTCTTTAATGCTCACCATTCTCCAAATTTGATGTTTCCTTTTTGAATTACTATTGTATTTTTGTTTGTTTTTCTATTTTTTTTCCTTAAAGCTTGCTCCTTTCTCATTAAAGCTTGCCTTTTTCTAATTTGCCCCCAAAGCATGCTTTAAATCTTTGTTTTATTTCTAAGTTCTTATTAATAATATGACCTAATAAGAAATAATTATTTAGTACAAGTAAATAATCATAATGACTTAATAGAAACATGATTAATAAAAAGTCACTAATACTCTTTTAATCAAAAATGGTAAATCACACATTATTATTCAAATTTGAATTATAACAGTCTTTTGTTATCTATTTATATTAAGCCGTTATTTATTGACATTTTTATCCATTTATATTAAGGATTTAAGCCCTATAATGATATTCCCTAATATCATAAAGATAACTATCTTATATTTTTAATATTATTAAGATATGTTGGTTAGTCTACATATGGTAGTACCAAACACTATTCATGCAGATTTACATTTTTGACAACATTAATAAACATGAATACAATGACATGACATAAACACACAGTAACATTTATAATGAAATCACATGAGATTAATTCACCTAAGCATAAATCTGAACTAACATACACATAAACAATTATCTAAATGTAAATAATATAAATAATGTACTAACTCTAGCCATTCAAACTATGCATTTAACATGTACTATCTAATGTGGTATGTGTAGAGTTATAGCCATTCCTCTATCATCTCCCAACACCTCCATCTATGTCACCCTCTTCGATGATGCTCTTCCTCTATCATGCTCTGAGGGATGAATCTCTACTGCGTCTAATTCATGATAAATAAGTAGTTAGTCCATAACATCATGACATATATATTGTAAAATATTGCTGAAATAAAAATCAACATGATCATAATGTAAAGAATATACAATATACCTAACTCATAGTAATGCAACCATAAAATCAAAGAAATATACATACACCAATCCCATAACAACATATGATTTATAGCTTAATTAAATAATAATCAAATCAAATTTCCAACCATAGAAATCCATGGATTATCAAGTAAATTGGTTTAGCGAGGAATCATAATGTACATGAATATTTTGCATGATATTAACATACAATATTATTTTCGAACTTGTATTTTTAGACTTTACTTGAGAGATGAGGCCTTCCCCATCTCAAGATTATTTATACTTGTATGCTCCTATTCCACATGGAGGATGATTTAGATTATTAAAGATTAATATATTTTTTTGAATAAGTTCTACAATTTTAGTCTTGATGTGCAAATATTGATTCTTATTTAAATTGTGGATTGTGTAAGAAGTGATATCATTCTAGTTTCTTAGTTGTTGGTTTTGTATAAGTTATCTTTTATTTATAATCATTCATACTAAGCTATATCTGATTTGAATACCTTTTACAGATAAATCATAATCCCCACTTGTAGATGTGTTATTGCATTTTAACAAATGCGGCAACCTTTGATTTCATGTGTTTACGAATATTTTACTTTGATTCCTTTTGACTCTTAATTTTATTTGTTTGTTAGTGTGCTATATTAGCTTGTAGTACGCATTGATCTACGATCTTTTGACCAACCTCTAGTTTAAGTTCTGGTCTTGAAAGGTTTCATCTAGTGTGGTCCACAAGCCTCCTTCCCTATCCTACCTTTCCCTCCTTTTGAGTTCTTATAGACCTTAGTTATAACTATCATCCTTCCACCCATTTCAAGTATATTTAGATTCACCCATCTCTAACTCATCCATGGTAAATAATTTATGTCACTCATCGCTATTCCACCAACAAGTTGTTTATAAAACCCAATACCCTATAACTCGTGCCTTGGATTGAATACCTTTTCACTAATCTTAACTTGTTAGAGGCTACCTCATAAAATTTCTTATGGTGTACTTAAAACCCACATCAATAGAACCTAAATGGAAGTTTTCCATAATGTTTGGTGAAAGTGGAAAGGGCATACAAAGAGAATATAAGATTTTTTTGAATAATAAATGTCCTAAAATTATTCAACTATGGAGAGCAGTAGGCATTGTGTTTTCAACAACTCGATGTAGGAATATCCCTAAGGGCACATATCATGTTTTTTAGTCTTGATATATATTATAAGTTTTTTTTGGAATTAATCAATCTAAAAAATAAATAGGTGAAAGAATGTATTTAAAATAAGTCAACACTTCAAGATATAATACAATCCAATGAACCCACCATTCAACACCATTTCCTAATTTACTTGGTGGTTGCAATGACTGATTACCCATTTATTTTAGTAAGATGGACTAGAGGCAATAAGGACATCAAACACATTGTTGTAGTGGAAGCAAGAATACACATTGATTAAGTTCATTTATATAATTAATAATTTTATTATAATAATGAATAAAACATTGATTTAGTCATAATGGGAGGGCGTTAGAATAATTAGCCAATAAATCATATAATAAATGTAACACTATGTGCTACATTAGTTTGTTGGTTAGTTTAAAGGTTAGATTACAATATTTTTGGATAAAATTATGTTAGAGTTTTTAATCAACATTTCAATTCACACTCCATGAACCATCATCAGGACAATTTTATCCAAAAATGTTGCAATTTAATTCATAGACTGTGGAAATAGTTTAAAGGTTGTTTACTACTCTTTGGTTAATCTCCAAAAATTTACCTTAGGCTTAATCAAGCTTATTATTTGTTTACTATTTAACACTAAGGATGCATTTCTACTTCTTAACATGTATCCGAGGTATTTAAATGGCTCCTGCATCCTATGATAAACAATGGTTTGAGGCTTGTTAAATAAAATTATAGAAATTGTTAGAATGTATTTTTAGGATGTTAGTATTTATATCAACATTAATGGGGAGCAATATAAACAATTTAGTTTGTTTATAACCATTATGCAAGGATGCCCTTTGGCCGCTTCCCTATTTATTATTTTGGTTTAAGGATTCAACTGTATTTTAGTTGACTATACGTCCACATGATTAGTTAGAGTTATTTCCCTACCTCAATCTCAGAACCAAATGGTCAATGGGATTTTTTTTTATGAATCCTTCCTCACTCTTGTTAAATTAGAGACTTATGTTGCTAATGCCATTGAATGTATAAATATATTTTGTCTACCCTTTGGTTCTTCTATTTAATATAATAAGATTTAATGCTATACAAAATTAGACACTAATTTAGCTCAGAGGTTTCAAGGGTATAAGTAGCATTAGAAACAACCTAGAGAGTAATTCAAAATCATGGGTGTTCCCTTTGAATTTTAGTTATCTCCTTCAGATTTATGCATTATGTGGTTCAAAGGATGGAAAAAAATTGTTTGTTAATTCACTAAACCTCTTTCCTTTGCTGGTGAATCCCAGGGTTGATCTAAGGTTATTACAACAACCCATGTTTATTATCCATCTTATTGAGCACCTTCCAAGGTGGCATATGAAAAATTAGAACATCCTTTCATAGATTTTCTCTAGCCAATTCTGACGGCTTTAAGGGTTTTCACATAGTTTCTTGGGAGATATGTTGTAGACCCAAAGAGATGGGAGGTATTGATATTCTTAATGTCAAATACTAAGGTATTTCCCTCTATGTTAAGTGGATTATTATTTCCCCTAAAGGATATGAGGCCTGGGAAATTTTTCTTCACCACTACATTTACCAAAGTAGTCCCTATTGTAATAAGACTCATAAGGGTCTTGGTATTCAGTCTCTCTTACTCACTCATGTCCTTGTCAAAATTTTGGGTTACTTTATGGCTCAGAGTATATGGAAAGCTTGGGAACTGCTAAAGCCTTACTTAATATTGGATGGATAATATTTTAGAGTTGGTATCTCTGTGAACTCTCACTCTATTTGATGGTCTCAAATTATCTCATGCTATGGTTTCAATTTTTCCATGGTCACCTAGGTCAAGAGTTTCATTTTTTTAAAGAAAAGGATAAAGCTTATTTCATATAAGTCTTGTAAATGAGTTTGAAATTGGATACCTTGGCCTATCCTAGGGGATAATATTCAATTCAATAATATTAATATTTCCTCACCTACTAAGTTTCAAATAGATATCCTAGATAAATGCCTCCATAATATTGAAGTTTAACCACCTCCTAGGTGTTGGACTAATTGGAAGTGGCACGTTGAAACTTATTTTCACTAGTACCTAGCTTGGTTATCTATTTATTTCTCCTCATCTCATTCAAGTACATTATATGAATGCTCATTGGGAAGAGAATTCTTCTACAAAGACTTGGGGATGAATGTTTTCTAGAGTTTAGAAAGCTACTATTGATATCAAGCATGCCCATTTCTTATGGTGTATCCTTCACCAAGGTCTACCTATTGTTATCTACCTTGTTCATCTATGTGTGACTAATTCCTTATGTCCATCTTTATGATATCCAGAATCACTCAAGCATATTTTGTGATTTTGTAAACATAATTAACCTAGAAATGGATTGATATCCATTTTCAACCATTTTGTCCAAAATTAATTTCCTATAAAATGGTGCATCTTGGGGATTTGACCATGTTACCTAGACAACACAATCGAATATGGCATGTTTTTTATTTTAAAATTATTTCTCATTTATGAAAATAAAGGATTAATGCAATATTTAAGCATTTAATTTTTAATGGATATTTTTATATTACTAACAAAGTGTAAGTGATATCTAAAGTGATGTTTCAAAATCAAATGCAGACTAAGAAGGTCTAGTTTGAGGTTAAACACTACAGCCTTTGTTATACCATTGGGGGAGTGATCCTTTTATAATCAATCAGGTCCCTTTAGACTCTCCCTATCGGTGACCACCATCATAGGGCTATGGATTTGGAGCTTGTGATAAACACTAGTTATGAAGCATGTGATGAAGTATTTCAATATGTTAGGAGCATATTTATCAAGAACATAAATCTCATGGTATTGGGGGGTTTGTGTTTCTAACACTAGTAGAGGGATTACCAATAAGAAATATGTCTTTAGTTGTCCTTAGTAATTATCTCATGTAGACAAGTCACAAAGGATGATGTATATAAAAACAAAGCTAATGACATATGGGAGTTGATACCTGGTAGATGGATTTGTCTATTGATGTGGCTAAGGTTAGGGTGACAAACCAAATGATTCTCCACCTTTTCCACTTATGCCTATTACTTCTATATCTTAATCTTATTCAATCTTGGTGTTATAATTTTTTAATTTGGCTTTTGGTTGCATGTTGGACCATCTATGATGTTATATTTTTTTATCAAACATGTTTTGATTGGACAGTCATTTAATTAGCCTTTTAAAACTTTATTTATAAGTTGAATTAGATATTTATCGACAAAGGGGATTGATTTTATATTTTGGAGTGTGATACCATATTACATGTGTTTTTGTATGATTAGCAATGTACAATTGTGTTATTAATTAAAATTGATTTTCAATAATAAAGTGAAAATTTGAAGGGAAAAAATCAAATTTGATTAGATTTGAGTAATATTGTTTGGATTAGAATTGATTAGAATTAAACATGATTTCATAGCATTAATTTCCATCCTTGATGCTGTAGCGAATATCTCCTTTTTATTGATTGTCTAAGGCTACATCCTTATTAGACTCACCAAATAACAAATTGAATCATCCATAATTGGTAAATATGTAAAAGGATTCAAACCATCACCTACTAAAATTCATGTAATGGAACACAAATCTTTAACCTGTGAAAAAAAGTGTTTTAAATCAGCCCACTATGAGAATGAAGAAAAGAGGAGAGAGAGAGAGAGTTCCCTTGTTTAATACATTTTGATACTTGACACCAAACTTTGAGTAAGTTCAAGAATGAAATTAGTAAAACTTGAATGTGTGACCTCTTCATCGACGTGTTTATATATTAGCAATTACTATAAACCATGCATAATGACATTAAATATAATGATCAGTTATTTATATTGATTCACATCAAAATCTGAATATACTGACAAGATCATCACTTCTCCTTGTGACTATCTTAATGGAAGTTAAGTGGTACTGTTGACCGATTTTGCCCCTTGGCAAAATTGTGGTCAACTTCTTCCCCTGCATTTTAAAACCAGTCATATTTGGGTTGCAAAGTCCATCAACAGTTCAACAGTTCAAATGGCCTAAGTTCAAGTCAACGATTCAATGGGTCCAGTTCAATAGTGGTTCATCGGCCTTTTGGCTCAATCGGCGCGCTCCTTTGAATCTTGAACCGTTGAACCAAATTTTGGTTCAATGGCTTTGGTTCAAGGGCCTGCCCTTGGCCAAAGAGCGGTCAACAGTCAAAAGTTTGAAGGAATTCAAGTGCAAATGCAAAGCCCACAGGAGCCCGAACAAAACATTTGCAGAGACAACAAAGCCTGAGAAACCATTCTAGGACCCGTCGAAGTGCGCATACAATGCAAAGTGCCTGACTGGGTGCTAAGACTTAATAGGCCGTGAAGAAGTTTAAAAGGAGAAGCTAGCATGGACCTGACTGCCAGCATGGGCCTGACTGCCACGTGATCCGATGATGAGGACTCAAGGACGTCCCAGAGCATGTCAAATTTAACAAAGCCATTTAGTCGTTGGGTTTTCAGTCTGGAAGAGCGCCAAACATGGACAAGAAAAGGGCCTGAATGTAGTGACCCGCCAAGTATGTTTGCCCAAGGGGATGAGCAGCTGGGTAAGACAAAAATAAGGACAAGGATGTAGAAGAAGACAAAACAAAGAGACAAAGTAAGAAATGACGAGCATGGAGCAGTCAAGCAGTCCAAGTGGCATAAACAAGGCAATTTATTGCCTGATGGCGTGAACAACAAATGGACAGAGCAAGTTGGCAGTTGATCCAAGTGGCACCATTTGGGAAGTGACTTCAGTAGGTGGAGTAGTCCCTACAAATTAATCATGAAGGGCACAAATAGTTGGGATAAAATCAGTTTTCCCCATTTTTTATTAAATGGAAGGCAAGCCGTGTAAGTTACCTAAGCAAGAACTGTAGGTCTCGAATAGTCAAAATGAACAGCTCATTAATATTTGAGTGACTTGTTTTCTTTCAAAGGGGACACGACTTGCCACTTGCAAAAGGAATGCCAAATGGCCTCCTTACTTCTCCTATATATTGTGAACTTGGTCATTTTTGTAATTATCTCCCACTTTTGTAAAGGCCCAGCCCTGGCAAAATCTCTACCTGAATCAATAAAAATATAGTTTTACCTCCATCTTGAATAGATAATCTACATATGTTCTGAGTGTTGATTTGTGTTCAGTCATTATCTTTGATGCTCTCACAAGTTTGATATCAACAGACCAGTTATCTATAAAGAGCCAGTTTGCAGCTTACAGGAGAAGAGTTCCATTTGGGGTGCAAAAATAGAGGAAGTCATTTTTAGTATGTATTCCATAGCATCTTGATGAGTCCCTGTTCCTATGTTTTCCATAAGAACCTACCTGTCATTCTCTTGCACCCTGGTCCTTCTGTCAAGCCTGAGTGTATGTATGTTGCTTTTGTCTGATCCTAAGTGTGGATGTGGGAAGGTCGACTTATTTTGGTGTATCACCTCTTTTAGAGTAGGTTTGTTTTCCTGCATTTCTTCTCCCTTTTCATCCCCCTTATATTATATATATATATATATATATATATATATATATATATATATATATACCTATTAACTTTTGCTCGAAACAACACGATGCATCAAAGGGAGCTAGCCCTTATCTAGAAACTCTCTCCTCTAGCTTCGCCAGTCCCACAGGCGAGAGGAGAGTTTCCATGTTGCGGGGAGAAGGTAGGAGCTAGACCTCCTTGCCCCAAGTGCAATCTCCAATGTCAACAGTTCTGGCATGCCCGGTGGGATCACAAGTTTTTAATGCAGTAAGGTTTTAGGATTGATGTTGGTCCTATCATAGCAAATTTTATTTCCAGCATCTGGCGACTTTGAGTGAAATCAACTGGTTAAGCAGTTTGGTACCATACCATCAAGAAACAACATTCTGGTATGTATAACCCCATCATTCAGAGCTATGGACTCTAATTTTTTTGGACAGCATGGCTATGATCCTTACCAGCCTTATGTTGATTTTTATCAGTTTCAGTATGGTCAGTCCTAGCCCATTCATGAGCTATATCAGCCTTATGCCCAATCTTCTCATTATGTCACTTCTCCTACTCAACCCAGTCTCTTTACCAATCAACCAGTTTCTGCCTTGTGAGCACTATTGGGATACAACAAATATGTAATTGATCTTAACACCAGAAAGGGGTATGGCCAAGAAATTCTTGATCATATCGTCCATCAAGTGAGGAATGCACTGGATCAGGTTAAGAAGGAATGGACTCCCATTGAAAGAGCGAACTGGCACAGGCTTTCAAATGAGATGCTGGATGTGAGCAATTTAATTACATCTATGGAGGGGAAGCTAAGTGTGCATGAGAGGCAGCCTTACCAAGTCTATCAACTTACATACTCACTGCCCAAAGCATCATATCAGTCATATACAGCCCCTGCTCTTGAGCCAAGTCGAGCTTGTCAAAGTCCGTTCTCCAATCATGTTGAGGAGAGGTTTGAAACAACAAACCTTGTGTTTAAGGCTAATCTTGATAGACAAATTGAATTGGCAAATCTTCAGATGCAGCAGTCCATCTTGGTAGTGAGGGAAGTGGAATCTAAATCTTCACTGCCCTCTCACATTAAGGCCCCATCACCCCCAAAGGAGATGCCCAGTCTGAATTTCTTGAGTTGGAATCAAGTGATGAGTCATGGAACAGCAAGGGGGCAAAAGACATTATCCAAGAGTGTCACGTACAAGATGAGGTTAGCCCTTTTTAAGTTCCTCCCACCCTTCCTCAAGAAGCTCCTTGCACTTCATGGCAATCTTCATGCACTCCCCATCTCTATGGTGTTTCCCACGAGCTCCAAGAAGTGCAAAATGAGGATTATCTGGCTAAGCGGGTTAAGGAATTGGAAGCTAGGATGAGACTGCTTAGAGAAATAATGATGGAGCTTTCAGACCCTGCAGAGGAGCCGATGCCAAAAGACACCCCTTCCACCAATCCACAAGCTAATTTCAATATTGATGAAGTGTTGGTAAAGTGGAGGGACGAAAATCAAGAAATTTTGGCCCAAAGTCTGTCCTCTCCTATTCTAGGGAAAACTCCCTCTTGTATGTTGAATCCTTTCTATCATATGGCCCTTGCTCATTATGACTCATTCGATGCATCAATCGATCCTACCCTCAATTCCGTGTGCCTAGCTTTTCAGCATGCCTCTTCTCGAACAACTCTTCCTGTACAGGAGTAGACCCTCCCAAATCCTCCTGAACCTCCTCAAATCTTTCAACATGATCTCCCATTTGCAAATTGGAAGAAGGAACACCATGAACCAGCTCAGGACCTGGAGAATGATAAAGTTGCTACCTGTTCGCAGAAGCACGATTCCAATCCCACGATCATGAGCTGGAAGCAAACAGTGGATTCTTGGGGTGGAAAGGAGGAAAAAGGGAAAGGTTTTGCTCAAAACCTTGAAGAAGATGGGGCTGCTCCTGCTCTTGATGATGATTGTGACTTCTAAGAAAGGCTTTTCCAGGAAGATATGGATAGGTGGATTGTAGAATTGGAGTCCAGGGTAGGTTTCCTCAGCCAATGTGTAATGGATGGTTCAGACCAAACAACACATTCCATGTCTGAACACACCCCACCTACACATCCCCAAGAAAACTATTAGGCCATGCCTGATATAGGTGAAGTCCTAACCAAATGGAAGGAGGAGAATCATTCAATTTTAGTTCAAGGATTGCCTCCTCTTCCACATGAGTTTGTCCGTCAGCGTTCCACTTCACCCCTTCTCGAGGAGGAACCTGTCTTAAGGGAAGCAAGTGAAGAAGAGTATGCTTAATTCATGACTGATCAGGGAGACTTCATGAGTGTAACTAAGGAGGAAATCAAGCAAAGTGACGTGGAGGAGCATGGGCAATCTCTTATTCATGTTTCAAATAATTCATTTGAAGGCGTTAAGGCAGGTTGTGCTACTCTCCAGGCAGGTTGTGAGCTAGTTAAAAATGAAGAAGGCAACATTGGGGTTCTAACAAGCATGCAAAGAGGTTGTAGTTTTTTAGATTTACCCCTTCAGGAGGTTGGTGAATCTGAAGATTTATTCTTTGAAATCATCAAGGAAGATGGCCATACCATGGAACCCGAGCATGAGGCAGAGGAGAGCAAGCCAGTTAAGGGTGCGTATCAAGGGGCTTATGGTGATGAGCCAAGAGCAATTGAATTCTTGATGGGATGCACCAACCTGAAGGACCAGTAGGAGGCAAGCTTCCAAAAACAAATAGAATATATATATGTTGGGAGCATGTTCCAATCTGATCCACTTGGTTTCCAACCAATGCAGGTGACAGGCAAGAAGAGCAGGTCACCAATTCTCTTTTCCATTCAACTACTTGCCTGGTGCCATAAGTCTTCTTACCAGGAAGGGGACTTAAGAAGTTTTCCATTTGATCTAGGAGGGAATAAAAAATGCCTGGTTAGTTGTACATAATAATTTGTTTTCAGTTTCTTTTCCTGCTTTCCCTAAGTGCAGTTGCACAGGTAGCGTTTTTAGCCTTGTGTGTTTCCCTTTGCTTTGGGGTAAAGCTTCATGTTTGATTCTCAAATCTTTTGAGCTGTTGATAATTCTTTCAAAGCTGCATCTGTCTTGACACCCAATGGATTTGCAAGGCAATTGGGTTCTAAGCATGGTAGGCATGCTTTCCCTGTGAGTCGCCAATTGTTGACCGATTTTGCACCTTGGCAAAATTATGGTCAACTTCTTCCCCTGCATTTTAAAACCAGTCATATTCAGGTTGTAAAGTCCATCAATAGTTCAACAGTTCAAATGGCCTAAGTTCAAGTCAATGGTTTAATGGGTCTGGTTCAATAGTGGTTCATCGGCCTTTTGGCTCAATCGGTGCTCTCCTTTGAACCTTGAACCGTTGAACAAAATTTTGGTTCAACGGCTTTGGTTCAAGGGCCTGCCCTTAGCCAAAGAGTGGTCAACAGTCAAAAGTCTGAAGGAATTTAGGTGAAAATGCAAACCCTACAGGAGCCCAAACAAAACATCTGCAGAGACAACAAAGCCCGAGAGACCATTCCAAGACCCGTCAAAGTGCACATACAATGCAAAGTGCCCGACTGGGTGCTAAGACTTAACAGGCCGTGAAGAAGTTTAGAAGGAGAATCTAGCATGGACCTGACTACCAGCATGGGTCTAACTACCATGTGATCTGATGATGAGGACCTGAGGACGTCCCAAAGCACGTCAAATTTAAAAAAGCCATTTAGCCGTTGGGTTTTCAGTCTGGAAGAGCGCCAAACATGGACAAGAAAAGGGCCTGAATGTAGCGACCCACCAAGTATCTTCGCCCAAGGGGCTGAGTAGCTAGGTAAGAAAAAAATAAGGACAAGGATGCAGAAGAAGACAAAACAAAGAGACAAAGTAAGAAATGAAGATGCATGGAGCAGTCAAGCAGTCCAAGTGGCATAAACAAGGCAATTTATTGCCTGATGGCGTGAACAACAAATGGACAGAGCGAGTTGGCAGTTGATCCAAGTGGCACCATTTGGGAAGTGACTTCAGTAGGTGGAGTAGTCCCTGCAAATTAATCATGAAGGGCATAAATAGTTGGGATAAAATCGGTTTTCCCCTTTTTTATTAAATGGAAGGCAAGCCGTGTAAGTTACCTAAGCAGGAAATGTAGGTCTCGAACAGTCAAAATGAGCAGCTCATTAATATTTGAGTGACTTGTTTTCTTTCAAAGGGGACACGACTTGCCACTTGGAAAAGGAGCACCAAATGGCCTCCTTTCTTCTCCTATATATTGCGAACTTGGTCATTTTTGTAATTATCTCCCACTTTTGTAAAGGCGCAGCCCTGGCAAAATCTCTACCCGAATCAATAAAAATACAGTTTTACCTCTGTCTTGAATAGATAATCTGCGTATGTTTTGAGTGTTGATTTGTGTTCAGTCATTATCTTTGATGCTCTCACAGGTTCGATATCAATAGACCAGTTATCTATAAAGAGCCAGTTTGCAGCTTATAGGAGAAGAGTTCCATTTGGGGTGCAGAAATAGAGGAAGTCATTTTTAGTATGTATTCCACAACATCTTGGTGAGTCCCTGTTCTTGTGTTTTCCATAAGAACCTACCTGTCATTCTCTTGCACCCTGGTCCCTCTGTCAAGACTGAGTGTATGTATGTTGTTTTTGTCTGATCCTGAGTGTGGATGTGGGAAGGTCGACTTATTTTGGTGTATCACCTCTTTTAGAGTAGGTTTGTTTTCCCGCATTTCTTCTCCCTTTTCATCCCCCCTATATTATATATATATACTTGTTAACTTTTGCTAGAAACAACATGATGCATCAAAGGGAGCTAGCCCTTATCTAGAGACTCTCTCCTCTAGCTTCGCCGGTCCCACAGGCGAGAGGAGAGTTTCCATGTTGCGGGGAGAAGGCAGGAGCTAGGCCTCCTTGCCCTGGGTGCAATCTCCAATGTCAACAGGTACTCAATGAATAACAAATGAATAACTTTCTTAATGGTCTAAAAGGCACTATAAATGCTACTAATATTATGGATTCTCATGGTAGTGGTAAATGGGATAAAAAGTAGTTTGATCCTCAACCACCTTTGTTTGCTTTGAATGATCACATAACTTAACCTTATGTTGCATGTTTTTTATGCCCCATGGACATTTTATTATTATGTTCTTGCCTTTTTTGATTGAAAATTTATTTTCAAGGAGTATAATTGTTAAGTTGTGGAGCTAAAAGCTTCACCATGATGCGAATAGGAGGAGTTGCAGAGGTTGCAGAGTAGTGGAACAAGTTGCAGGGCAACCGACATTGGTTTGATCAACCGACGTCAATCATATAATAGTGCAGAAGCAACTGACATCAGTTATAAGTCAGCCGACATCGGTCAGGGAGGAGCCGACGTCGGTAACCTGTGTAAGCATGTAGTTTGCATGCGGGTTCTAGACTGGTCTATTTTTGGACAGGCAATTTACATGTAAAGACTTATTTTAGTCTTGGAGTTACGAGTCTAATTATTGTAATTTAGAATGTCTAATTATTGTATGCATGAGATCTATATAATAGACTCATGGGCTGTATTGTAAATGTGTGCTAGAGAGTAAGAGAGCGAAAATTGGCTCCTTCAGAGTGAAGAGAGCAAGGTGTGTTCCTCCTAGTTCCAAAGGGGTGCTGAGAGTGTATGATCAGGGAGAGTTGCAGGTTGTGCAAAGTTCTTGTAGAAGATCCACCGGGTTACTGGTTGAAGAATCATAAGGACTTGGTGAGGCAAGGACAAGGGTTCTTCAGGGTGTAGAGACATCTACGTGGTAAGTAAGGTCTAGTGATTTGTAAGTTGTTGCAAGAGCAGGGAGATCTACTTGGAGTATGGTTGTGTACTTGGTGTACTGGCAGCGTTGCTACTGACTGGTGGAGGTGAACAACAACTCTATGTTTGAGTCGATTGTTGTGACCATAATTGAGAGAGTGAAGTGTTGGAGGAGAATTACTGGTGAACCCTAGAAGTGTGGGAGCTCTAGAGGTGTGAGAAGAAGTGTGGTGACTTCTTTATTGTATTTCCTTCTGGCTAAGTATTAATACAAGATTATGTATTGTCTCTCATATTCTGTGTTGTTTCATATTTCTAGTTACTTATTCATTCTGGTTAAATTCTGTGTTTAGTTGCTTATACAGAGGTAATCATATATACTCTTATTTGTGGAGAGTAGGATCCTGACAAGTTGGTATCAAAGTTGTTTGTTGTTCTAGGTCCCTGACAAGTGGTATCAAAGCATTTGGTTGGGTTACTAACAGGTGGTTTCATATCTGGTTACTGTTTGTTGATT
The DNA here is from genome assembly GCA_037957365.1 of Torreya grandis. NCBI lineage: Eukaryota > Viridiplantae > Streptophyta > Pinopsida > Cupressales > Taxaceae > Torreya > Torreya grandis. The sequence goes on along the minus strand of JARHVA010000517.1, from coordinate 702,115 downwards.
ACAGGGTACTCACAGGGGTTTCTATTTGAGTGGGAGTATAGCAATGGCAGAAGAAAGTAAGCTATGAATGGAGAAACTGAATAGCATGAATGGTCTATTTGATGGAAAGAAAGAGCAGGTAAAGAAAGATTGTTGGTTGGTAGAAGATCAGCATGAAAGAAAGGAAGAAGCAGATATTGCAGGTGATGTTGCACAGGATGCTCTAGATAAAGTAGAATCTTGGTTTACAAATTCTGTTGCCTCTTTCCATGCAGCCCAAAATAGAGTATCTTTTCATGATGATGTCCAGGGAGACTTTGGAGAGATTTATTTAGGGGTTGGTAAGCCTTGTCAGATTGTTGGCAAAGGGGAAGTGAAGCTGAAATTACATACGGGTAACACACGGGTGTTGAAGAAGGTCATGCAGGTTCCAGTCTTGCAGATGAGTCTAATTTCTTTAGGAAAGTTGGGTGATGAGAGATACACGTTAACTCTCACAGTGGATGCACTTGAATCAGATGGTGGTAAGAAAGTAGGTATCCTTTATCTATCTACTTATATTACTGATTCACCTTCTGTTGCAGAGATGTGGCTTTGTAGGCTTGGTCACATATGTAAGAAGGGAATGCATGTTCTTAAGCAAAAGACAGATGTTTTTGACAAACTTAAGAACTGGAAAGCCTTGATTTTCAAGGAGAAGATGATGGACAGATATCAGTTCAAGGGGCTGAGAAATTTTGAGCAGGGCTGTGTTAATTTGAACAGGATTTTGATCCAAAAGGATCTCGCGAGAAAAAGTCATCACTCACAAGTAAAACACAGAGACTGATGTCGGTTATAAAATTGACGTCGGCATCCATGCAGGGACCGACGTTGGCTATGTGCAGATCGACGTCGGCAACTCAGGGACCAAATAAACACCAGTGTTGGTCATAGAGAATCGACGTTAGTGATGAGGCAGTCGCATGGAACCGACATCAGTTGGGTGCAGACTGAGATGTGACCGACATCGGTCACTAAGATAGATTTTGGGCGGATAACAAGCTATCAAGAAGTCTTAAGCGCCCATATGGAGGACTGAAAGGGTAAGTAAGCCTCAAATTCATCATTTCCCTTCTTTACACTACTTGTTGCTCATTGATGGTCAAGAATTAAGAAGTGATTAAAGAAGTAGAGAAGGTAGATCCAGGAAACAGTGGGAGCTTGGCATGGATGAGGATTGTGATTCCTTGGAGAAGAACCAAACAAGAGTTTTTTGGTGGAGTTGCCAGCTAGAAGAAAGCACTGAGAGACGAATGGATTTTCAAGATGAAGAAGAGTGGGAATGGACACGTGAGATGGAAGGCCAAGGTATATGGTCTTGAGCAAGCTGCAGGACAGTGGTACAGGTTTGATAGGTGTATGACAAAGCATGGCTTTGGTCAAGGTTAATGTAACTATTGTGTTTTCTTTACCAGGTGGATAGTGGTCACGACATTATCTTGTTAGTGTATGTGGTGTGGTTGCTTGTTGTAGGGTTACACATGTAGGGAGTTTTTGAGCTAAAGGTAAAGTTAGTTCAGAGGTATGTCATGAAGAATTTGGAAGCAACAAAATTCTTTGGCATAAGAGACATGGAAGATCACAGGTTGATTTTGTCTCCAGTGGGATCTGATGTGAAGAAGGTGTTGGCGAGGTTCAATACGTAGGATGCAGAATCGGTAAGCACACCTATGGCTGGACAGTTCAAGCTGAGCTTATAACAATGTTCGAAATCACATGAGGTCTGGTGTAGACCTGAGTTTTCCCAAGCAGTGGCAGTTGTCAAAAAGTTTGGAGCCAATTCGAGAAAGAAGCACTGGAGGGCAGTTCAATGGATTCTCAAGTATCTGAGAGGGACCAGCAGGAGGGATTCATGTTATGCAGGGTCAAGGTCTTCACTACACGGAGTTGTAGGTTTGGATGTGGCAGGTTACTTGGATGACAGGTAGTGCACCACAGGTTGTGTGGTGGTTGGTCTTCAAGATTGAGCTTGAAGAGGGATACAAGCTAGGAAATGAATTAGACGGTGTATAGGTACAGGTATAGGTGCAGCTATTTATCTCCAAGTGGGAGATTGTTAAGTTGTGGAGCTAAAAGCTTCACCAAGATGCGAACAAGAGGAGTTGCAGAGGTTGTAGAGTTGCGAAACAAGTTGCAGGGCAACTAACGTCGGTTTGATCAATCGACGTCGATCATATAACAGTGCAGAAGCAACCGACGTTGGTTATAAGTCAGCTGACATCGGTCAGGGAAGAGCCAATGTCGGCAACCTATGTGAGCATGCAGTTTGCATGCGAGTTTTGGACTGGTCTATTTTTGGACAGGCAATTTGCATGTAAGGACTTATTTTAGTCTTGGAGTTGCGAGTCTAATTATTGTAATTAAGAATGTCTAATTATTGTATGCATGAGATCTATATAATAGACTCATGGGCTGTATTGTAAATGTGTGCTAGAGAGTAAGAGAGCAAAAATTGGCTCCTTCAGAGTGAAGAGAGCAAGGTGTGTTCCTCCTAGTTCCAAAGGGGTGCTGAGAGTGTATGATCAGGGAGAGTTGCAGGTTGTGCAAAGTTCTTGTAGAAGATCCACCGAGGTACTGGTTGAAGAATCATAAGGACTTGGTGAGGCAAGGACAAGGGTTCTTTAGGGTGTAGAGACATCTACGTGGTAAGTAAGGTCTGGTGATTTGCAGGTTGTTGCAAGAGCAGGGAGATCTACTTGGAGTACGATTGTGTACTTGGTGTACTGGCAGCGTTGTTACTGACTGGTGGAGGTGAACAACAACTCTATGTTTGAGTTGATTGTTGTGACTGTGATTGAGAGAGTGAAGTGTTGGAGGAGAATTACTGGTGAACCCTAGAAGTGTGGGAGCTCTAGAGGTGTGAGAAGAAGTGTGGCAACTTTTTTATTGTATTTCCTTCTGGATGAGTATTAATACAAGATTGTGTATTGTCTCTCATATTCTGTGTTGTTTCATATTTCTAGTTACTTATTCATTCTGGTTAAATTCTGTGTTTAGTTGCTTATACAGAGGTAATCATATATACTCTTATTTGTGGAGAGTAGGATCCTGACAAGTTGGTATCAGAGCTATTTGTTGTTCTAGGTGCCTGATAATAATATAATGTGACTTTGATTAATTGTTAATTAAAAGTATAATTATTTAAAGTTTTATTGAAATTCACTTATAAGGATTTATGTAAATTCTTCTCATGAAGTGTGATTTTATTCTACCCATTCTACCTCCCATTATAACCAACTTGATATAAAATCATTCATAAATAGGACTATATAAGAGATTCACAAATTTTTGTAATATCCCATTTAATACACATACCTACTCATTTGAACCTACAATAGATGATGTATAAATTCTTCCAAATTTTAAAGCTGATGTGGAAGATTGTTGAAATTTGCTTTGGAATGTCAAAGTTTTACCTTGCAAGTTCATTTTTTGTTGAGAAGGTTTTTGGTGGGAATATTTTGTTGGTTAAGATTCTATTTTGAAAGCTTGTAGATATTAGTTATTAATGTTGTAGAAGTCATTTTTAGTTTCTTAATAATAATGGTTTTGTATCTTTAAATTTTCTATAAGATTTTTTTGGTTATTAATTTAAGGGCGAGGGACACTAACCCTCTTATTTACCAATTTTAATTTAAAAAAAAAATTCTTTTAGGATAACAAATTGATCCTTTCCATGCTCAAAATAAATGATAGGACAAGGACCAGGGGATTTGCCATAATCTTAGTAATGATTTTATAAAGGATGATAGAGCAAAAAAAACTATTCAAAAGTCCATTAAAGTATATTTTTTAGATATGAGAGTTATTAAATGGCTATTCATGCTTGCCTATGTCAAATTTTGATTTCTAAATTCTTCCATAGTTCCACTAAGGACTAGCTATCATAGACTCAAATGTGAAATAGGTATATAGATGTTGGTTAATGAATAATTGGAAGAGAGGGTTTGTGTTTAATGTACCACAAGAGCAATAAAAATAAATAAAATTTCATCATCCTTGAATGCCTAAAGTATGTGGACATTAGAGCCAAATATGCTAAAAAAATTAAGAGTTGGCTTCATGTTAGAACTATTTTAGGAAAACATTATTAAAAGGGTTGGGGTAAATGTTAAATCAAATCAGCAAAAGAAGGAGCAGCCTGCTAAAGGACAAAGTTGGACTCATGAATATTTGAGTGGTTATAACAACCAGTGTAATTGGTGGTCCCATAAACTATCTAATCTTGTGAACATTTAAAAATATTTCATTTAATTAATTTCACTTTATCAGAACTAAAGTTTGTTACTGTATATTATAATTATTACATTTTTATAGATACTAAAATATGTTACTATGTACAATTTGATAATGATAATCTTGACACACATTTATCATGCATGAATTGAGTGTAAAAACATAGTCCTAATCCACCATTCTCTCATACTTACATGTTATCTTATGAGTTGACCCTTCCATTCTGATGTTACATATCTATAAGAACCTCATTATCCTTTTCAAACCTGCTAAATATCTTATAGTGACATATCCAAACATATAGTTTAGTTCATATATACATAGGTCATTCTGTTAGTTTTAGTCAAAACCACCCCTCTCTCAATAATAGTTACATTTTAAAACCAAAACTTTCCTTAGGGTTAACTAATTTTCCTAGCACATTAATGGTGTGAGAAATTACCCAATTGGACTCATACATATACATATCAAAGTCTCATTGTGTTGGCATGAAAATTTGTTGAGTGGAAAAATAGATGTTTCTCATCAACAGTTAGGGGATAAAGTCCCTCTCCTATTAGCAAGTGGAACTACCCTTTATTGAAATTTAAAAAGATGCAGTAAAGGAAAATATTTACAACAAAATGGTTTCATTAGGGTAGTAATTCTAACTAGAAAGTACAAAAAGGCTAAAGCAAGGAAAGTATGAAAGAGTGATACAAAGGAAAGTAAAGTATTTTGAAGATGAAAATAGTAGAAAATTCAACAAGCTGAACTTAGAAACTTATTGGAAATGTATAGAAAGTAGGATAAAATTTTAAACAGGAAACCTCTATCATTCAATGGATATGAAAGACATAAATACGTTTATAGAAATGCACAACATACTCCAAAATAGCTATATAATTGATAACATAAAATAATGATCACTCTATATTTACTTGTCAAAAAGTAAATAATTACATTCTAATTCCACTGAGGCTTCACCAAAATGAAAATAACAAATGTAGATTCAAAAATAAATACTATAATGAAATTTCATAGTTTTGACTAGTTTATAACAATTATGATAACATTCTAAAAATAAATAATCAAACACATACAGATAGTAAATACATACATAATTTGCATAGAAATATTGAATGCAAAATTTGTAAAATCTCCTTGTATTGATCTTTGTTAGGTTGCAATTACAATCTCTTCTTTCAAAAGTTCTCTCAGAAGTTTTACTGTCAAGCCCCTACAAATTAGCCTGTAATTCATATTTATAGGTTGAAATGGGTGGTTACAGGGTGTAACCACCCTTTTGCCTTTTTAGGGGCTTACAATAGCACTTTAGCTAATTTGCACAACTTGAAACTTACAAAAACATGTTAAACAATTTGCATAGTTTGCAAAAATGCATTGGTATTTTTGAAAGACTTGTAAAAGTACAATGACAAACTTGCACAAATTTAAATTTTGTGTTGGCAAATTTGTATGATTCAAAATTACAAAAGGAGCTAGTACAATTGCATGATTTTATAAAGTATGATTTAATTGAAGATGTATAATTACAATTATGATAATGACAAGATCAAAAGTTGATGAAGAATCTGTCTTTATCATTCTAACTGATGATGATCTAAACTTCTTTCTCAGGTCACAACTTCCTCTTTCAATATTCTTCAAATCTTTGTATGATTTCTAACATTTTATCCTCATAGGGCCCATTAGAGTATGTATAATCTATTTCTGCATCAAAATACAGATCTACCATATTTTGAGTTGTTCCTTGTAATTTCTCAGTATTGTATCAAGTTTTTTCAAATTACTTTGATACTTGATTAATGCCTTAATTGAATATAGAACTTGGAGTTATAATATTTTCAAATCTTTTCTTGAACTAATCAATAATGGCTTCTACCAATAGAATTTTACCTTTATCAGTTGTGAGTTTACATTTCAATCTACTTACCTCTCCTAGTATCTCAAGAATAGCATCTCCCCCTATTAATTTAGAATCTTCAAATTTATTAACACTTTCTTTGACAATACAAACTCTAAATTTTACAGCTCCCAAAAACTCAGTGAGATATACAATTTCTTCATTCTGGATGACCTTTTCTTGAATTGGGTCATTTGGGAAAGCAAAAGAGAATTATTCTAAGGTAGGGATCAACGCATCCCATTTATGCACCTCTTTCTCATATTTACTTTGAATTTTATTCACTTAATCATATTCAGATTGAATTTCAAAACATGTAACTAATGTTGTTTGAAGAATAATGATACCTTGCAATTTTTTTTCAATCCATTATTTTGTTGCTTTGCCCATGTGGCCAATTTATTCTGAAACATGAAGAGTTTCTATATTAGATTTTTGATCAATAGTTTAATGCAAAGATTGAATTAGTTTCACCAATTTCTGACTTACAATTGTTAGTTGTTCAAATTTTTATTTGAGTTATCCTTAGTGACCTTATCATGATACATCTTCTCAAATAACATGCCAATTATAAATTGGACGTTTTATTTCATGCCTTCTCGTGACTTTTCCCAGATGGACTTTGGTAATCTAATAGTCAAATGCACTGACACTATCTTTGTCCTTCTCAGTTGGTGGAACAACTACTTATGTATCTCGTTCTTCTTTTTGATCTGTGGTTATTCTTGAGACTATTTAAAGCTTTCACCGCATGAGGATGAACGATAGCCAGGATGATAAAATCTATCTCTTGAGGATGTTCAATCTTATTCCTTTTCTTTACAACTTCACTTATCCAATTAGGAACCCCTATGTTAGGATCTTGTAATACAAGAGCAATACTTGGTTCTTTTTGAGCTTCATAATAAGGGGGAAGATCTGGAAAAACTTGAGGTTTTCAAGAATAATTTCACCTTCTTATTTTTATACTATATCAATTGGAGTCTTGGAAGTAGGTTCAATAAGCAATTCAAAATTTTGAGTAGGAGATGCTGGAGTTGAGATATCATGCTGAGGAATAATGGAAGAATGTAACAACAAAGATGATTAAAAAGCCAAAAATTATTGAGTAGAATTAAAAAAACAAGGGATTTAGGTTGGGCAAAATTATTAATAGGAATTTCCTCTAAAATAGAAAGATTTAGAGTACCTAGGATATTTTCATGCAATCTCCTTGTCTTCAACTTGAGTGGCTTATTCACTGGAATAGTCTCTATGATAGCTTCAATTTCTATTTCAATCCTTGTTTCTTCTAGATCCTTACTAGTTCCTACTGCTGAGGATGTTCATGTTTCTCTTTGACATTATTGATGATCAATCCTAGTTTAGTTTCCTTTATAGGAGGAGGAAAATGTGTTTTATCAACATTGATGCCCGTGCTCTTCAATGACTTGACATTTCTATAAATATGCCCTAATTTTTGTCAATGAGAGATGTAGATTATTTCTTGTGTGAATCAACTCTTGGAAGAGATTCTGATCCAACTTCATCTTTTTCATACATGGGATCTAGTGGATCTTCATCATCTACTATATTCTTTTTGATTTCCAATATATTGAACAAAATTACTTGTTCTAGGCTGAGTCATCAATAATCACAAATTCTTACCTCTTTTTCATCATCAAAGTCCATCCAATAGTCTTCAAAGTGATGAACATGTTAATGTGAAGAACCAAGAATATTTTGCATCATGCCCCTTGCATCAAATAAAGGTTTAATTTAAAATGATCGGAGAGTAACCTGAGTCATTTCCTCATCGATCAATTTTGCTTTGGCCGAAGAAATATAAATATATTGACCAATAAAAATAGGAAATTTTATTCTACACTTATGTTTATAAGACAATGACTTTTGTGTTGCAACCAATTGTCTTACTAGTTACATCAAAGCCCATTTATCTTCCACATATCTCGAAAGCATATATGGGGCAATTTCACAGCCACAAATTCTTAAGTATGTGAGAGTTGGGAATTATATGAACCATATCTCCCACCTAAAAATCTCTATAGAGGTCTAAATGATAGCCTCAAATTTATGGTTCTAGTTTGAACATCTGAATTATATATTGAAAAAATGCATCATTTACCCTACGTAAATGATGTGCACTTTATTTTAAGGAGAGATGAGGATAGAAATCATAGATCTTCATAGTCTACATATCACCTACTATGTTCAAACCATCATAGAATCTCCTTCTGGTGACAACATAAACAAGGTAAGAAGTCATATATAATTTAGAAATTTTATTTACTTCTACAAGCTAATTGTGAATTGAATCACTGATTAACTATCCCTAGTTGACATATTTATTATTAACCCACTTTGAACATGAGCTTGTATTAGAGTCCCATAATTATTGAGCGAATGTAGGAGTCAAGTTAACGAATGTTTTCTTCTCATGCAACTGAAAAGGATGATCAATGTGTTTTGGGCTTAAGTATAAGACAATTTCTCCATTGGGATTTTTAACTTCTCTCTTTTCAACATCATAGTGTTGGGCCATAGTCAATACTAATTTTGGATACTGAACTGAAGTTGGGAATACTACTGCTTGTGCCAATCTATTGTAATGAATGCTTTGTCCATAATATGTTTTGTGAACACTATTTATTCTATTCCAAAAATCCTTTGTATCAATATGTACAAGGTCTGTGTTAGTTGTTTCCTCAACTTTTGAGTCCTAGTGTGAAGGTGGAACTCCTCCTTGAAATTGATGCCTCATATTTGTGTCCTTTTCCAATTATAATTTCTTCTTGGTGGGGGTCTTTTTTGAGGTATTTTTCTTAGGATTTTCTCCAATCAGAGTGTTGAATGTCGACATCTGATGAGCTTCCATGTCTATGAGATCAAGATAAACACTTGAATTACCTTATAGGAAGAAAAGACTCATAACATGTTCTGGTAAGGATAAAAAATTAGGACATATAAATGTAGCTATTAGAGCCTAATAGAGTGTTATTATCAAAATGTGACATCATTTTAACCTCTATGAGTCCAATTTTGTTTCATGTTCCCCTTATCCTAGAAGTGTCTATAGGTTGTCATAGCTTACCCATGCCCTTGCATTACTAAATCATGAGTTAAAACCCATTTCTAGTCACCTCAAAGAAATTAAGGCTTTTTAGCAGAAATTAAGGTATTTAGGGATGTTAAGGTTTCTATTATGGCTAATGGGGGTATTTGCAAAGCTTCTTCCTTGCATGGTTATTAGAAGAGGTGAATGAGAGTCCATATAAGGTATTGGTCAAATGAAATGCCCACTCCATGAGGTCATCTAGTTTTACTAGCTTTCTCTACACTTGAAAACTGCTTTTTAAGGGTTCTAAAGTCATTTCCAAGATGAATATGAAATATGGTACATACAAGGGATACTTGTAAAGCATGAACATGCATTTTATAATATTCTTAATGTTAGAGCAAGTCAGAGCTTAGTCAAACCTTGCAGGTTCAACACTCAAGGAAGGAGAAATTGAGCTAAAAGGGGCATTTTTGATCACTTATACGGTCATCTTCAAGAGTGAACATATGAGAAGTGACTCTCTACCTTCCTCAGGCCTCTTCAGCATTTGGATATTTTTCACAGGTCCAAAAATGGTGAGATATGCAGGTTTTACTTCATCGGGTCCCTTGGTAGCCTTGCAAGGGTCATGTTTAAATGCTTGTTTCATACAAAATATAAAGAGATAGATCCTTATATCTTCACTGGGTTTGGGGACCCCAATGGGATTAAAATTAATGGCATTGGGCTTCAGGTCAGGCTCCTATTTTTTATGAATAAACATTAAAAAATTAAAGTTCTTAGAGAAGGCTCTAAACCCCATCACCTTAATTTCTATCCAGTATTATTGCAAATATGAACTCATTATTGTAGGAGCTTGAAAAGGGTCTGAGAGGTATTCTAGTGCCATCATGCCAACTCATCTAGTGTATGCAAATACAATAGACCTCCATGTTTCTTCATGTTACAGATTTGTCTCATTAGGTGAGCCTTCAACATGACCAGTGATCATTCTTAGACTCTCTATGGTCTTAGAACATGAATACACCTACCACATAACCCCTATAATATTTCAATAATGTCTTATGATGAAAAATTTCCTAATGACTAAGTGGTCAATGGGAGAGTACACCTACAGTTGACTCTTTTGAGACACCTGGGATGATATATGTAGAAGATGGGATAAACACACTACTAAACATTATAGATATTCAACTATATAAATGAGAATTAGGTGGATACAAGACCATTAATTGAGTAAGGGGTGTTGATTCTATGGATTAAGTGCCACTATTTGACTAAACAAGATACTGAGTGTTGTAAGCTTAGTTTAGAGGTTTAAAGAAGGATCTCATATATTGCATGCCATGTAAAAGTTATGAGGTCTAAATACAAAATTGGTAAAAATATCCAAAATCCATAATGAGCATATATAGTTCTTAAGGTGCTAGGACAAGACCATCATATAGATTCAAGGACCCCATCACAAGATATAGTCACCTAGTTGTAGACCATTAGCCTAGATTGTCCAATCATGAGAGAGATTAATGTTTTGAGGCCTCTATATGCATAATTACAATTTGTGAACGGATACAAAAGATGGTTATGAGTGTGTCAGTGTAGGATTTTTTCCACCTAGTGGTTTTACCTACACATCTTTTCAGCTTACTTAGGCTATTTAATTAAGTCATTAGGTGTCATTTACCTTTAAGTGGGTTCTAATTGTGAGTTAGGGTTTTACCTTTTTGGTGACCTAATCTCACCCTATATGTACTTTATTTTTTCCTAAAGTGGCTAATGCAAACATTTCCTTTATGATTTTTTTTGTTTTTGGAGCTCTCATTCTGCCTTTAGAGGAATTCAACAGTCATCATGTGGCCACTATTCAGAGATCTTAGCAAAATCTATCATGGTACCATAGATTTCCTAATAGCCTCATGCATTTTTATCCTTTGGTAAGATCCTCCTGCATTCACCTTGCTATTTTTTATACTGTACAACCACCATTTTTTGACCTTGGAGGCATTTTTTGAAAACTACCTTGAAACTCATGTCAAAAGGCCTTTGATGAAAAATCTGTTTGCATATATTTTGTGGATTTTTTGAGATCCAAAATGGGATACTTTTAATTTTTTGAGGAAGTTTGTATATTTTCTTAGAAATTAATTTCTTTGATCTGGTCAGACGTCTGTATGAACAAAGTAATTAAGCCTGCAAACCTCGAAATCTTGTTCATAGACCAAATCATGTTCTTAGAGGGTCATTACTTATTGCACAGACGAAATTGGATTTTTAGAGGGCAATTAATTGATTCCAAACTAAATTGGGTTTTCAAAGTTCTTCAACTTGCAAACAAAATTAGGATTTCAACATTACTTTTCTTCTAATTTGTGAAGTAAAGTAGTCTAAGAAACCTAAATTACACTGCTTGGAAGTAATCAGGCCTCTCTAAGGTGATTACTTGGAAGTAATCAAGATTCTCTAGGTCAATTACTTGGAAGTAATCAGGATTCAGTAGGCTCATTACTGGTCCCTGGCAGCAGTAAAGCAGTTCAGAGAACCCAAAATGCACTAGGTATACCTATTCAGGTTTTTTAGGGTCAATTACTCATTACTTTTTTCAATTGTAGTTGTTTGAAACCCCAAATTAGTCACTGTTCAAAAAATCAATCAACACTGCAAGAACAATTCAGGTTTTGGAGGCAGTGTTACTAAATTTCAAGCCTAAAGTAAAGTAGTTGGAAGGCCCTGATTTACACTAGCAAGAGCCACTCGAATTTTCAAAGGGTGACTACTTGTTACTTTTTTTTAAGTTGAAGTAGATGGAAAACCCAACGTTAAAGTAGTTGAAAAGCATGAAGTAAAGTAGTGTTGGAAACCTATGTGATGTTCAAGTGGGCATCAAATTTTAGGTGAAAGGTAATGAAGAAATAGATTAAAGTTTTTTCCATTTTCGGAAAGGGTCTAGGAATATGTGGGAGTAAGAACTTGTAAGTGCCATAACTTTCAATCCGTAGCTCCGTTTTGGTTGCTATTTTTTTTGAAAATGCATAGTTTTTTAAACTCTACACATTGATGGTATTATTTTAGACATTTGTAACATCCATTTTTCAATGATATAATGGCTTAAATCTCACTTCATCCTTATTTTACTCTTTCTTGGATGTATTATCAGTTAAATCCAACGTCCATCTAGTTCTTTGTACTTATGCACCTACTGCTTAAGATGTATTTTTGATTGAATTTGATGTCTATACAAGTGTGATTATATATGAAACATTCGAGGGGTGTCACTATTGATAGTTCTAAGGGGATACTATGTTGTGTTATGCATTATTTCTTTTTCTACGTTCTTCTTTACTTACTATAACAATCTTTACTTCTGCACTATGGATTCACTCTCTATTATTTTGTTTACACCATTTAATTATCATGAATGAAAACCTAGAATGGAAATCATCTTGAAATCCAAGGGTTACCATCAAATTATTATGGGCACTGAGATTGAACCTATTAATGCTGGAGTGAAAATCAAATGGTTTAACCATTTTGACAAAGTCCATGGACTACTGTGTCTCTCAAACTCCCTAGATCTACTCTTTCACATTAAATCTACCAAAAAACCTACTGAAGTGTGGATCACATTATCCAAGATCTTTGGAGTGCAAGATGTGATGAGAGGACATGAGATGGAAAATGAGCTCATCAGATTGAGCCCAGATGACTTTGACACTCTTTAAGATTTTTTCACCAAGTTTAGACTTTTGAGATTGTAGTTGAAAGCATGTGGAATTGACAAGAAAGATATACAACTTGTTTTGTCAATACTCTCTAAATTGGATCCTAAATATTATATGTTTGTGTCCACTTTTCAAACCACTAAGAGTGCTCTTGACACTGCATGGAAGATGCCTTCTTTAGATACCTTTGTTGTCGATCTGATTCAAGAGCAAGATAAGTTGATACAGATGGGCATAGTGAAGCAATTTAAATCTCATGCATTGTTTGCTGAGAAAGATAAGGCTCTTAATAGTAGAGAGAGAAATCAGAGCAAGAAAAATGTTGAGAAGGGTGAGAATCTTTCCACCTTTAAATCAAACAATGTGACCTCTTCTTCTAGTCATAAGCTTAAGAAAGATTGGATTAAATGTGGGCATTGCTTAGGTAAGCATGATGAAAGTAAATTTTTGAAGAAAAAAATTAACCACCTTACTAGCCTTCTTATTCAAAACAACATAGGTGATCCAGATTCTATTAAACTATCTTCATCAACCCGTGAATCCACTAAGGCAAAGAAATATGGCAAAGAAAAGGAAAAAGAGAATAACAAGGGGAAAAATAAGGGAAAATCCTTCATTTTAGTTGTGCCTCCAACTCCTCCTACACAGGTCATTGACTCTAGTGCTTCACATCACATGGCCTCTTCACAGATTGAGTTCAATTCCTTGGAACCATGTGACATGTCCTCTATATAACTGGGAGATAACACTTCTAAAAAGGTTCTCAGGAATGGGTCTATTGAAGTGAGTGGTAGAACATTCAATAATGTTCTAAGTGTGCCCTCACTCTCAACTAATCTACTGTTAGTCTACTAGATTAATCACCTTAGTCTAGGCATGTGAGTTGAATTCACTCCATATTCAATGTACATTAGGGAGTTGCATAGTGATACTATTTTGGCTATGGGAATGGTCAATCATCAGACTTGGCTATATAAATTCTCACACTTTGCTCTTGACTCTCTTTTAGATTCTTTAGATTCCTCTTTGGACTCATCTATACCTATTAACACTTCTGATCCTGAGCTTCTTTTTGATATTGGCAACTCTTCTTCTATAGATGACTACAACAGTGAAGTGGATGTACCTCCACCATTTCCTTATCACCTTCCATATATTTAATGGTTAGTTCTTGACCCACCTACCTCTGGTCTACTTTTGACATTATAGGGTAATGGTCTACTGATCTAGGACACATTAGACATCAAGCAGTCTATTCCATAGTTACAAAGGATTTTACAAACCTTCTTCACCTACTTTTATTGCATCATCTTGGCATAGAGCAGTTGGGCCACCTACCTCATAGTATGTGGATCACTCTTTTCATAGGAATTACACCTTGGTTGAAGATCCATCAGGCACTTGGTGGATAAACTCATTGTTCCAAGGTAATCCACTCTTCACTGCATGTACTTCTAATTTATAGTCACATCTGAGCATTCCTTAAGGGGACACCAGATGGCTATAGTCAATTGTAGACCTTAGTCGAGCATTTAACCCTCTTCTATTCTTTACTCTCTTTTGGGCATGAGTTTTATTCCTATGAGTTTTTTCCTTAACCCCAGTTTATGGGAGTTGCATTGTACTTTGGTACCTCATCAGGCCTCGTTGTCAGGACCTAATTCTTCTACCCACCTAAGCTATGCTTCAGGGGGTGTCAGTGTAGGCTTTTTACCACCTAGTGGTTTTACCTACATATTTTTTTAGATTACTTAGGTTAGTTAATTAAGTCATTAGGGGTAATTTACCTTTAAGTGGGTTCTAATTGTGAGATAGGGTTTTACCTTTTTGGTGACCTAATCTCATCCTATATGTACTTTCTTTTTTCCTAAAGTGGCTAATGCAAACATTTCCTTTGTGGAATTTTCTTATTTTTGGAGCTCTCACTTTACCTCTACAGGAATTCAACATTCATCGCATGACCGCTATTCAGAGATCTTGATGAAATCTATCAGAGTGGACCAATATATCTATGGTCACCTTAAATCCATTTAGGCAATAGATATACTCACTATTTTGACTCAGACCTTGCTCACTCCATTAACAAGGGGCAGTCTTGAGACCAAGGGGTCTATTTGAACCTAAAACACAAAATAATCATGTCAAACCCCATAGAGAGCCCTTGAGGTGATATGTAGAAATAACTAAGGTCTCAATACACTCTTTGGTTGCACAAAACCTCAATTTTAAATATAAATGCCCTTGAGGGCTAACAAGGAGGTGATAGGCCTATAACCTCAAGTCCCTTGACCAATGCACCAAATGAATATAGTGGAGTAATAATCATTGAAAAAGCATTTATAACCTCAAGTCCCATTACATGTGGTCCTTGGCCCTACTTTTTCTGACATCTTGTATATGGCCCTTGGCATTATGTGTGACACTAACACTTACATAGTGGATCTTGTTGATTTTAAGTGGCGTCGTGATATATATCATGCATTTTTACTACATAATCTTAGTCAGTGATCTTAATATTGCATTATTCATTAATACATTTATCTATACATGACACTTATATGTCTTGCATTACATATGTTATATATATGCCTTGATTTAGATCTACATTTACCATGATGACATACTCTCTACATGTTCACATGATCTTACATGATGTTATATTTATACATGACATGATAAAAATAACTCATCTTTTGAGATGAATGACTTACAATAAATATCTCTCTTCTCAAAAGGGGTGCATTACAATGGGCTTGTCATAGAGACACAATCCTCCATGAAAAAAATCAAATCAGAGTACACATTTCAAAGATTTAGAATGGTTTACTTTCATGACATATTGACACATTGATATAGATTACAAGAGCATATGTCATACATATACACTTAGTTTATAGATAAACACATATTCCTACACACTTGGATGTCTATACATGGACATATGCACATACTTTATAAGAAAAATAATTATATGTTTCCTCATACACATAAATTTGAGATATAGGTTCTCAAATCCTATTTACAGGTGTATAACATTTTATATCAATTAGTACATATTTAGAGAGCATGATATTGGTTCATACACATATAGATATTTTTTATATTCATGAGGCATAATACTAGTTCATACACATACATAATAGTGTAATCTACAATTGAATTGAAAATGGTTGTCATTTCACTTCATACTTATCAAATTCGTAGTAATGATGGGAGAATAAACATTGTTCATTCTCTTTTGATCATGAATTTTATCTTGCATTGAGCAAGGGTGGAATTATACAATTAAACCTAAATTCATGATTGGAGCAGGAACATTTTTCATTCCCTTTCGGTCATGCATTTTTTTTTTACATGGAGCAAACTTGAGCAAAATTATACAATTGAATCTATAAGCCATTTACAATGGTTGATTTAATTTTCATTGAGCAAACCCATCATGAGTTTCCCTCTATACCTACATCATTATTTGGGTTAGTACATTATGTACTTATCCACACATTCATGAGATTTGGGACATGTTGTCTTTCCAACCCAAGAGCTTGCATAGTCACATAAATTTGGAGCATAATTACCCTAATTCCCCATATGTTTTAGCAAGGAAGCATATGTTCTCTAATGCTTCAATAAGGAAGCATCATATCCAACAAGTTATAAGGGAAACATGATTTCCAACAACACATAGGTGTACTCATTTCCTTTTCTCTGTAAAAATTTCAAAAAATTAGTTTCAAACTAAAATTGTCAATCTATGGACATTGACTACACATGATTGTAGGTTTTGCTATTATCTAACCTACACAATTGGAACTTCTTACCAAAGACAAAGTGTGTTGTACACACTCTGATATATTTTATCCCTTTAATCTATAAATTTCATTACTATAATAAAAGAGGGAATTTGTAGATATTAAAATTTAGTCTTAAGTACCTGATAATGACAAGCTTAACATACAATTACCATGCATGACTTGAATGCCCAAACATAGTCCTAATCCACCATTCTCTTACACTTACATGTTATATTATGAGTTAACCCTTCCATTATGATATTACACACCTACAAGAACCTCATTATAATTTAAACCTAATAAATATCTTGCACAAACATCTCTAGACCTTCAGTTCAGTTCATATGTACATAGGTCAGTTCCATCAGTTTTGGTTAATATCGTTAGTCGATAATGACCCAATCTGGTTGAAATTAACCTCTCCTAGTAACAATTATATTTTAAAATAAAACATTACCTTAGGGTTGATCCATTTTCGTAACATGTTAGTGACATGATAAATTACCCAATTGGACTCATATATAAATAAATCGAGGTCTCATTCAAAAAAGACTTGGCACTTATCTAGTATACATCTATACACTATTACACATTGAGTAAATATGCCCTATAGGAACAATCAAAATTAGAATTAACAACATTCTAAATCCATATTATAATAAGCATTGTCAAGTATCAAATCCAAATTACTATTTGTATACATATAGTGAAGGAGCATAATTACACAATCACATTAGGTGGGAGAACTACATTGGCTTTATTTCCATCTTCTAAGTATCAAATATGTAGGTAGTGGTCAATAATTAAATGATGGATATTAGTTCAACCCATTATATTTTCTTAAATTTTACAAGTTTATAACCCTCACAAGCACACTTAGATTTTCAAGGTGAAGGAGGCCAATTTATGGAGTTGTGCGTATCATCAAGGTTCAAGATCACACATGTAGAGCATATACGTAGACAAAGGTGGCTGTATAATTAAAATACCTTATTTCCACACATGTAAGTATTATCCAACACTATCAATATTGACTGAAAATATTGATCCAAGTCTAACAGAATTGACCCCACATAGATGGAAACATAGTTCTTGTATCAAATAAATCATGTGCCTACTTGAGTTTGAATTCCACTTCTAAAATATAGTCACAGTCAGACAGTCACCTAAAAAAGATAAATATTCATCCCTTTGTTGTGATTACTACATTTAACATATATCTCTTATCAAATCATTTCAATCAATTCAATATTTTACATTGAGATGTATGCTTGAGTGTCATATCTTAATATATAAATTATTCTACTAATTTCTATTCTATTAGGATTACAAAACCAAATTAGGGAATAAATGATTTACCCAAAGAGATAATATTTGGGAAGGACACATCCAAATGGTCACTAAAATGATTAGATCAATGATTGATCAAGGGATGCTTGATTGGATTACAAAAATATGTTTTTGAATTGTGTGGCTTAATATCTCTCGTGGAGATTTGAAGCCTTTTCAAATGTTTAGGATTTTATGGCTTTATATCTCTTGTGGAGATTTTAAGCCTTTTATATTTTTTAGGATTTTAGGATTTTTGGACTTTTCAATGTTTTGATTATTTTTGAAATAAATATCCACAAAGGATTTCTAATAAAGGGAAGACCTATTCTAGCACCGAAATGGATAATGACTCATAAAACAATGAGATTGTAGTAAATGGCTCTAAAAAATAATGAGAATGTGGGGGAATGGTCACCGAGCTGACCTCAGAAACTCCATATAAATGAGCATTTCCTATAGAGTCCAAATAGACCTTAGGCCATTTTAGTTCTCCCAGAATGGGAGATAATAAGAATGAAGGATGAATGGATAATGTTGGATAATAATGGATGATAATGAGGGAAGGTACTAGGAATCTCCAAGGACCATGATATGTGAGAATCAAATGTGTTTAGTCGTAAAAGTGTCATGTGACTAACATTCTAAAATGTTTTCCAAATAGGTCTCAATATACCTTCCACTTCCATAACAAGGTCAAGACAAGAAGACTGTTGGTCATAATAAGATGGGCTGGGTTCAATATGATTGAATGGTCAAAATGGTTGGAATAGAATGAAATGGTATTCAATGTAAATGAGGCTACCCCCAAGTGTTAAGGTACTTATAAAAAAAAATTAATTTATGCATGACACCATAAACTTGGTTTTCACCATGGTACTTACCCAAGGTGCCATATGTATGGTTTTCACCTTTGGACAAATTATTTCTATTTATCTTTTGATTTTTTTTGACTTAATTTTTTTAATCATTTTTTTAATTTCTTAGCATCTCAACTCAGTGGAGAATTACAAGATGCATAATACATACCCTTTGATGTCTAGCCAATATCCACTCTGAATAGTTACTCAGTTAAGAACAAGCTACTGATTTGGACTATACTAATGTTATTGTGAAATTCATTGGTTGTTGATTGTTTCCTTAAAGCCTTTAGAAAATATGTCTTTATAGTATCTTTGAAAATGATTGTTACTAGGAAGGGTAAAGAAGCATAGGCATTGGATAAATGATCTGATTTGGTAATGTAATATAGGAGTTGAATGAATAATAGGATCATAGTTAAAAGTATAATTGTTGGGGGGCATATGAAAATTGAAATTTTTAATCACACACATTGTTATTTATTCTGGATTTGACATGATTTTGGTTGTGGTGGGGCCAAAAACCTCTGAAAATTCTTTCAATAAAGCCACAAGAATTTTTAGTTGTTTAGGCTTGAGAGATGTTATAATTTGATTATGATGTGGATTATCGATTATGCTTATATTGAATTTATTAATGTCTTCATCAAGTAATGATAAACTAATTGGCTCAGCTATTGGTGCCTCAAAGAGGTTTTCACCAATAAATTCATCTTGATTTTGATTATCCCATAATAACTCAAATAAGGTTTCACTAAGGGACATTGACTTTTGTTTTTCATTATCGTTTAGCACCTCAAACAAGGTTTCACTAGAAGATGTTAAGTTTAGAATTTGATGTCCCCTAGCACCTAAAACAATGTTTCACTATGCGATTATTTTTCTACCTAAATGTTGTCTTTGATCCCCACGAATTCTATAATTGATATGTCACCATAGAAGAAGTCCAACAATGTGTGATTTTGTTGGTCCCAATCAACATTTGTGGGAGGTGGCATATCAATATAATGGATAGATTAGATAACATTAAAGGGATGAATAATGGTAATGGAAGGGTAAAAGGGATGTATTTGACAAAAGTATGTAGCTGCTATCAGAATAGTTATTAATGTATGTTGATTCTAAAGCTAATTATGACTCAAGTGGATTTGAGATATTTGTATAGCCTATGTCATAATATCCACTAATATATTCTAATTCTAAAATTGATTCTGACTCAAGTGGATCTGAATTTGATGTTGAGATTGATGTTGATTTTACTTTTGATGATAAATCTGAAGTTGGTTCTAGAATAGACCCTAAATCTGATATTGGTTATAAAATAGATCTTGATTCTAATGCTTATGATAAAAATAATGTTGGTTCTAGAATGGAACTAGATTCTAATATAGTATGGCCACATAAATGGCCTATTGGCATACATTATCCATAAGTACATCATTCACTTTTTGCTTGGAAATGAAGAATTTGAGATGAAGTAATTTTATAAAATGGAGGATGATTTGCAATGGAATGAGGATGGGTGGTTGTTTGATAATGGCATATTCATAAATGGGCTCATCAAAGATGGCTCCTTCATTAGAAAAGAGTCCTTAGTCAAAGGGTGACTCACCAAATATTAACTTGTCAAGGATGGGTGTTCGATAAAATGTTAAACATGAGTTGATTGTCTTGACCTTAACTTGGAAGTGAATTAAACTGATTGTGCTTAGGAAGGGGATAATGTCATAACTCGATCGAGTAGTTATCAAACTTGAATGCACTTAGGATTTTAATTGATAATGGCCCTTGGAAGGGAAATGATTTATTTATTAGTGGCTTAAAGGTCATATTATCATTCTGACTAATGCATGAAATATCAAGAGTAGATATAAGGTGGACCAACTAATGATTAAACTAGGCGAGGTAATCTATCATATATTGACTAAATAGTGGCAATACTAGAATAGGTTTAGAATCAAGAGATGTCCTGACTCAGACTAACCTTGGTTTAATACCCCAAAGAAAGGATACATGCAAGGGGATTGGATTAGAAGTAATTGGCCTCAAAGAGGGTGGATTATTTTGATTGAAATGGCCCCAAAAAGGGTAAATTATTTTGGATTAAAATGGGCCCAAAGAGGGTGGATTTGCTTGATTTCAAAACTATGAATGCTATGGATTTGTCATTCCTAATTGACAGTCGAGGGAGATTGATTGAAAAGACAAGAAGTGATTTGAATTGGAATGTGATTGATTCAGAATAATTAGATTTGGATGAAATAGACTTAATTTAGCATTATTCTAATATGTGGATTTGAAGTTGAATTTTATAAAAAGTTGACATAACTAGGAACATTGACTTAGTTTGAGTTTTAAGAATTTGATTTCAAATGGTTGACTTTTCAAAATTTGGCCAATTTAGAATTAGAATTAGAATGTGGTTTAAGACACACATAATTGGAATTGGAATCTGGTTTAAGAATGAACTTGATTTGACTTTGATTTTCAAATAGATAGTGTAGCGGTACCATGTAGACAATTTAATGGTATAATTGACCAATATAATGCTAATATGGGGTAAAATTAGCCTAAAAATTGGGCACAGTAACACCTCATTGTGTAAATGTAATATGATAATGTTTAGACATGATTTGATCAGGTTTGATGTTGTTCAAAGGTTAAAATCAATATAGGTCATGACAACAATCAAACAAGACACTCATAAATAACAAGACCTATTTTTTTGGTAAGATGGGTGTGAAATGTGATCCTAGTCCACATAACTACCTTACTTGAAGTGGTGAGAGATTGATTTCACTCAACACTCACTTGAAGTAGTACATTAGGATATCTTAGGGAGGTTAGTTTCCCTCACATCGCAAAATCATTTACGGCTGATGGTCTTAAGATAAATTTTTATAAGGCTATCTAGATGGTCCATGATATACCTTACAGTATGTGGGGCCTAAAAATTCATCATAGGGGAAAGATTAACGGGAAACGTAGGAGGGTCTAGTCCCTTCATGCTCACTTCAGTCGTAAAGGTCTCAATGAAGTGTTACCATAAAAGTAGGCACCAACAGGCATGATCCAAGGTTTTTATTAGAGCATGAAAGCCCCACCACTTCACAGATGTGTTTAAAACATACACCCACTCAACCAATAACAACTAAATATAACCTCAATTTATATACCCCATCAAATGTATGGGGTTGGTACGTACGTTGGGGAGTGAATTTCCAATCACTGTGCCTTATGAATTTGCAAGAAGGAAAAAAAAATCCACCCCACATAGACAAACGTAAAATAAAGAAACATTATTTATGATTCTCAAGACCCCATGAATGGGAAAGAGAAGAGTATAATCTAACATTCTTGGAACAAACATAATAAGCACACAAGGATAGCAAAAACAAATATGTATGGAATGAAAAAGAATTTAAGTGTTTTAAGAGAACTAAAATCCAAGTGTGAGTTTGTTAATTAAACACTAAAGGAAATTTGGGTTCATTCATTTAAGCACCAAATGAAATATGAATAAAATGTGCTTTGGCTATGAAAGAAATAAGTTAGGAGTTTTCAATTGTGGTTTATGGAAAGCATGAGATGTCAAAAATCTACTTATTTAGCTCAAAAAAAAAAATACACGTAGTGATCCCTCCATTTTTTTGAGACAAAAGATAGTAAACATGCAACTGGCAATCTCACTGATTAAAAGAAAGATATCACCAATTTACAAGGCAATATCTTCATTTTACAGAATGTTCTTGCTGATAGTAAAAAATGATAGAAATCAAAAAATAAAGAATGTCACCTTAGAGATCTCACCATTTCGTAGGATTATCTCATCATTTATCAAGTCAATATCATCGATTTACAAGGTGTTCCCCTTGTTAGGGTTTTTAATGTCTTTGTTTGATAATTTAAACGTAGTAGTGCATTCCCATCGATCTACAGTGTGATGTTGCTAATCTATAGTGCATTCTCTCCATTTTACTATAAACACACATAAACATAAAATAGTATAGGAGCAATATCATAGATTATGAGGAGAATTCTCGCTAATTTTTGGAAACAAAACAAAAAAAAAGTAAAAAAGAAGCAAAAATAAGGTAAAAAATGATCTTGGGTTGAAATCTTGGTTGCCATAGAGGTGTGGAGTGCAGCTTGTGAAGGAAGGGCAGAGTGCAAATGAGATTGTTCAAAGGGAGAAAATTTTGAAGACTAGCCTGTTGATGAGTAGGCTGAGGAGGAGGAGCATGAGGTGCTACTGGAGGAAGCAATGGTAAATCTATTAGACAAGATTAGGGTATTGTAAGGTTCTGACCTAGAGCAAGAAAAACACCCTAGTTTGTTTGAGGCTCTTAGAAGGAATGTTGATTTATAAATATTTGAAAACAATAACCTTTGGACATTAGTAGATTCTTGGTGTAGGGTATGGGTGGCAAAGGAGCTAGGGATGGAGTTGCCTTATTCCAATCTGGAGCCATGCTCAAGAGATGAGTCTATTTCTATCTTTCTCAATCCTGATCAATCATCTTGTTCTCTCTTGCTTACACCCATCCTGAAGGAGCAAGTGACTGAGAAGGGGATAAAGACTCGATTAGAGTTTGGGGAGGTGGTAATGCTAAAAGGGAGGCTTTTAAATCTAGTCACCACTATGGTTTTAAGGGCTGAGATGATGTCAATTTGATTTTTTCCAAACTTGGGAGATCAAAGGAGTCTTTTCCATTTGGTTTGTTTGGTTAGTGGTGTGCTTCGATAAATCTCTTAGGTTGGGCTTCGCTTCTTTCCTTTTGGTCATGATCCCTCTTTAGGAGTCTAGTTTTTTTATTGGATGGAGTGAGGTCTTTTGAGGGCTCAAGGCAGTACGTAGTATGGTTGGTTTCTAATTTGGCCTTGGCTATTTTGGTCTCTAAACTATCTTTTTAGGGTTTTTTTAGGAGACTGATCCCTTTGCCTTATTTATTGTTGTAGAGTTAAATGGAAATTGCTATTTTTTTTCCTATTCCATAGGGCCTTTTTACTTTCATGGCCTGATCAAGGTAACATAGGTTTACTTTGATGATAGCTACATGGATTTTGTTCTTAAGGTATATATTGGCATTTATAATATATGAGGTAGTATTTGATACTAGTGGAATTCATTTTATGAAAGTCATAGTTATTATGATGATCGCTACTTTTAGATGTTGGTTTAATCTGGTTCTGTCTCGAGGGTTTCATCCTTGGATATAATTTGATTTATTTTATTGGTTTAACCAGTGTGTTGGTATTTCATTTTGCTTTTAGAAGCAATCCCATGAGGGAAGTGGTGTGTTTAGTTTGGTTTAAAATTAAATGGGTTATGTTGTACCTTAAAAGATTGTAAGTAGAAAGAATTATGTCACTTTCCTAGCTCTCTGTCTGGGATGGTAGGTTCTCATTTCGGAAATATGAAGAATGAGAATTATAATTTTGGGTCATTGATTTGTTTCATTTTGGTTTTTGACCTGAAGAATGGGTTATATTCTTAGTTTGTAAGTTGGTTATATGCCTTGATGGTAAGACCATCAAGTCAGGCTACTTTTTTCTTTTGATTTTCTTATGTTAATAGGGCCAGGGACCCATTAATTCCATAGTAACTATCTAAAAAAAAGGTAAAAATGATCTTATTTCAAATTTAGAAGGTGACAGAATGTTCTCAATAGGACTATGGGGTGCATTAGTCCCACCAAGCGTGCCAAATATCTAGATCAAAGGTACAATATGTTGGGTGAATATTTTGTTGACCAGGTAATTGGTGAGCAAAATAGGTCTCTTCAACCATAGCATAGGGAGATTGGTCAGCCCAGTGTGTAGGTTTACTACATCAGAGGTGGACAAATCTCTCCTCTCATCAAGGGGAGGTTCCCTATGAATATGCAGGAGCTATATGCTATATATATAAGTAGAAAATAACACTCTGGGGTAGGATAAGCCATCCATCTCTCTTCTTTTAGAGATGATGTTCACAAACAAAGGAGAAAATTCTGGTGAAAACACTGAATGCACTTCTCTTCTTTTAGAAGTGTTCTTGCAAGGGACAACATGAGCTCTTTCAGGTAGTAAAAGTAACTGGTAACCAAGGGCGCAAAGTAACCAACAATCTAAGATGTAGCACAAAGTCTCCACCTTGACTGTCCAAGAGTGAGATACGAAGAACAGTGGGGGCACAAAGTCGTCCCAAGGTCCTTTACATAGAAATAAAAAATAAACACACACTGAAGACAACTATGACAACACAAAGTCTGAAATTAGCTGGCTTCAAGACACCTTCATGATTACTTTCACTAGTTCTGCTTACCAAATTAAATAAACAAGAACACATTCAAAAGATAGACATAAGAATAATCTCCTAAAATGATACAAGCTATAACAGCACAAAGTCTGCAAACACTTGCTTTCTCATTCAGATAAAATGATATGAACAACAATCTGAGCTCAAAGTCTCAGTATTCACCTTTCAATTTGGGTAGAGTTTTGCTTCTGTATTTAGAAGATATATTTAAAATAATAAAAGAGATTACAATATATAGTAGCCAAGAAAGACTTGGCACTTTGTTTCATGGAATGGCCCATGCTGTGCATTCAATGCCTTGAATGAATTTCTAGGTTTGTCAAAGGACTGTGTTGAAAATAGGGTGGCTATCTTAACTATGGCATGTCATTTCATCTCATATGTCTTCTCTTGAGTCTGGATCATCTGCTCTATCTCCTCTAACATCTGTGTAGCTGTCCATTTTGTCTTTACTCCAAAGGAGACCAACAGGCTGCACCTTCAATGTTTGGAAGCTCAAATATCTACTTTGCAGACTGTTTCACCTACTGGAATAACTTTTGTGCAGTTATTTTGGGTTTTTCCCTCTTTCCACTTTTGTCCTTTCCATCTTTGTCTTTTCTAGCTTTGTCTCTTCCTAAAATTTAAGCTCTCGAGCTATCTTTTCAGCCAGTCGCTTGGTTCTTCCTTCAAGTTCCACACTTTATTTGAATTTCAATGGATATTCCCTTACTTTAAATTTGACGTCTGCAGGGCCGTCAATGGTCGCTAGCCACTTGAACCATGTTGAACCTTAAACCTTTGAACTCGCTAAAAGTATATTGGTTCATTTGGTTCATCGATTCATTTTACCTCTTTTGTTCCATCGCTTCTTGGTTCAATCACTTTCTCGCTCCTTGGTTGAACCATCCGTTGAACCACCTGTTTGCTGCTTCTTTCCTTGACTGAGGCCACCTTTGAACCCATGAACCATTGAACTTTGAACTCTTTCAGTTCAAGGTTCAATCGGTTCATTGGTTCATCCTTTGTCCGTCACTTCCTTGTCTTTTCTAAGCTCTTTGATCTTCATTGCACTGGTTGAACCTTTGAACCTATAAACTCATTGAACCTTTTGGTTCAAGGTTCAATGGTTCAATCGATTCATACTTTTTATTTGGCTAAGTCCTTTTGATCTTTTTGAACCAAACGCGTTGAACCATTTGGTCATTGAACTTGTTAAACTATTGAACCCATTGAACCTTTGAACCAAAGTGGTTCAATGGTTCAACGGTTCAATGGTTCAAGCCTTCCTCTCTTTGATAAGTGTTTTGAAGCCATTGAACCTTGAAGCACTTGAACTTGTTAAACCTTTACCGAAGCACTTAACTCTTGCCGATGACGTTAAACCTTTGAACCCATTGAACCTGTTGAACCAAAATGGTTCAAGGTTCAATGGTTCAATGGTTCGATCCTTGCTTAGAAGCTTGCCGATGGACATTTTGGTTGAACCTTGTCATTGAACCAACCTTGAAATTGCCTAAGTGCTGAGAGCTTGCTTCTTTCCTGTAGAGTCCGTAGAAATCAACCTGTGAATTCTATAGAATTGAGTCCATAGTTTTCTCTAAGTTTTCTCTCGAGCCTTGAAAGAGTCCATAGAAATGAGCCTGCAAAGTCCATAGTTTTAAGCCTACAGAGTCCATAGTTTTAAGCCTGCAGAGTCTATAGATTTCTTCCTGTAGAGTCCATAGATTCAAGCCTGCAGAGTCCATAGATTTCTAAGAAAGCTTTGAAAAATGAAGAACCTGAATGCTCAAAACAATTTTTGAAAGGGGAAGAGAGGATTTTGGTTTGTAGGACCAAAATAGTTCAATTGTTGTCCCAAAAATGAGTGATATTTTTGGGGGACAACAGTTGGCTCCAATTGGGGAAATTCCTTCAGTTGAAAACTTGGAACAGTTGAGGGGAGTAGAAACCAGAATCTCTAGTGCCTTGAAGTGTGCCATTGGGCTATGGAGTCGTGCTACCTAAAAAGAAAGGCTCCAAAAAATGAAAATGAAAATCACAAAATAGAACTAAAGACTATACAAATATACATATGTATAGGTGAACGTATCTAATACTTCAAGAATTGAAGTGATTCAGACGTTGCTCATTGTGAGATAATGAAGATGGCATTCTGTCCTGATAAATTAGCAGAAAACCATTTTGTCCCCAAAATCAGTGAAGAGCGAATGGAACTCTCCACCAAGAATCACATTTTCTATGCACTCCTTTTGGCTCTCTCTTCTTGCTCCATGGCAAGACGTGGTCCTCAATCTGAAAATCATAACTCCTTGATCTCTTGGCAAAGAGTTCCTTTTGCTGACTTTAGAGTACAACAGTATGGTCCACTACCATAGCTTGTTGTTCTAATAATTTAGTCTAGCACATGTTTTGATTTTCAGCATTAGACCCCTAATAAACCATCATTTCAACATCTCCCTTGGCATGAAGGAGTTTGACATCTTCATCCTGAGCAGCCTTCAATCTAAGTAACAGAGATTCATACTCAGTAGAGTTGTTGGTGTTGCTGAACTACAACTTGTGTGAAGGAATAAGAATATCTCCTTGAGGAGATATCAACACCATCCTAGCTCTAGCACCAGTAGAGGAATTACTGCCATCAAATTTTAGGATCCAAACATCATAAAAAACTGATCTTCTATCAAATTTTTCTTCATTGGAGATGAAAGATCCTTTTTCATCTGTACTATGCCCTACCGATTCTTCTGATGTTTTTCTTGAATCAATCTTTGGATCACCACCTACAGGACTTTCATTAGCTGAAACATGAACATCCTCTATGGATAAGAAGTAATTATCCCTGCCTGAAGACTCAAACAGAATTTGAGCTTCAAGTGTTGATGTCTGAGTGACTAGAATGGGCATGTTCCTTAGGGGATCATGAGTTACCTTTCTAATCTCTTGTCCTGTAGGGATGGCTATATTCTTCACACACTCTACCAACCTATCCAACTGCTCAGGGTTGGATTTTAGGAATTTAAATTCAGTCATTTGGATTTTAGTTTTTTTGACATGGTCAACTATGTCAAATGACTGAAATGAACTAGGAAGAGAGGATGGGAGTTCATTCTTTTAGTTTTTGGGAGGGGGAGGACTGGCCTATGAATTTGAAGTAGAAGGCGTAGGGATATTTGAGGCATTTACCTTTTTGGCATTCACCAGGTCTTTTGGCTAGAAAGGCAGAGTGGTTCCACGCTTAATAATTGTAATTGCTGGTTGAGGTTGCTCCTCTGTCTTCTCTTTGTCAGCCTACTAGGTTGACGGGTTTTTGGACTGTGTGAACACATCATATGATCCCTCAACTGCTTCACCTTTACTTTTGGGTTCATCTTGGTAATTTAGGAAACCAATGTGGGAGTCGCCAGCTGATTCTTCTTGATCCTTCGTGAAGAGATTAGCATCATTTTCTTGCTCAAACTTAGGTTGGAAAGAGAAATCATGTTCTATTTCCAAATATCTAACTGCTGAGTTGGTTGGAGCACTTCAAGGGCAGGGTTCCTCTATGGGGGAGGAAGACGATTTGGCTGCCCTTGATTCCTGGCAGCATTGCCTTGGTATGCCTAATTCTAAAATGTCCTCCTTGGCATATCTCGATAAGGAGGAGTAGACATACCTTGGGCCACTTGCTTTTTCAATGTTACCAGTTCATTTGCCAGCTTTTGCACCATTTGATCAGTGGTGCCTGTAGATAGATACTCAGAAGATGAAGAGGATTTACCTCTGTTAAGATCTCTCCTTATCTTTCCTACCAAGATAAGGTCATCTTCTAGCTCAGTAGCCAAGTCTTGAGTAGCCTCAACGTGTATGTGGCTAGCACGTCTTAGTAGAAAACTCACTTCAGGTCATTGTGAGTTGATGAAGAAGCATTTGAGGTTTTCGGGTGTTGGCTGAGTGATTGTAGGAATTCAGTTTCTCAGCTTGTCAAACTTTGCTATGAAATCCCTCATGGGCTCATGAGGTTCTTTCTTCATCTGTGTGAGCTGGGCCAACAAGGCATGTGCATCTTCTATAGGCTTGAACTTGGCTTCAAATTTGGCTTTGAGAGTGTCTTAGTCAGTCACTGACCGAGCCTACAGATGGTAGAACCAAGCTGCAACAATGCCTTGTAGGGTTTCCATGAAAAGCCTGATTGCCACGTCTTCAAATTCCACCCCTATCACACCACAAGCTATGCTGAAGGCTATAATGTGTTCATCAGGGTGAACTCTCCCATAACCAAAGAATTTGGGAAAGTTCTTTCTTGAACTGTGTGGGAGCTCATGTAGAGGTGGGGTCAAGTTTAATGGACCTAAAGAGTTACCCCAGGGGCCTCGAGCCATGATTTGATTATGTAGAAGTGGGATCACAAATCTGGGTGGAGTATGGATAGGCAAAGATCTGCTAGCAGTAGAAAAAGAAGCTCTACCTTGTTTTGGTGACTTGGTAGGGGTAGGAGGAAGACTCCTAGTTCGTTGAAGGTGAGGTTGTGGAGGAAACAACTCAAAATTACACTGATGCACCAACTCAAAAGCAGGGTCAACAACACCTTGGGATTTTTGGCTTTTGGTATAATGTGGAGTTGATAGATTGCAGAACAAAAATGGAAAAGAGCAGGATCTACTTCAGCTTGAAGCTTGAGACTTTAAACTGTGCGCTCTTCCCCAGCAGAGGCACCAAAAATTATTGTGTGAGGCTGGGGAGGAAAAAATAACAATGGGAAAGCACTGGAGCAGTTATTTCTTCCATAGTGGAATGCATGGATAAGGTTATAATGATAATGGGTAAAACAGAGGTGATGTTTCAATCTAAAACTTGAGGTTCCAAATTGCACAAAATTACTGTGTCCCCAACAGAGTCACCAAAAATTGTTGGGTGAATATTTTGTCGACCAGCTAACTAGTGAGCAAAATAGGTCTCTTCAACCACAATATAGGGAGATTGGTTGGCCCAGTGTGTAGGTTTACTACATCAGAGGTGGACAAATCTCTCCTCTCATCAAGGGGAGGTTCCCTATGAATATGCAGGAGTTATATGTTATATATATAAGCAAAAAATAACACTCTGGGGTAGGATAAGCCATCCATCTCTCTTCTTTTAGAGATGATGTTCAAAAACAAAGGAGAAAATCCTAGTGAAAACATTGAAGGCACTTCTCTTCTTTCAGAAGTGTTCTTGCAGGGGACAACATGAGTTCTTTCAGGTAGTAAAAGTAACTGGTAACCAAGGGTGCAAAGTAACCAGCAATCTAAGATGTAGCACAAAGTTTCCACCTTGACTTCTCAAGAGTGAGATATGAAGAACAGTGGGGGTACAAAGTCATCCCAAGGTCCTTTACACAGAAGCAAAAAATAAACACACACTGAAGACAACTATGACATCACAAAGTTTGAAAGTAGCTGGCTTCAGGACACCTTCCTGATTGCTTTCACTAGTTCTACTTGCCAAATTAAATAAACAAAAACACATTCAAAAAATAGACATAAGAAAAATCTCTTAAAATGATACAAGCTATAACAACACAAACTCTGTAAACACTTGCTTTCTCATTCAGATAAAAGGATATGAACAACAATCTGATCTCAAAGTCTTAGTATTTGCCTTTCAATTTGGGCAGAGTTTTGCTTTTGTATTCAGAAGATCTCTTTAAAACAATAAAAGATATTACAATATATAACAGTCAAGAAAGACTTGGCACTTTATTTCATGGAATGGCCCATGATGTGCATTCAATGCCTTGAATGCCTTTCTAGGTTTGTCAAAGGACTGCATTGAAAATAAGGCAACTATCTTAACTATGGCATGTCATTTCATCCCATATGTCTTCTCTTGAGTCTGGATCATTTGGTATGTCCCCTTTGACATCTGCGTAGCTATCCATTTTGTCTTTACTCCAAAGGAGACCAATAGGCTGCGCCTTCAATGTTTGCAAGCTCAAATATCTACTTTGTGGACTGTTCCACCTCCTGGAATAACTTTTGCACAGATATTTTGGGCTTTTCCCTCTTTCCAATTTTGTCCTTTCCAGCTTTGTCTCTTCTTATGATTTAAGCTCTCAGGATATCTTTTTAGCCAGTCACTTGGTTCTTCCTTCAAGTTTCACACTTTATTTGAATTTCAATAGATATTCCCTTACTTTAAATTTAACATTTGTGGGGCCGTCAATGGTCACTAGCCGCTTGAACCATGTTGAACCTTAAACCTTTGAACCTGCTGAAAGTACATTGGTTCATTTGGTTCATCGGTTCATTCTACCTCTTTTGTTCCATCATTTCCTGGTTCAATCACTTTCCCACTCCTTGGTTGAACCATCCGTTGAACCACCTATTTGTTGCTTCTTTCCTTGACTGAGGCCACCTTTGAACCTTTAAACCCATGAACCATTGAACTTTGAACTCTTTTAGTTCAAGGTTCAATTGGTTCATTGGTTCATCCTTTGTCTGTCACTTCCTTGTTCTTTCTAAGCTTATTGATCTTCGTCGCACTAGTTGAACCTTTGAACATGTGAACTCGTTGAACCTTTTGGTTCAAGGTTCAACGGTTCAATTGGTTCATTCTTTTTATTTGGCTAAGTCCTTTTGATCTTTTTAAACCAAACACATTGAACCATTTGGTCATTGAACCTATTCAACCATTGAACCCATTGAACCAAAGTGGTACAATTGTTCAACAGTTCAATGGTTCAAGCCTTCCTCTCTTTGATAAGTGTTTTGAAGCTATTGAACCTTGAAGCGGTTGAACTTGTTGAACCTTTGCCGAAGCACTTAACTCTTACCGATGACGTTGAACCTTTGAACCCATTGAACCCGTTGAACCAAAATGGTTCAAGGTTCAACGGTTCAATGATTCAATGGTTTGATCCTTGCTTAGTAGCTTGTCGATGGAAATTTTGGTTGAACCTTGTCGTTGAACCAACCTTGAAATCACCTAAGTGCTGAGAGCTTGCTTCTTTCTTTCAGAGTCCGTAGAAATTACCCTGTGAATTCTATAGAATTGAGTTCATAGTTTTATCTAAATTTTCTCTCGAGCCTTGAAAGAGTCCGTAGAAATGAGCTTGTGGAATCTATAGTTTTAAGCCTACAGAGTCCATAGTTTTAAGCCTACAGAGTCCGTAGATTTATTCCTGCAGAGTCCATAGATTCAAGCCTGCAGAGTCCATAGATTTCTGAGAAAGCTTTGAGAAATAAAGAATCTGAATGCTCAGAATAATTTTTGAAAGGGGAAGAGAGCATTTTGATCTGTAGGACCAAAATAATTCAAATGTTGTCCCAAAAATGAGTGATATTTTTGGGGGACAACACAATATATGTTAGTTCATTTTTAATAATTCAAAACAAACACAAATTAATAAACATTACATCTCAAACATGATTCCTCAGATTGGGCAAGGTTGTTAAGAATGTAAAGAAATAGAAAGACATAAACTAATAGTTATACCTTTCTAATGGATATGTTTTCCAAGCTGGATTGTGAACGTGCTTGTGCCTAGATTGTAGATCTAGGATATTTTATCAATGTCATTAGTTCATTTCAATGACATTTCCCCTTGTTTATGAGTGGTTTATTTGATCAATGTGAAGAATATTGAATTTTTTTACTTGATTTATGAATAGTAAATTTACAATAAAAATCTTATTCGTAATGTCAAATAGGCCTTGTATTTATAAACTTGTCAGATAGATTCAAACCATTCGATCAAGATCAAGATGAGGGATTGAAATTTAGTCTATTGTGGCTAATAAATGTCATTAATATTTGGTGTTTGAGTCTACATTTATTAGGCATGGCTTGCATTTATATAATTATGTTGACATTTTTTTGTATTTATGCTAATGTTTGACACATTTTTATGTGATGTCATGATGATGTCATAATTCAAATATTTGTTGAATATTTAAATATTACATACTTATAAATTTAGTCAATTTCTATGGATTTTTTGTTTAACCATTTGATCTGATTTGATAGGTTAATTAATCCAGATTAGCTTTCATGTGATTTATACAATATGAAAATTTGAGTATTTGTTCGAGTTAATTATCCCAAAATGTTGATTGCAAGATAAAAATTTAAATCAAGGTGAATTAGATAGCGCTAATAGTTGGTTATGGTGCATTGCCCCAATTAGGGATGCTCTAATGTGTTTTAGAATACACATGTCAAGTGCTCGTAGATTTAGATATTTTAGTGATTTTTGAACTAATTTATGCGTTGTTGCAGAAAGTCATTCTAATTGTAAGTTTGACATGGAAGTGATGAAATTAGTGTGTCTACACTTTCAAAAGACCATGATTTTGATTCGTATAACCATCTTTAATCATACATTTATTCTAATTATTTTTTGTTCATCAACAATTATGGTAATCTATAATAAAAAGAGAGAACTTAATTCTAATAACTATTAATTTTTTGTACTATTGCTATTTTTTACTATCAGCAATTCTTTTGTCATTGATGTGGCCTCTACTACCCTGCATTTGACTCCTAAGGCTTTGTCTACTTTGTAGATGAGTGGGGAGACTTTGGCTAGCACTTTTTGTACGTGATTTTCTTAATTAAACACATATACTATAAATAGAATCTAAGAAGTGATCATACAAAATAATCTAAGTGTGATAACTATAAATAGGCATGTGGCATCTAATAGTTACAAATACAAAATACAACAAAGAAAGTAATTACAAACATGCAACCACTATTGGTATAATATACAACCATTGTTGTCAATCCACATTAAATAGGTTATTACAACTCTTCATGATTATGTTTTCAATAGTAAATGCAATATAATACAATGTACCTAAATAAGATACATCATTTTCCATAGCATGAGTTCCCCAGACTCTTCAGTATCTGTAGAAATCTTAAGTGTCATCTCAATAGTAGTACTATTGTGGGGAGGGTGAGCATCATCCAAGGGATTTTCCACACCAATCACAGAACAACGATACCTACAAATCCCATCAAGAAATGACCCTCTCTTTATGGATGAGTAGATAATGATGGTACGAGAATCTAAAGAGACAAACAAGAACCTGTGTATTGTATGATTTTTAAAACTAAATATGCAATGTATCATAGAAAATCTATTCTATTTCAAGATATCAAACAAACATGTAAATCATATTCATGAAATGATAATGTCTCACTAAACATACTTTGGTCAAAGTTTTAAGAATAATAAATAATAATGATATATATATATCAAATTCATACACACCACTTGATAAGATTACTTTCATCTAACATTATGATGCTAGTAATCCAGTAAATTCCATCTCACTCCGTACTTAGTATCAATAATGAGAGATTGATCAAACATAATTTAACCACAAGATTTATACAATTTACATCCTACTATTAATCATATCAGATAACATGCTAAACATAAGAGTAATCAAAATATATATTTATTCCGTCATATGTATGAATGAATCTTACATTATTATCTATCATATACTAATAATAATGACTACAATTTATTTCATTTGGGTAAAATACACATTTAACTTCAAATTCTATTTACCACAGTTAGTTTCCAAACATACTACACCTTATTATAACCCATATTATCATAGTCTTTTATTCTAAAACATCACTACTAGTTTTCCACAGCTAGTCATATAAAGTAGTTTTAAATACATGGAAACATAAGCTTCTATTCAAGAAACTAGATATAACAAAGCAAGCCACAGTTTCTATGAAACACATAATATTCTATCCAAGCATTCGTTACACTAACAAAGGTTATATGTACGCATACATAAAATCCTACTAACTATCATAAGACTTGATATTCATAGCAATAACCAACATGCATACATTTAATCAATCAAACATAGGTATGAGTTTAGACATAATAATTACAGTATGTACCATTCAGATATAACATATATTTATTTTTTAGTACTCTATGACATTTCATACTGTCATAGTTCATTGTAGATGAATAATGAATACACAATTATGAATAACTGGTCTTATAATTTTAAGAAATAAATGACTCATAATCATAAATAAAAGTCCAACAAGTACAAGTTATACCACTCAAATAACCCTATGTTTAAACTGTATACTAACAATCAAGAGAATATAACTTATAGGCATACTTCATGATGCACTATTATATACTACATATGTCTAAACACTTTTACATATTAACACTCTTATAATAGATACTGCATATAAGTGTTCAATTCTAAATATATATAACCTAACAGTCAGTCATAATATGAAACACATAATATTCTATTCAAGCATTCGTTACACTAACAAAGGTTATATGTACGCATATATAAAATCCTACTAACTATCATAAGACTTGATATTCATAGCAATAACCAACATGCATACATTTAATCAGTCAAACATAGATATGAGTTTAGACATAATAATTACAGTGTGTACCATTCAGATATAACATATATTTATTTTTTAGTACTCTATGACATTTCATACTGTCATAGTTCATTGTAGATGAATAATGAATACACAATTATGAATAACTGGTCTTATAATTTTAAGAAATAAATGACTCATAATCATAAATAAAAGTCCAACAAGTACAAGTTATACCACTCAAATAACCCTATGTTTAAACTGTATACTAACAATCAAGAGAATATAACTTATAGGCATACTTCATGATGCACTATTATATACTAAATATGTCTAAACACTTATACATATTAACACTCTTATAATAGATACTGCATATAAGTGTTCAATTCTAAATATATATAACCTAACAGTCAGTCATAATATTTATAGAGAAACAAAGAACTCATGAACCCATTATAAACTTTCATTCCAACAACTCATTCTATTTTCAAGGAGATTGTTCCATAAATTTATAGTTTTTGGTCCTTAATAAATTTAATGACTCATTTTTAACCATCTATTTAACCATAGGTATGATTATTATAGACAATTACTTGTCCATCATACATTAACCATATGTATATACTCCAATGATATGTAAATGCTATATCAATGTTCACTTAAATGTCCTAATCAAGAACCCCTTATGATTCCAACAATCCTTAGAACTTTCATGTTCATAAAATAATAATAATAATAATAATAATAATAATAATAATAATAATAATAATTATATATATATGGATGATCTTTAAGTGATTTACAATGTTAAATCCATTCACAATTATTTATCCCTAACTGGATAGATTTTCATCCTGATATAGTCAAAGCATGTATAACTCCATACACAAGTTCTCAAAACCACATAGTTTTGTGTTTCAGGGTTCATATACAAGTATTTGACAATATCCTGATATCCATATATATATATATATATATATATATATATATATATATATATATATATATATATATATATATATATGAATGATCTTTAAGTGATTTACAATGTTAAATCCATTCACAATTATTTATTCCCAACTAGATAGATTTTCATCCTGATATAATCAAAGCATGTATAACTCCATACACAAGTTCTCAAGACCACATAGTTTTGTGTTTCAGGGTTCACATACAAGTATTTGACAATATCCAAATTGCTCTTATGATGCACAAAAGTTTCATGAAGTACACAAATAAGTGAATCACTCAATTTATGATAATATACTAGTCAAAACTAAGTAATAGACCTGCATCCCAATGAATTTACATTCATACATTATCTATGCACATGCCCTCATACATAATAGTACACCCACGGTTCATATTATACACAAATTTACAACAAATCCATATATAATATACTAACTAGTAATTTTAAAAAGGTTACAATATACTCAAATTTACAATCTATATGGCCCATGATATAATAACCATAATGTAACAGTCTAGTCATATACCAACCTAGTAACCGCCAGATCGATTATTAGTATTACAAGTATATTTATGAAAGCAAAGTCTTGTATTCTATATTTAAAG
This sequence comes from Torreya grandis, assembly GCA_037957365.1. Taxonomy (NCBI): domain Eukaryota; kingdom Viridiplantae; phylum Streptophyta; class Pinopsida; order Cupressales; family Taxaceae; genus Torreya; species Torreya grandis. Next base: position 664,978 of record JARHVA010000517.1, on the reverse strand, counting down.
CTGCTAAGTATCACCACCTTAATTATCACAAATATATAAAATATATATCAACATTGTTAATCTCGGTAATAGATTCACATTATTAACATTCCTTAATATATTCACATTATTAATCTTTAATATAATATTATTTTATTATCTATTCTATATTCAATTCCTAAATAGTATAATATAATTATTATAAAAATATCTTTGTATAGTATATGAGTACCTCTGAGATAAAATAACTATTAGGATTGATACCCTTCCATTTAAGTCACTAAAGATCAATTCATTAAAGTACTGGATTATATTGCATATATATATAGAAATCAATATATATATCCATATATTATTACTAGCACAAAGATCCACATATGAGTGAACACCATATACCAGGTTCAAATAATGGCACCTCATGACAAGTGGTAGGGTTTTAAGGTATCACATGACACTCAATTCAACCATTGAATGTCCAATAATATTCACCAAAGCTTCCACATAGTCATGTCACATGCCAATAAAAATATGACTCGAAGTTTCAACGACTCTTATGACTACATCAACGTTTTAAAAATACTAGATGGTAATTATTGCTAATGCAACAACTATGTGCCTATTGGTAGAGATAATGAAACAACCATGCTCATATGCCTATTGATAAAGACTCAAAATAATGGCTAAGTCTAAACGTCTTCTATGTCAAAGTATAAAAATACTCAGTGACTCAAAACAGGCTCGAAAGTTAATACATACAGTGACGTCTTATTAAATAATATATAGTTATAACTTAGATATACATCAATGTTATTTATACTTTGTAAGGATTGAAAATAAATTCTGTAACGACATTATTTAATCACCATTTAATTCTCCAAAAGGTGATATGAAGTTATAAAGTTATTCTGGGTTGTGATATACTACTGTAGATCGTTGCATATAATATTTATATTATTTTCACAATGACTTACACTTACATTACATAAACTTAGATAAGTCACTGTATATTATTTATATTTTTCTGCCTTATATTAAATTACCATATGTAAGTAAATAAATATCTACAGCTAGGTATATATGGATCACTGTATATTAATTACTCCCACCTGCACAAATTTTTCTTACACCTGTGTATTGACTTTTATGTATGAATATCTAAGTCATTGCCTTACTTATAAATGGATCGCTACATGCATTATAAAGTCACTGTATCTATCAATCCTTAACAATAACAAATTCCTGGTTATATCAAATATTTGATTATATCAAATATGTATCAATGCAGATGAGTAGACATCATTTATAATAAGTATTTATATATATTATATGTTTCAAATGGCTGCAATCAATATATTCCCATAGATATAAATTGTTGCACCTATTAAACCACTGTATAATTTAGTAAACAATCAGGTCGACGCATGTTGTTAAATTCAAAATATACTTTAGATTGGTTGGATGTTAGACCAAATCACTGCATGTAGTATAAATCATTGCAGATTTAATACAAGTTTTTGTATTAGTTTATAAAGGTTTAAAGGGCCATTAAAATTCTCAACATTATACAACATCTCTCACTTGAATCAGATTATAAAGATTCATACAATTATTAAGATAAATAAATGCTTCACTCCATTAGATTCATTGCATATCTATTATTTAATTTGATATGTTATCATCCTAGCTCGGCAACAAGATACATTCACAACCATGGAATACACAAAATTTAGATACATCATCTACCTAATTTCTGCATTTGAAAGTGATCTGTCAAAGTCTTCCAATCTCTTTCTGCTCCAAACTTTCTTGCTTCTCTTTTCTACTATGCTTTGTTGCTTCCTCTTCACTTTCTATCGCCCCTCTTTATTCTTTTTATTTTTCTCTCTAGGAGTAAGACACCCTCTGATTTTTTATTTCTTTCTTATATAAGGAAAGAGGCACAATTTATTTTTACTTTAAAGATTTTTCATTACTTTATTCCATTATTTTTCCTTTTTACTTTATTATTTATTTTTTTAATTATTTAATGGATTTCTTTTTTTTTAGACTAATTTACTTCTTCTTTTCTATTTTTTCCCCACAAATGGTAATTTCTTTAAATTTTATTTATTTTTACATTAATTATAAAAATCTATAATTTTACTAATTAGCATCCTCTTAATGCCATGATGGATAAATCAACAAGTCTAAATATAATTAAATTATGCTAATCTTCAAAACATTAATGGTCACATGCAAATCACACTAGATGAAATCCACAAAACCATTAAAATATGCTAACAAACTATGAGCAATAATTATCTAATGCAAGTAATATTAAACACACTATATTAGCCATTTTACTATGCATCTAATATGTGTTGGCTAATATGGTATGTGTAGGGTTCTTGGTTTCTCTGTCATCCTTTGACATCTCGATCTACATGACCTTCTCCAATGATGCTCTCCCTCTGTGGCGTTCTGAGAGATGAGTTATCTTATGTCAACCTCATAAAAAATAGGTAGTTAGACCATATCAACATAATATATATACATCATAAAATATAATTAAAATAACACATCAACATGTTCATAATATAAACACATACACTATAACTAACTCATAATAATATAACTATGTAACCGAATCAAAATCTTACTGTCCCATAACACCATATATCTCAAAGCTTAGTTAAAAATAATCAAATTTAATTTTTTCAACTATAAATATCTATAGATAATCAGATAATTTGCTTGGCAAGGAATCATGATGTAACATCCTTCCCTCCTAAAGTTAATCATCATCTTAGATGAGTCTTATTAAAACTTAAATTTGAAATTAAAAATATTTTTTAGCAAATAATTAGCATGGTATAAAGTATCAAATCAAACAAATAAATGCAAAATTCACCTGTAGATCTCATCAGAGTTATCTCAAGTAGCACTATTCTCAGAGTATTGGTCTCACAAGACCTTGCTCTGTGACATTTACCTATTATGCAAATTAGGTTTGTGAGTGTCACTTATTGTAAAAGGTTCTGTCATGACCATTCTAGAGTCCATAATCGATAAGACAAGCTTGCATGCTATACAATTGACCACTTCTAATATCTCAAAGGGTCCCACATACCTTAGTTTAAATTTTATTAACTTCCCCAAAAACACATGAGATCATCACAAAAGCCAAAATAAAATGGCCAGGGAGAGTTACATAAAAACTTCCAACCTCTCTACACATCTCTCTAACCTAGAGAGTATTTTTTTTGTTCTAAAAGAAAGTATTTAGGGAGCCTAATAAGAAGTTAATACTATTACTACTCCACGTAGCTTTAGGTAAGTATAACATGTGAGTATTGTCACTACTCATGTAACTTCCAAACAAATATGATGATGAATAGGAACTAGAAATACTACATTTCTAATGTATACCACATTTTAAAATTAAAGAATACCCATTTCATAATATACGTGCATATGTCCATATGATTAAATTTGACAAGTTTGACTATCAAATCCTGGATACGATAAGTCCATCTATCAGATCTAAACTTAGTAAAATTGATAAGTTCATTTATCAAATCATAGATTCAATAAGATCCCCTTATCATATCCAAATTCAGTAACTACTAGGTGATTGTGAGACTAACTAAGATCTACTACCATCTCATGTTCTTAATTCACCACTCTTCCCGTAGGTCCTTATGACCTAATGATCTCCCAAATGTGCACATAGTTTATTGAATCACAATTCTATACTAATATATCATAGATAACAGTACTATATGCTAAATAATTCTAGATGTACCAACATACATTCAAGAGAAATCATACAATTATTTCATAATTGTATGAAATTGCCATTAGTCAAACATAACTAGTATCATATTTCACAACTTAACCTATTTTATTATATTCATAGTTAATTCTAAATAATGTTAAAATTATTATAACATACAAAGGTCAAGGATCACACCATCCTTACAACCTTATAAAGGTAACAAGTGAGACAATGTCTACCTGCTTGCTCGACTAAAACATAACAAGTTAAAATTTTATCTCAACTCCTTTTAGATTAATAAGATGTTCTGCACATCCTATACCCTACTCGCTCCTAGTGAAGGGTACATAAATATATTTTAAAAACAGCATGCTCCAAGTAAAAGAGAATATTATCAATCTAATCAAGGGTATATAATAACATAATAATTATAATCAACTTATAATTATTAATCTAGAATTAATATAAATTCAAGGTTCGCCACTCCTCGTGGTATGAAATTGCCATTAGTCAAACATAACTAGTATCATATTTCACAACTTAACCTATTTTATTATATTCATAGTTAATTCTAAATAATGTTAAAATTATTATCACATACAAAGGTCAAGGATCACACCATCCTTACAACCTTATAAAGGTAACAAGTGAGACAATGTCTACCTGCTTGCTTGACTAAAACATAACAAGTTAAAATTTTATCTCAACTCTTTTTAGATTAATAAGATGTTCTGCACATCCTATACCCTACTCGCTCCTAGTGAAGGGTACATAAATATCTTTTAAAAACAACATGCTCCAAGTAAAAGAGAATATTATCAATCTAATCAAGGGTATATAATAACATAATAATTATAATCAACTTATAATTATTAATCTAGAATTAATATAAATTCAAGGTTCGCCACTCCACGTGGTCTAAGTTCACATGTCAGATAAAACAGTGACTCTAAAAAGTCATAAGTGGAAAGTAGATAACTAATATCTCAGCAACATAGCTTAAAGATGCCCTCACATGGTAAAAAGAAAACACCACAACCCAAGTTGCCAAAATCACCACATACTTACCAAATTTGTAAGAGTAGTATCATAATCTGCTTCCATGACTGGAATGAAAATACTAACCATATATATTCATCAATCCATTCCCTTTCTACAACTTTTCTATCAACAAGAAATAGAATACACTATCCCATGAACTCAAGAAAATATGATCCAAAACAACATTTTGGAAACAAATTTCAACATCATGAAAATAAGAATCCTCTCAAGGGCTTATAATAATGTCTAAGAAAAGTGAAAGAGTGACAACTCACGTCTATGCCCACTATGAGAGATAACACTTCTTCCTAATCCATATAAACATAAAGGTGCTAATCCATAAACAGACTCCTAACACAAAGGAATTCTCAACCAAGACATCTACACTCTACTTTAAGAAAATTCTTACCACACTAGATGATGCCAATCTAAAATTGGTCTTATAGGATTTTCATAAATAAGACACAAAAATAATGCACATATACTTTAGCGAGAAGCATCCCATGCTTTTTAAACACTCACAACACAAAACATAAATGGTGAAGGTAACTTGATTACTAATAAAGATGTAATCATTCTCAAGGTGTCAATTTAAATGATCATAAAACACTGCAAGAACCTCTTTTTCATGGCTCAATAACTATGTTATGCACTCTCCTACCTACCCTCAATTATAACTAACACCATCAAGACACTCGATAAACCAATTCTATAACAAATCTAATAGGGTACAAGTGCTCTTAAGGGTACACACTCACTATACCACAGACATTTCACTATTTTTCTTTCTAAATAATAGAAGAATATGAAAATGCTAATGAACTCATTAGGTCATAGAGTTTGAGCTTTAATTCTGATACCACATGCAATAACCTCACTGGGATCTAACTAGAAACATTTGATTTTTTTAAATTAAACACTTGTACTATAAATATAATCTAAGTAATGATCATACAAAATAATCTAAGTGTGATAACTGTAAATAGGCATGTGAAATATAATAGTTACTAATCACTATCAACATATGAATTACATCATAATATAACATAGAAAGTAATTACAAATAGCCAACCATTAATGATACAATGTATAACCATTACAGTCAATCCACAATAAATAGGTAATTACAACTCTTCATGATAATGTTTTCAATAGTAAATACAATATAATACAATATACATAAATAAGATACATGGTTCCTTGGAGCAAGAGTTCCCTGGACTCTCCAGTACATGTGGTAATCTCAAGTGTCATCTCAATAGTAGTACTACTATGGGGAGGGAGAGATTCATTTGAGCACTTTTCTACACCAACCATAGACCAATGATCCCTTGCATAAATCCCATCAGGGAATGGCCCTATTTTCATGATGAGTAGATAGCGATGATGTGAAAATCCAAAAAGACAAGCAAGTACCTGTGTGCTATATGATTTCTAAAACTAAACATGTAGTATATCATAGAAAACCCGTTCTATTACAAGATATCATACAAACATGTAAATCATATTCATGAAATGATAATGTCTCACTAAACATAATTTGTCCAAAATTTTAAGAATAATAAATAATAATGATTTGTAGATCAATCAAATTCATACACACTACTTGTTTGGATATCCTTCATCTGGCATTGTGATGCTAGTAAATCAGTGAAGTCTATCTACTCTTTACTCAGTATTAGCAATGCGAGATTGGTCAAACATAATTTAATCACAAGATTCATATAATTTATATCCTAATAGCAATCATATTAGATAACATACTAAACATAAGAGTAATCAAAGCATATATTTATTCTATCAAATATATGAATGAATCTTACATTATTATCTATCCCATATTAGTAATAATGACTACATTTTATACCATCTAGGTAAAATACATATTTAACTATAGATTTTATTTACCACAATTAGTTTCAAGATATAATATACGCAATGATAACCCATATTACCATAGTGTAGTATTGTAAGACATAACTACTATTTTTTCACAGTTAGTCATATAAAGTAGTCTTAAATACATGAAAACATAAGCTTCTATTTAAGTAACTAGATATAACAAAACAAGTCATAATTTATACAAAATATATAATATTTTATCTAAGTATTTGTTACACTCTCAAAGGTTTTATGCATTCATACATAAAGTCCTACTAACTATCACAAAACATGTTATTCATAGTAATAACCAACATGTATATATTTAATCAATCAAACATATGTGTGAATCTAGACATAATAATTATAGTATGTACCATTCGTGTATAACATACATTTATTCTTTAGTACTCTATGACATACCATACTATCATAGTTCATTGTTTATGAACACTACATAATTATGAATAATCGATCTTATAATTCCAAGAAACAAATGACTCATAATCATAAATAATAATCTAACAAGTACATGTTATACCACCCAAGTAATCCTATTTTTAAACTACATACTAACAATCAAAAGAATATAACTTATAGACATACTTCACGATGCATTATTATATGCTAAATATGTCTAAACACTTGTACATATTAACACTTTCATAATATGTACCACATACATGTGTTTAATGTTGAATATCTATAAACTAATAGTATATTTATAGAGAAACAAAGAACTTATGAACCCATTATAAATTTTCATTTGAACAACTCATTATGTTTTTAAGGAGACTGTTCCATAAGGTTATATTTATGATCCTTAATAAACTTAATGACTCATTTTTAACCATCTATTTAACCATATAGGGGTATGAATATGCTCTTCATGTAGGGGTATGAATAATATCGCTATATAAGTTTTAAGGATAGCATATTATTTGAGGCATATCAAGTGGTGTTTATACCTATATTAGCTCTGATTATAATGATGATTTCAAATTGTGTTCTAGAATAGGTTATACAAGTATTGGATCCATAACAGTTTGACTAATTTATTAAATGTACCATTGGATTCATAACAATTTGACTAATTTATTAAATGTATGGTACATTTAAATGGACTTTCTAGATAAGTATTTATTGAGTCCATTATTAAATAAAGTGTCTTTTTATTACCCATGATGCCACTTAATATATTGATTTTATAAAACTATGATAATTAAATCAACCATGATGCAATCACTTTATAGAACATCAATTTATAGTACTTATTGCCTCAAACCCATGAATTTAATGGGGATGTTACATAAAATAAATATAAAAATAATTAATCCAATACTGGTAATAGGTTGCCAGGTAGATATAGTATTAGATTCCAATGTTAAGGAATTGGGTGTATCAGCATGTTAATAGTATCATATTCATTCAATGAATAATTGAGATTATGAGGCAATTAATGACCTTGAACCATAAAATTATGTAGATTGTTGAACACATTTATGTTTACAAACATCATTGCTATCTAAAGAATCTTTGAGTTTTGAGAGAATATAATATACTGGGTTTTGTGCCTCTAGGTTTCATGGACAATTATAAAATCATTAATATATATTTTTGAAATCAAGAGTGCTTAGTGATTGATAAAATCACATGGAATCCTTGACTTAGGTATATATTTGTTCATTAATACAATATTTGTATATCATTTGTGTGTTTATATAAAATACATATTATGTTATACTTTTATTCGAATATAAGAAACACATTCATGTTCACTTAAGCAACCATATGAAAATATTGCATATATAGTTGTATTGGAACATATGTCTATGTTTGTAGCAAAATGGGTGGTTATATTGAGACTTACGTGTCTAGGGTCCAAAAACTAGAACCATAAAATAACAATCTCCTAGAAACGGAATGAGAGTGTTAATTAGAACAAGAGTTTAAACATTTTATAACATAAAATAGTACATCATGATGTGTGCCTATAGATTATGTTTCTTCTAATTGTTATTTTACAGTATAACCTAATGTATACTCAGGTGGTATAAACCGTACTTACTTGATTATTATTAGTGATTATAAGATATTTGATTCTTGAAATCGTAAGTTTGATTATGTGTAGTTATGTAGTTGTGAACTGTGATAGTATGGGATATCATAGAGTACTATAGTGTAAATGTATATTAAACCTAAATGATACATACTAAAATTGATATATCTAGACTCACACCTACATTTGACTAATTTAATGTAGGCATGTTGGTTATTATTATGAATTGCATGTTTTATGACAATTGGTAGGACTTCGGGTATGTGTGCATATAACTTTGAGAGTGTAGCGTATACTAAGTTAATATATTATTATGTTTCGTGGGAACTGTGACTTATTTTATTACGTCTAGTTGATTAAATAGAAGTTAATATTTTCATGTATTTAAGGTTACTTTATATGATTGATTGATTGTGAGAAAACAATATTTATGTCTTAATATAATAGACTATGGTAATATGGGTTATCATATGGTGTAGCATGTTTGAAAACTAGTTATGATAGTTAAAATCTGTAGTTAAATATATATTTATCTGGGTGCTATTAAACTATAGTCATTATTTCTAATATGAAATAAAAAATAATGTAAGATTCACTCATATGTTTGACAGAATAAATATATATTTTGGTTACTCCTATGTTTAGCATGTTATATGATGTGTTTGTTAGTAGGATGTAAGATAAATGAATCCTGTGGTTAAATTAAATTTGATCAATCTACATTGTTGATACGGAGTAAGGAGTGAGATGGACTTCACTAGCTTACTATCATCATAATAATAGATGAATGTAGTTTGATCAAGTGGTGTGTATGAATTTAATTGGTCTATAGGTCACCATTATTTATTATTCTTAAAACTTTAGCTAAATTATGTTTAGTGAGACATTATCATTTCATGAGTATGATTTATATGTTAGTGTGATGTCTTGCAATAGAACAATTTTTTTATGATATACTACATGTTTAATTTTAAAAATTATACAACACATGGGTACTTGCTTGTCTCTCTAGATTCTCGCACCATCACTATCTCTTCATCTGTGAAGGGAGGGCCATTTTATGATGGGATTAATATAGGGGATCGTTGGTCTATGGTTGGTGTAAAAAAATGCTCAGATGATGATCTCCCTCCGCATAATAGTACTAATTATCAAGATGACACTTGAGATTATCCCAAATACTTGAGTTCAAGAACTATGCTATGGGAGAGCCATCTACCTTACATGTACATTGTATTGTATGATAATTATTATTGGATATTGTCATGAGAGCTATAAATACTTGGTGTTGTGTATTGACAGTGGTTGTAGACTTGTATCAACGATAGTTGAGTTGATATAGATACTTTCTATACTTGCATTATCATATGCTCTCATGATATTATAGATCAGTGATATGTGATTATAATGTTTTCTATTATCACGTTTTGAGTATTTCATTAGTCTCTATAAATTCTCGTGGTGTAATCTATTTTTGGTATATGCATTTAATTTTAAAAAATCACATATTTTTGGTTGACCCCAGTGAGGTTGTTACACGCCACATGTAGGGTCATTGTAGATAAACCTTTTTTCTCCCTATTTAGATGACAACATGTATTATTAGGTATATATATGATTTATTACCTACCTCTATGAAGAACCATAACATACGACTGATCCATGATACAAAAAATCATAAAATATCAATGCTAGATGATGAAGAGGCACATCCAAAGAATGATTAGAAAGTTAAATATCAATTGTGTAGTATGCCAAGTCCTTGTGGTTAGGGACTCAATTTGACAACACACCCTATGTATTATATAAATTTTTAATGATGGCTATTTTATTCGACATGGATCTTTAAATGTTATCATAATTGACAAGAGGAGGAGGAAATATTAGCATCAACAAAAATGTACATGTCGTCAGTGAGGTCAAAAACACTTAATTTTTTTGAAAAGGAAAACAAGATTTAAATTCAGTCCAAATTCAAATTAAAAAAACATTGAATGATTAAAATTATAAAAAAGTAAAATAATATTAACATTTTGCAGACATGCCAAGAAAACCGATAACAAAATCCATAATCAAATTTTGACACTAAAAGAAAAATCCCTAAATTGAGAGAAATAATGAAGACCATACCATTAGAGTCTTCGCCAGAGAGTCTATGAACATATGCCCATAGATTTCTTAAGGGATTATAATTGTAACAAGTGTTGTGAAATGGTTTTAGTACCTGTTACTAGGATTAGGATTTAGATCTATTAGTAAATATAATGATATTGACTTTATTTTTATCCATGGGACTATATCAATGTACATGACCAATAAGAAACCACAAACATTAATCACATTCCATAAAGAGCACAAAAATATTCACATAACTAAATAAGAACAAAAGATCAGTTTTATAATGTCACAGTTTCCTTCAAATGAAGGTGCAATTGAATTCACTAACAATGAAGAAGAACAATGTTCCAATAACTTATATTCTCACAACACAATCAAATGATATTGACTTTATTTTTATCCACGAGACTATATCAATGTACATGACCAATAAGAAACCACAAAGATTAGTCACAGTCCATAAAGAGCACAAAAATGTTCACATAGCTAAATAAGAACAAAAGATAAGTTTTAGAATGTCACAGTTTCCTTCAAATGAAGGTGCAATTGAATTCACTAACAATGAAGAAGAACAATGTTTCAATAACTTATATTCTCATAACACAATCGTGTGGCCATCAAATTTACATGTAGTTTCAACAACTTAACACAAGTGTTGTGATGCAACGTTAGTACTTGTTGTTGAAAAGAATAATATAAAAGAGAGTATAATAAATTTATTTATTACAATATTTGTTGCTCTGAAATAGAGGCTCCATTTACACATTAGTTTCATGGTGATTAAAATCTTTCGATATAAAAATAATTTGAAAATGACGACACAATAATTCTAAATAATAATACTTGACACAAAAGTGAAAATTATGTTATTAGAGGGATTCGAAAAAATGAAGTCTAGAGGGATTAGGGAAAAATGGAGCGCGAAGTTATTATAAAAAATGGAGCTCGGAGGGATTGAAAAAATTGGAGTGGAGAGGGATTAGAAAAAACGTAGCCCAGAGGGATTAGAAAAAACGGAGCCCAGAGGGATTAGGGAAAAATGGAGCCCAAAGGGATTAGAAAAAATGAAGTTTAGAGGGATTAGAAAAAATGAAGAATAGATGGATTAGAAAAAATGGAGCTCGAAAGGATTAGAAAAAATAGAGCGTGAAGGGATTAGATAAAATAGAGCGTGGAGGGATTGAAAAAAATGGAGCCCGAAAGGATTAAGGAAAAATAGAGTTCGAAGGGATTAGAACAAATGGAACTCAAAGAGATTTAAAAAATGGGCTTTGAAGGGATTATAAAAAAATGTAGTTTGGAGGGATTGGGGAAAACAAAGCCTAGAGGGATTAGGGAAAACGGAGCCCAGAGGATTAGAAAAAATAGAGCATGGAGGGATTAGGAAAAAATAAAGTGCGAAGGTATAAAAACATATGTTTTTATTAATAGTTCACAAGAGTATAAAATATTTACTAATATATTGCATCTTTGAAAAAATTTCTTAGTGTCAAGTCTTCAAAAAATGAAGCGCAAAAGTATTGGGAAAAATGGAGCTCGAAGGGATTAGAAAGAAATGGATTGCAGAACAATTAGAAAAAATGGAGTGCGGAAGGATTAGAAAAAATGGAGCGCAAAGATATAAAAAAGATGTATTTATAATAAGTCAGAGAATAAGCCAACCGTTTGCCTAGCTATTTAATTTCACTCACCGATTTCATAATCAAATTGTAATTTTTTTGGCCAATGTTCTTGTAAATTAACTGCCATTATACATGAATATAAATGTTTATATCCAATCAAATTTGCATTCACTTAGCAAAAATGTCATTTCATAGTATCGTATTTAATGAACATTAAATAAATAAATTTATTTCATATTTTTCTTTATTACTACACAATGAAATCAACTCATAAACTTTGGCCATTTTTAATTCTTGCAAATGATTGGATAGTCTCAGTGTTTTAGATTTTTTAAAATTGAAATTGGTTGTCCCCCAAAAAATATCACTCATTTTTGGGACAACATTTGAACTATTTTGGTCCTACAGACCAAAATTGTCTCTTCCCTTTTCAAAATTTGTCTTGGGCATTCAAATTTCTCATTTTTCAAGCTTCTAAAAAATCTACGGACTCTGCAGGCTTAAATCTATGGACTCTGCAGGAAGAGAATCTACGGACTCAGCAGGAAGAGAAAATCTACGGACTCTACAAGCCAAGTTCAATGGGCTTTACAGGTTGATTTCTACAGACTTGATTTCTACGGACTTTGTAGGTAGGTTCATTTCTACAGGTTCAAAGGCTTCTGCAGGCAAGTTCAACCAAAAGAATCATTTCTAACACTTGGTCATTTTCAGAATTGGTTTAGTGCCTTGGTTCAATAAAAAATGTCTATCGGCAAGCATTCAAGCAAAAGAGGCTTGAACCATTTAACCGTTGAACCGTTGAACCACTTTGGTTCAAAGGTTCAACGAGTTCAAGGTTCAATTGGTTCAATGACGGGTTCAATCAAAGGAATGGTTAAATGGCTTGGTTCAACCAAGCGGTTCAATGCTTTGTTTCACTCAGGTGGTTCGTCAGTCAGTTCAAGGCTTTGTTTGAACCGTTGAACCAAAACTTGGTTCAACGGTTGGTTCAAACACATGGTTCAAAGGCTTCATTTAAACCGTTGAACCAAAACTTGGTTCAACGGTTGGTTCAAACAAATGGTTCAATGACTTAGTTCATCCTCTTGGTTCATTCAATTGAACCATCGGCTTGAACCATTTTGGTTCAAAGCTTGGTTCATCGGCTTGGTTCAATGTTTGGTTCAACCAAGTGGTTTATTGTCGTGGTTCAACGAAGTGGTTTAAAGGAGCGGTTCAAATGTAAAAGTTCAAGAGAGCTTCCCGAAGGACAAGTGCCCTTGCGGAGGGCACTTGTTCAACAAAAATACACTTTGAAAGGGTCATTTTCAAAGAAGGCCGCAAAGGTAAAATCTTTTGGATTTTTGCTTTAAGGCATTTGAAAAAGTTTACGGCATAATTCTTTCAGACTTTTGTTCAAAGGAATTCCTTCGGACAAAAAGTCTGAAAGAATTCAAGAAGCGACTGCGGGAAGAAAACGCGAAGGAAATTCTCAAAGGCAAATGGAACAAAATGGAAATTTTGCGGACTTTTTATCCACGGGAAATTTCCACAGGAATAATACCCGCGGAGAAAGCCCGAGAGACAGTTCACTAAGGAAAGGGCCGCGAGAGACCTCTAAGGCGAAGGCTATCGAAGGACCCCGAAGGGCAGGTGCCCTTGCGGGGGACTCTCGACTACCAAATTGAAGAGTCACCTTCCCTTCGAGAAGATGTAAAATAAGAAGCCTGAAGGCTATTCAAAGACCGCCCAAAGGGCAGATACCCTTGCAGGGGGCTCTTCTCGACTAAAAGTGGATCATTTCTTAAGGCTCGAAAGGACAAATTCTTTCCAAGAAAGTGCCAAACAGAAAAGCCAAAGGAGGACCAAGGGGTGACGCACCCAAAGACATCAAATTCAAGACAGCAAACTAGCTGTTGAAAATGTGGTGACGGGTGTGTGAACGTCAATTTCAAAGCTCATAAAATAGCCGTTGATCCTTGTAATCTATAGACCCGAATGCATTCATAGGCTTTAAGGCCAAGACCAACAGAAAGTGAGGAAGGAACATAATAGCAAATTGAATCTAGGACCCGATTCAATTAACCAAAAAAGGAGGAATGATGAAGAAAGATCAGATCGCCAGGTGGACATTGGAAGTTGCAAACTTTCAATAAGCGTGACTTGTTTCTCTGCATTGAGAAAAATAAATGGGTAAATGCCCCTAAGTTCCAGCCTGTCTTCTTAACAGATTCCAACACAACATGATGTGTTACTGTTCTCGAGTCCTTCTTGAAGTGGCTATATAAGGGACTCTCTTGTTATTGTAAACATATCTCTTTTTGACATTCGAAAACGAAACTCTGCCCAAATTGAAAGGCATTTCTAAGACTTTGAGCTCAATTTGTTAATCATATTTTGTTATTGGAATAAGAAAGCAAGTGATTTTTCAGACTTTGTGCTGTGATATCTTTGTTGTTGAGGAAACTGTTCTTATGTCTTTTTCCTTAATATATCTTATGTTCCTTTAATTCAACAAGCAAAATTAGTGACAGCAGTCAGGAAGGTGTCTTGAAGAGTCAACTGTGGAGAGACTTTGTGCCCCCATAATTGCCTTTAGTGTGTTTTCTTTTCATTTCTGTGTAAAGGACTTTGGGACAACTTTGTGCCCTCATTGTCCTTCGTATCTTACTCTTGAGCAATTCAGGTGGAGACTTTGTGCTGCATCTCGATTTGCTGGTTACTACGCCCTTGGTTACACTTTGCATTTACTACCAGGAGTATTCTTGTGGTTTGCTAAATAGTACTTCTGAAAGAAGAGGAGTGTTGTTTGTCATTTCCCTCGAGTTTTTCTTTTGATTTGCACACATCATCTTTGAAGAAAGAGAGATGGATGGTTTGTCCTACCCTTGAGTATTATTTTCTATTTATATATATATATATATATATATATATATATATATATATATATATATATATATATATATATATATATATATATATATATATATAGGGAACCTCCCCTTGATGAGAGAAGAGATCAGTCTCCTTATGATGTGGTAAACCTACACATTTGGACGACTAATCTTCCTACTTTGGCTGATAAGATCTATTTTGTTTATCAGTACGCTGATCGACAAAATATTAAACCAAAAAAAATTACTTATTTTCCTCAGGAAAATAGTCTTATCCTATCACTCCAGCCAATCAGACCCCAGATAAATAGTAATTTTTTCATTTTCTATTTTAAAAATTACTCTTTATCACAAAAAAACTTTAGAAAATATAGTCTGCACGTTTGCCAATGTTAAACTAATTACAATATTACTTATGCAACAAGTACTAATTATTGTCTTACGACAATTACTAATATGTATGTCACAAGAAATATCGTGTCATTGTCATTCATCATATTTTAAGATATTTTCATTTTCATTGTCATGTCTCCATATTTTAAGACTGTAATTAATTTTTAATTTTGATAATTTTTTTTTTGTATTTGAGAAATATAACATTTTTTATTAAAAATAGTTTTATCATTCCACTTTAACCAATAAAAAAGTAATAAAATATTTTATTTTATATTTATTATATTAAAAATATAATAAATATGATATTTAAATAAAAACATATTGAAATTTCATTCGCTATACATACCCAACACAAATTATTTACTTCAACCAATTAGAATACATAGTAACAATATTTGAGATGATTTCTTCTGATCCATAAAATATTAAATAAGTCATTGCTTTGTTAGGGTGTGGAGCTAAAAGCTTCAACTGTTTGTAGACACAAAGAAGAGGATGTTGAAGAACCAGAAGCACCGGCATCGGTAGCATGACCGACGTCGGTCAGATGCAGTGCAGAAGGAAACTGGCGACGGCAGGATGTCGGCCGACGTCGGTAGCACCAGACAAGCAGGGACCGACGTCGGTCGCCTGTGGCATTCCAGAACTGCTGTTGACGAACAGTCAGTTAAGTGAAGCGAGTGTTTGCATGTCAAATGACTAATTATAGTCACGAGCTGCGTGTCTAATTATTGTAGTTAGATTTCTATTTTTGTAACCATGGGATTCTAATTAAAGACCCATGAGGCATGTATTGTAATTATCAAGAAGGCAAGTAAAAGCATTGAAGCAAGCAAGGTCAAGGAGATCTACAGGTGTAAGGTCAAGGAGATCAGCTAAAGCATTCAAGGAGGGATAGCAACTCAGGTTGTAGAGTTGCTTTTGTGTTGAGCAAGAGAGAGAGGGAAGAAGGTCTTGAGGTGTGGCAAGCCTTTGAGGTGGAGGAAGAAGTGGCATCTTCCTTACTGTATTTTCTTCTAGTAATATCTAATACAAGAGTGTGTATTGTCTCTCAAATTCTTTGTTGTCTCAAGTTTCTAGTTATTCTATCATTCTGGTATAATTCCGTGTTTAATTGCTTATAAGAAAGTAATCAATTGTGCTTCCGTTGGATAAGGGGTCTCTTAACAGTTGGTATCAGAGCTACAGTTTGCAGGAAGCAGGGTACTATTTTTGATTACAGGTCATTCACAGGGTTTTCTGATTGAGTGGGAGTTCAGCAATGGTACAAGAAAGTAAGCTACAGATGGAGAAGTTTAACAACAAGAATTATCAACATTGGAGGATGCAGATTGAGGATTATCTGTATTAGAAGGATTTGTACTTACCGTTGGGTGGGGTTGCATGCAAGCCCACAGATATGAAGGATGAAGAATGGAGTGTTCTTGATCGGAAGGCTCTTGGTTCCATAAGGTTGAGCCTTGCATCGTCTGTGATTTCTAGCTTATCACAGTGCAAGACAACGGAAGAGTTGATAAAGTCCTTGGTGAATTTATACGAAAAGCCCTCAGCTTCTAATAAGGTATATCTTATGAAGCAGCTATTTACTTTGCAAATGCAGGAAGGTGGATCGGTACATACTCATCTCAGTGATTTCCATGGTTTGGTAAACCAATTAGCTTCAGTCAATATTGTTTTTGATGATGAGGTAAAGGCTCTCTTGATTTTATGTTCTTTGCCTGAAAGTTGGGACAGTTTGGTTATGGCAGTAAGTAATTCTGCATCTGCTTCTAAAATCTTAAAAGTTGATGATGTTGTGAGTGTGATCTTGAATGAGGAAATACGCAAGAGAAGCACAGGTGAATCACCAGGTAATGCTCTAAGTGCAGAAAGCAGGGGAAGGCAAAGGGAGAAGGTTGAGCAAGGGAAATCAAGGTCAAGAAGGAGATCCGAGTCCAAAGGTGTTACCTGCTGGTTTTGTGGAAAGAAAGGACATACAAAGGAGTGTTGGTTGAGAGATAAAGAGAATCAACATGCAGGTATTGAAGAAGCAAAGGATGCAAATATTGTGGTACAGGACACTCTCATACTTTCTTTGGATAGTCAGGTAGAATCATGGATTTTAGATTTTGGTTCATCTTTTCATGCATCCCCAAACAGAGATTTGTTCCATGAGTATGAACAGGGAGACTTTGGAGTGCTTTATTTAGGGGATGGTACGCCTTGTCAAATAGTTGGCAAAGGGAAAGTGCAGCTGAGATTGCAGATTGACAACACATGGGTGTTGAAGGAGGTCATGCATGTTCCAATTCTGAAGCAGAGTTTGATTTTTGTTGGAAGGTTGGGTGATGAGGGATGCATAATAACCCTCATAGCGGATTCTTGGAAGGTTACCAAGGGCGCACTTGTTCTAGCAAGAGGTAAGAAAGTAGATACTCTTTATCTGTCTACTTGTATTACTGATTCTACTTCTGGTTTATCTACCTCAGCTGTAGATTCAAAGATGTGGCTTAATAGGCTTGGTCACATGAATAAGAAGGGAATGGATGTTCTTGATTCAAAAGGCATGTGTTCAGATTCAGAAAGCATAGATAGAGTTCATTGCAGAAAAAGGAAATTTGATGCTTTTGACAGGAACAAAGAAGCCTTGGTGTTTATGAAGGAGATGAAGGATAGAGATCAGTCACAGGGGTTGAATAAATATGAGCAGGGCAGTATGGATAGAGGTTTGATCCAAGATGAGCTCGTGGATGAAGATTTCATCACTTACAAGAACACACAGACACCGATGTCGGTCACTTGGGACTGACGTCGATCAGCAAGATACCGGCATCGGTCATGTGCAGACCAACAGGGTCGGTAGAGTCGGGCAGGAGAAGTCCGACGTCGGTCATCAAGACCGACGTCGACAAGGGGGACACTGGTGTCAGCCAGGGAAACGACGTCGACAGTCAGGGTCAGTGTAGGGAACTGACATCGATCGGGAGCAGACTGGGAGATGGCCGATATCAGTCACTAGAACAGATGATGGGTGGATAGCTAGCTGTCAAGGAGTCTCAAACACCCATATGGAGGTTAGAAATGGTAAGTGAACCTCATATTCGTTGTTCACCTTCTTTATATTGCTTACTGATAGTCAAGAACTAGGAAGATGGAAGAAGCAATGCAGGTAGAATCCAAAAACAATGGGAGCTTGGCATCGATGAGGAGTGTGAGTCCTTGGAGAAGAACCAAACAGGTATTTGTTGGTAGAGTTGTCAGCTGGAAGGAAGCACTGGATAGAGGGATGGATTCCCATATTAGAGAAGAGAGTGGATGGACACGTGAGACAGAAGGCTATGGTATATGGTCTTGAGTAGGCTGCAGAGCAATGGAGGTTTGACCATTGTATTTTATTTTTACCAGGTTGGATAATATTAGCTACATTATCCTGTTACTGTATTGTGTTACTTGTTGCAGGGTTTCATATACAGGGAGTTTTCTGAGCTAAGGGTAGAGTTGGTTCAGAAGTATGTCATGAAGAATTTGGGAGCATCAAAATTCTTTTGGCATAAGTGATAGTTATAGCATCACAGGTTTGTGTGGTGGTTGGTCTTCAAGAGTGACTTTGAAGAGGGATATAGAGCCAAAGGAACAAAATAGATGGTGTACAGGTACAGGTACAGTAGTAGCTATTTATCTCCAAGTGGGAGATTGTTAGGGTGTGGAGCTAAAAGCTTCAACTGTTTGCAGACACAAAGAAGAGGATGCTAAAGAACCAGAAGCACCGGCGTCGGCAGCATGACCGACGTCGGTTAGATGCAGTGTAGAAGGAAACTGGCGACGGCAGGATGTCGGCCGACGTCGATAGCACCAGACAAGCAGGGACCGACGTCGGTCACCTGTGGCATTCCAAAACTACTGTTGACGAACAGTCAGTTAAGTGAAGCGAGTGTTTGCATGTCAAATGACTAATTATAGTCACGAGTTGCGTGTCTAATTATTGTAGTTAGATTTCTATTTTTGTAACCATGGGATTCTATTTAAAAACCCATGAGGCATGTATTGTAATTATCAAGAAGGCAAGTAAAAACATTGAAGCAAGCAAGGTCAAGGAGATCTACAGGTGTAAGGTCAAGGAGATCAGCTGAAGCATTCAAGGAGGGATAGCAACTCAGGTTGTAGAGTTGGTTTTGTGTTGAGCAAGAGAGAGAGGGAAGAAGGTCTTGAGGTGTGGCAAGCCTTTGAGGTGGAGGAAGAAGTGGCATCTTCCTTATTGTATTTTCTTCTAGTAATATCTAATACAAGAGTGTGTATTGTCTCTCAAATTCTTTGTTGTCTCAAGTTTCTAGTTACTCTATCATTCTGGTATAATTCCGTGTTTAATTGCTTATAAGAAAGTAATCAATTGTGCTTCCGTTGGATAAGGGGTCTCCTAACATGCTTCTCCACTTTTTACATGCAATTCAACACCAAATAACTTCTATACTCTCCATAAGACAATAATCCAATCTTTATTATTTTCTCGAGGGTGGGGATCACATAGTATGTACTATGCATCATGGTATGCATATTTTGTAAGTTTAATCTTGTAATAGTTTTAATTTTTCTAGTAGAATATTTTAATTGAGATTGTAAGGGATAAGAAATTATTGAAGTGGATGGTCACGAATCTCTTTTATATTCGGTTAGTTATCTAATTTGGTGAAGGAATTTTTGTTGATTCTATCATTTAAGATATGGATGATCTTGGTCAATCTATCCCTAGATTCGATACTTTAAAGGTTGCTCAACTTATTGGTATTCAAACTATACTTTTTGGTGGTAGTACTATTCATGAAGATGTTGAGCACCTTGTTTTCAAGCTTGGGAACAAGGTCGATCAGAGTTGGGAGTTGTTGAAAGCTATCGTAGTCGAAGAAATCTCACAAGGGCACAAGCTAGATGTTATTTGTGCTAAGCTCGACATCCCTTCTTCAGGTTTTAAAGATTTCAAGTTGCCAGCATCCCTTGCTACTCTAATTTTGGAGGAGGGTGTGTGTAATGATAATTTTATTTTGGTCGTCTCTATCTCCTCTAAGGAGCAATAATGAAGTGTTTTGTATTCCCTTGACTAGCTCTACTTGTAACAATTAGGTTTAAAACTTTATATTTTATTTTTTTAGGGTTTATTATTATTATTATTATAATATTTTAATAGATGGGTGACAACCTTTTTTTTATAAATATATATATATATATATATATATATATATATATATATATATATATATATATATATATATATATATATATTAGAAAAAAGAAAATTTGAAAAAGTTTATTTTTCTACTTTTTTTTTAATTAAAAGACAAGAACAAGACAATTTTTGTCGAGAAATTCAAGAATTTGTCAATGTAAAAAATGAAAAAAAAATGCCATCATCATATTGACTTTTTTCATCATTCTTTCATTGTTTTATTATTAACAATTGTCCTAAAGGTACAAGTTACATTGGAAAGAATGTATTTTATTTTTGAGATACTTTTTTGGTAAGTGTTTTATTTTTATTGCTAGAGTATGCATACAATGTGGGCACCTCCTAATGCATGAGAATTAAACCTACCAATCATCCCTGCCACATGTGATCGATTGCCAATCAACCACCTTTTTCTCTCAACCAATGACTCCTCTAGCACACCATTCACATTATATCACCAATGATGCCCCCTTATGCACCCATGTGGCATATAATTTGTAAAAGCTTTGGTACTCACTTCAACCGCAATGAAATCAATAAGATAGACTCCATAACCTCAATGTATTCACCCCACATTAACAACATTACATTATTGATTTGATCTACACATAAGACATGGAGTCCTTTCATAATCAAATAGAAAATAGTCAATATAATATTACACCAACCTACAAGCTACAAACCCCTGTGTAATGGATGCATGTTATGTAAATATAACAACTTCCTTGAAGTTAGGACATGTGTATGATATGGTCCCTCTAGTGTAAGATATCACTTGAAATACCTTATTATTACCTCTCATCATCATTGCCCAGCTCACTTTGAAATATTTTACCACTTTCAGGCTCTATATGGCTTTGCCCTTTATTCCATGGGTATGAGTATGGTGTTTCTATATGCTTAACCTTGGTATAATTTATATACGTGTCAATATATTGACAATATAAATGAACATAAGCTACAATATAGACTTTGTAACCTCAATGTCTTGTCTCCACATCAATGACATTACATTGTTGATTTGAGTTGCACATCAAACGTGGCACCTTCTCATAATCAAAGCAACGTCATGTCATCCTCATCGACCCTTGATAATAGAAGATATCAAATAAAAAAAAATACCACCTTGCAAGCTATGTACCCATTTACAATGGTTGCAAGTCATGTAAATCCAACAATTGCCTTAAATATAGGTCTGGTGTAGGATATCATTTCCCCTCTTCATCACCACCAAAATCACTTCCTCGCACATCACATTGGCACACTATAAAAAGGAACACACCTCATTTTCTATTGTCACCACCACTGCAAATATAAAATTATTTTTTCTTAATGTTTCATGCAAAAAAGGCAAGATGGGATCAATGGTAAAGGGTTTAAAGTGAGGTACGACTACCAACTTACACTCATTCGCTTCACAAAACTTTTATATATTTATATTTGATTGCAACACCCTCACCATTATCCCTATAATTTATCAACTTCTAAGTCAAATCTGTCAAAAGGGATGTAATTTATCATTTGTTGGTAAAGTGGGATTTTATATTACAATTTTACATGAGATGTGGAGCCTTGCTGCAATGAAAATAACTCTTGCAATGGCCTTGCCCACCCTTGACAATATAAAATGACCAATCAAAGAAGTCACCACCTTGCTTTGATATAATAAACATGTATCATTTTGCACTACTATTACATCAATGTGCCAATTTAAAATTTAATGTAGTTGCATGTGTAGGTGTAAATTATATGGTTTAAGAGTTATCCATATCTCACTACAGAGAGAGATTCTTGTCTTCCAAACTGTAATGTGTCCATCGATGTTAATATTATATTGCATTATTATATCATTTATAATATTATATTGTTATATGCCCCCTAGTTGTACAATATCACCTACAATACCTTATCAATGCCCCTCACCATCATCACACAACTCACCTTGAAATATACCTTGCCCTTTCTTTTATGGGTTTAAGTATAGCATTTCCATATGTTTTTAAGATGGATGTAATTTCTATAAATTTTGATATATCAGTAGCATGGATGAATGGAAGCTAAAAGATAGACTCGCGGACCTTAATGTCTTATCCTCATATCAACAACACTACAACACTTTTTTGAGTTGCACATTAGATGTGGAGTCATGTTGTAGTCAAATAAGCTCTAACGAGCTCCTCGTGTACTGTTGACAATAAAAAATGGCCAATCAAATATGCCACCACCCTACAAGCTACAAACCTCATATAATACTATATATAATTTAAAGATATATATATATATATATATATATATATATATATATATATATATATATATATATATATATAACAGTAATAATACAATATTAATGGATATTATTGTAATATATTCTTGTTATGAAATGTAGTGATTGAGGGAGGCCATGTATGTTTAAAATTTAGGTCACACGTAGTACCAGGGTGAAAACTTTGATGACACACCTACATGTCCTCCACATCTCTACTCCCTTCACCTCTCTGACTAATCCAAAACTCAGAAGTTCTGGTTGATAAATATTTCAATAGCTGGTGTAACCCTCACCTTGTTTACACCTCAGGTGACAACATCTTCTCCAAATTTCAACTTTCCTTGTTCTTCACTGGGCCGAGTAGATCTTCATACTACCCTGTTTCACTATAGTTCTTACATTTGCTTCTTGAAAGTTGTTCAAATCATAATTATAGGTTTTATAAACATATATAGGACCTATTACAACCATTGAATAACATCTTCTATGTATGCAATCATTTCTCCTTCTCAAAATGAGTAAACAGATTTTCCCTTACAGTCTCTTTCAGAAAATACAGTCCTCTATATCTTTTCATGGATGGAATTTTAAGACCTCAAACATTTGAGTCACATAAATAACCTTATTATCCAACTGCATATTAAATTCCAAGTCATTCTGAGCATTCTTTTTAAAGTTATGTGTTCTTTAGTACCTGAGAACACGTTTTTCTGAGTTGTCTCAGAACTACAGGTCTGTATTTTGACCATATCTTTTTCCACATTGCTCCATTCGATCTGAAACCACTTTCATTTGGTTCATAACTCCAAGGCACATCTACACACAAAATTTCATAATTTTTCATTAGTTAAATATTGAAATACACTCATTCTTCCAACCCGGCCTAGTTTTTTGTCCACACAGGCCGAGAGCATATTAAATGCAACTGGGAGTGTTTTGAAGGGTTTCAAGGAACCAAACCAGATGCATGAGGTCTGTCTAGGTGTTAGTCAAATTTTACAATCCATTACCAATCCATGTTATCCTTCTTCTCATATTCCAACCAAGGTAAATCTAACTTACCTTGACTGTGTTGCTTGTGACAGTCAACAGGGTTTCAATGCCTCTCACAAATTCCTGTGGTCAATAGACTTATCCAAACACTCCACCAATACATTAGTTCCTTAGGTAATATAAAATCTCTTCCATTCCCTTGATCTCATACATATATCAATTCAATTCCTTATCAAAACTTACAAAACTCAGTATACTTACTTGTCTCAGTCACCTACAAGCCCGAGAGTAAACTTTGGGGACTTAAGATATCCACAAGGTTTCCAAAGTCTATTTATTCTTCATTTAGGTCTACCCTTATCTCACAGACCAATCTTCATACTTTTATAACCTCCATGCATTATTTTTCACGTTAAACCATTATTAACAGTGCACTGTGTTTGTCTTGGGATACCTTGTCCAGACCATGTTTAAGATCCTTTATTGCATACAAAGTTCTTTAGATCTCTTGATCATATAATAGCATTTTAAATTTGTTCTTGGCATACACCTAAAGGTACCTCATGCATATCTTACACCATAAGGTGATAATTTTAAGCTTTTAAGGGAAATTACATACACACAGGCCTGCTTACAGCTGAAACCAGAGTTCTACAGATGACATCACTGTTTGCATTTATTCACATGAAAATCAACATCATTTTTTCTTAATCAAACAAGAGCACTTACAAATAAAGGGATCAATGTATCCATGATCATGATCAATGGCTTCTAAAGCCTTATTTAGACACTTCATTCCCTCTTCTTGTCCTCACATCCAAATATTCTCTCTGTCCTTTTCTCTTACATTCGTGATCCCCTGGTTGTCTCTTTCTTTCCTCTCTGAATGAGGTGCTCCCTCTCTCTCTTCTCTACGTCCCTCTATCCTTTTGAATGAATTCTCTTTCTGCTCTTTTTAAGAGCCTCCTCTATAACCTCTACGCCCAACTTGGGCTCAAGACAAAACAAAACGGTTTGTAATCTGCAACAATATACCAAGGTTGAAAAGATTTTCAACCACTCCTCCTTTATTTTCTCAACAACTCCAACGTAGGAGATTCTCCTTTAACCACTTTCACTCTTTTATTTTTTATTTTTTTTTACATTGACTTTTTACCTTTACTTTTACAATTACTCCTCATTAACAACATTTTGGAGGGAAAATACAATAATTTGGATTTGAATTCAAACATGACTAGAGCTTGCATGCCTAGTGAAGATTGATCCCAACTTAACCATGTCTTGCAGGACGATGTATGTAGATGCTCTTGCATCAATAGCATATAAATAACATAGTAACAATGAATTCTCTGAGAAGAGATGTAGTATTACTCAAGATCGCAATACAAATATATGCTTATCTCTAGAAAGAGATGTCTATCTCCACATTTCAGGTTACCTCTTCATTTATACACATTTTGAAAGCATGGGGAGGATGTGGAAGGTCACCAATATCAAGGGAGATTAAGTGGTTCGACTTCCAAGATTTAAAACAATACAGAATTTGAGGAATTACTATTTTTAGAAACTTACTATTTTTAGACTACACTACTAAAATTAAAATTTGGGGCACTTTCATTGGGTCTTCGGGAGTCAAAATTTATTGAGCAGATCTCGATGCCATCTCATGACGTTCTCCTCATTATTAGCTTTCCAATGGTTCAAACGACGAGTCAATTGGAGCTACGGTGCAAAAGTTATGGCTTCCAAAAGTTCCGTCATCAATTGGGGTAGAACTGTCACCCGAATTGTCGCCTAAATTGTTGCCCGGATCACTGCCTTATTTTATTCAAGGACATAAAATAGTCCATAGTCATATACTTAGCTAACAATGATGAAGAGCCAAGCGAAGTCACATATTGGCTTTGATTTAGATGAGAATCTTGGAATTTTTGATGGAGATATCAAATCTGTTGTGGAAAAAGAACTTTGTCTCTTTGGAGAGGAGACAAAGTTTAAAAATATGCATAAAGAAAGAGCACAACCCAATGTTTGTGGTGTGACTGTCCTCAAGAAAAATAATTTATAGTCCCATAGAGGAGAGTTCATACATTCAGAGAACCAAACATTGGTTGGATTGAATCTTAATACAAGTAAGAGATGACATTTTTTGATTATTCAGATAATTATAGATATTTCTTTAAATTATCTTTGAGTTTTGAGTCTTGACTTACTCTTCTGAACCTTAAAGAATGCCTCTTCTTTAGATCTTAAAATCCTATAGAAATTTTGTAGAGTATTGGTGAAACTGATTAATCAAGCACATATACTGCAACTTTTGTATGGATTGTAGCTAATTAGAATCGGTCTTTTTTAACATGATTCTCTTTAGTGGAGGAAGGATGTAATAATCCCACCCAATTCCTTCATCGTCTGGTGCTTCATGTATCTTCCTTTTTGCACTTCTTGTAATCATGTTTAACTCCTTTGACTCTGCCAAGCTTCCTCTTAATCGATCGTAATACGAGGTATCAAACATGAATCAATATGGCACATGTATATCCTGGCCATATTGGTTTCAACTTTACATGAAGTCATAAATCTTTGATTGATATGAACTCGTGTCACACATTATAGTTGCTGAAAATTGCTACACATCACATTACATGTTGTTGGAAACCGTTGATGAATATATTCTGCATCTATAAAATCATGAGACGAATATTCCCTCTTAGCCTCTCAATGGAAACACCTTTGGCGTAATAGTTCGGGGAGGGGTAACATTTATGGAAAATAAATAAATGGGAAAATTGCTTGCCACATGCCTCTATATGTTTACACACGAAACTCTATAAAATTAATGGTCAATTTATGCCTACCATGACCTGTCGCATACTAGGCAAGATTTTATTCTTGTAAATAGAAAGGGATGTGATAGGGGTCATGTCTATGTGACTTTAAAGGATCCTATGCTCCTCTCACATTGTAATACAATTTTATTAGTTTTTCATAAGAAAGCGATATAGATATATTTATTAAATTATAATAAGATAATATGTTTAAATTTATTAAGTTGTTCCTTTAGGATCATGTGCATGTCCACACATAACAACATTTGGTGGATTTATATCTTAATCTTGTTCAATCCACTGGTTATGTTCACAAGGACAAAGTGCCATTTTCTCTTTCATAATACTTCCCTCACATTATTGTTGAGGGAGGTTTTAAAATTATCTTACTCTCTCTCTCATATATATATATATATATATATATATATATATATATATATATATATATATATATATATATATGGTTTCCAAAGATTGGGGCATCTTTTGTGTCTCGGATTTGATTTGTAACTCTGGTCCAAATTGATATTCAATAAATTATATATATAATTGATTGAATATCAATTTGGACCAGAGTTAAAAATCAGATCCGAGACAAGAGTTACAATTTAGATCTGAGACTATATATATATATAATTGATTGAATATCAATTTGGACCAGAGTTACAAATCAGATCTGAGACACAAAAGATAATTGATTGAATATCAATTTGGACTAGAGTTACAAATCAGATCTGAGACACAAAAGGCACCCCAATCTTGAGGAACCACTATACCAACAACTAACAGTTACCATCGGCCATTGAAATCAACAAACAACCACAAATGACCTACAAGCGCCTAACAAGATTTGAACATGGGTGGGGTTGGGCACAACAAATGCACTTACCAACCCATCTACATCTCATCGGTAAAATTGATGTCATTTTAGATGTTTATATTAATCAAAGAATATCTCTCGAAGTGGGACATAAGGATGGCCCTAGGTCTGTAATATCTGAATTATATCATTTGGTTCACATAGAGAAGTGTGACCCCTACCTCAAGGTATCGCCTTGGCCAATTATTAAAGTATCCATTTGTTCTAATGGGAATGGACCTTAGGTCAATGATTGTAAAATACTTGTTTCTTACCACTAGCCTAATCCCTTGGGTCCATATTATTGTTCACAAGTGATGAGAATAGGTCACTGAAGGGTAATGATAGTTAATGCATAATAGGTAGGGTCGATCGTCAAATTTAGGCCCTGCCATCGAGCATGAGGCTAAAAATGACCTCATGTGACTTCAGGTGACAGAATCTCTACCACGTGGCAAGATCATGGGCAATTCCCATGTCAACCTAAATCTAAATCATAATTAATAATGCTTAAGAAGTAAAGTGAAATAATTTATGTAAATGTCTAATCACTTTAAAACTAAGCGACATATTTGATAGTTTTACAAAGATCTAAATGATATAGTTTTAAAATTTATGCATCTTCAGAGTTGACTTATCTACACTCCACCAAATTCACAAAACAAATATACTTTTTCCATACAACTCTAAATATTCTTTTTAACAACTAATACTAAAGTCACATAACAACTCTTGTATTATAATAAATCAATTCAAAGTCTATTTTCTATCAATTAAACACTTGAAACATAAGTGCTTGATTATTGGGTCCTTTCTCCTAAAATATTAGTATGCTCTCAGTCACTAAAAGGATACAATATCAATTTTAATTACAAATTTTTATTACTTGTAAATATATTTATATTTTATTGTTATTATTTTTAAGTTACAAATATAATAGTTGACTGATTATGTTATAAATAGGTTTGTTTGTTAAGATTTTCCTTGTATCTTCTATGATTATATAATTTAAAAATAAAAATATGTTCAATTATTTATGCATACATTATTATCTTTTTTTTGTTTGCACAAAGGAATCAAGGTTGGCCCAACATCTTGGAGTTGGCTACTCTAACCTAGGGCGAGCCCCCTTGTACAAAGGAATAGGGGTTGGCCTAACATCCTAGAGCTAGCTGTTCTAACATAGGGTGAGCCCCCTATGACCTTTGGGTGGGGCGAAATAGAACCTTCACTACATACTACGAGTAAACTAGGAATCGAACCCACGACCAAGACTGTCTTTATAAATTACCAAGACCAAGTGAAATAACACTTAGACCTATCTTAAAATAAACATTTTAAAATTACTTCTACAACTCTATTAAACTTCAGTCATATTCATATAATTATAAAAATAATCTTACTTGAATTGAACATTATGCATTTATTTTATTTTTTAATAATTTGCTTGCACAAGGGATTTCACAAACATGTAGAATTGCACTGATGGGAAGAGAAGGCCAAAGTAGGATATGATTTTTTTCAATTGATGAATGCAATATGGATATTACATTATTTTGGGTAATATAAGTAAATCGATGAAATCTATTTTAAAAACTATTATCAGGGACAATTTTGTTGTAGACCCCAAATTTTTAGTCCTTGTCTTGCAGGGTACTATATCGTTCATTGAAAGCAATTAATTATTTGATTGTAGTCAATCAAAACACTAAAGTTGATGTTTAATTTAAACTATTCTAAAATTTGGCATCAAATTTTTAAGAAATTCTATAGGGTGATATTGTGGAATAGTTTATATACTTATTAATGATTGGCTCAAATTTTTATTACATTATATGTATTTTATATCATTTATTTAAAAATATATATATGACATCATCTTTCTATATCTAATAGTAGTTGCCTTCACAAGACCTCAAATTATATAATATAATTTATTAATTAAATTTACTATAACTTACTAAAAATTATTATGTTTCTATTATTAATATGTTATAAAACTAAGATAATTCATTTTTACTTACTGTTTTGGAGCAAGCCAAACCATTGTAATTAATTATTTGATTGTAGCCAATCAAAATGCTCAGATTGATGTATTATTTAAATTATTCTAAAGTTTGGCATAATTTTTTTAAGAATATTCCATAAGGTGCTATTGTAGAATATTCCATATACTTATTAATGATTGACTCAAAATCTTATTAAATTTTATATTTTTTGCATCACATATTTAAATTATATTTGAGAGGACCTCAAATTATGTAATTTAATTTATCAATTAAATTTAATATAACTTACTAAAAATTATTATCTTTCTATTCTAACTAATATGTCATAAAACTAAGATACTCATTCCTAATTTATTATTTTGGAGCAAGCCAAATAGATAGTTCATGTGCTTTCAATATTAATAGGAATTATTTTATTAGTATTATTTTAGGACCAATTTATTTTGTTTATAACTTTATATTGATTTTATCTTTCATTTTTGAAAAAAACATTTAATTTATAATATTCATGTTAAAATCTTATTGTTTTTTAATTTAACAAAGTCTTTATTAAATTGAAAATTGTTTATAATAAGTATTTGTCCATAAATATAAGAATTGCAATTTGGTTAGTTTTACCATTAAATTTTATATATTAAATTAAATATGATGAAATATTTAAATTTAGTTTGTGAATATATACTTAAGAGGTAGACCAGTGATTAAGTTGTCTAGCATTGGTAGTATTTATTCATAAATAAGTATTAAATTAGTGTTCTATTGATATTGCATTGTCATATGAAAATTAATTTATGAATGTATTGATATTTTAGAGAATTTAATTAATAAAATATTTTATCATTAAAATTTAAAATATAACTTAATAATTATTTTCATTAATATATAATTATTTAAATTTAAATTTTAAATCAATGAATTATTTTTATTATATTATAGAGAATTGAATTATTTAAATTAATAATGTTATTTTAAAATGAGAAACATGTATAATTATTTATATTAAAATTATATAGATTCAAATTGTTATAACGAATTTTACAAAATAAATAAAAAATTACACACTTTTAAGTATTAGTGTTATAATTGACAATTATAATATTAATATTAGAAAAAAAAAAAATACATCCACAATTTCTAAAATACATTTTAATAAATAGTTTAGAAGATTTGCTTAATTAATATTATAAAAATACTTAAAACATGTATTGTGCATAAGGAGATGGGGAATATACTCATTATAATTATTTCAACTATATAAATACTACTCACATAGTATGAAATAAATGCTCACATACTATGAAATAAATGCCTTCTTGGTGGGTATTATAAATGCCGAATCAATTGGTCACATCTAGCCATGCAAATTAAATTGAATTGATTATTGAAAAGTATTAGAGGTAGAAAATATTGAGTTTCATAATGATGAGTTGTTTAATTTTAACTTGTTTTATAGGTATAAAATGTGGAGCATTTAATATTACATTTTTATAAGAGACACATGTTAATGTTGCATTTAATTTAAAAGAATATTCGTGTGCATTTTTATTGATTGAAGTAAAAATACGTAATTGAAAAGTGAAAACTATAATATCTGAGAGGGACTACTAATAAATTTTAATAATTTATTATTTATGATTATAAAATTTTTATTGAATTTATATACTTATTAGATAAGATTAGTAAACATTTAAGTCTAAATTATTCGTCTTATTTTCATTTTTTATTGAAAAACTTATGTCAACTACATTATCATTTATAAACATGTCTTATTTTCATTTTTTATTGAAAAACCTATGTCAACTACATCATCATATATAAACATAAATTTTTATTCCACTGCTTCCATTGTCACATCCTTGATCATCGCATTGTTGAGTGCTCCTCTAGGACCTGTCTGCGTTCTCAGTTTGTTTGGAGAAGAAAGGAGGAGGAGCTAGATCTGAATTTCAAGTGACACAACCACATTAAGTTCTATTGCCCCCTTCTCTCATCGGGTGAGTTTGACTGACGCTACTATGAAAGGCCTTGCCCTGCACCCTCTATCCCTACTTGTAGAGGATCTCCCTTCCCCGTCCTAAACCACCTCCTCTGCAGAAGTCCCCTTGCAGAAAATTTTGGCCCCAAGGCCAATTCCCCCTCAAAGAGATTCTCCCTGGGTTTCCCCTTCCAGGGCCTCTTTGCATCATGCGAATGTTGGTGTCTCTTCAAAGAAGAAAGGTCGTAGATCGGAGATGGAACTTCTCAGTGTGGAAGTGCACTCTCTCATCAATAATGGCTCTCAATGGACCCTGTAAGACCTTCTTTCTAAAAGAGGGCGTGAGTAGTACCAACTTGTGGATAAGTCTTTCTGAAAGACAGTTAGCAGCGCTTGGATTGGGTGTTGTTATTTTGCCTCCATTTTTGGGTTTTTTTGGGTTTTTCTCCGTTATTTTCCACCTTTGTGGTTTTTTTGCGTTTTTGACTCAACACTGGTGGATTCCGCTTCTCCTCTCTTGCTTTCTTGGTAGGTGGTGCCCTTTGTGCATCTTGTTTTTTGTCTTTCTTTTTTCTCGTTGTGGGGAATGGACCCCTGATTATGCTCCATGCCGGTTCATAGCTCCGATAAAAAACGATGCCCAATTCATGACTCAAGTTTCAAAAGCGTTTCCCTAATCTAATAAAAAATATATAAATATAAATTTATATATATAAATGCAAAAAAAAGCTATTGACTTGAAATTAACACATTTAACTATATAAATTTTATTTACATATTATACACTTTTGTACAATAACAACTCTTCCTCTCCATATTTAACAAAGATTGTCGTGTTCTAATCTAATATGCAACCTTGGTCTTATTGAATTATAATTTAACCTCCAAAATATCTTAATTACCCTGACACAATGTTGGCTACACAATGCTTATTCTATAAAACTTCTTAAATTTTTTTATAATTCAAAATATATTTAAAAAAAAGGAAAAATTATTTCAAAATTACATAAGACAACCAAAAAATTACATATTTTAAATAGTCTTGGTTATGACTTAAACTAAAATTTACAGGATCATTCAACAACCCAAACTTTAAGAACTTTAATGTTTTCAGAGTCTATAATTGATTTCGTGGATGAAAGTGTATGCATTGGTTTAAGATCTGAAACTGTATGCATGAGTTTTGATCTTAAACAGAAAACAATTACTCAACCAGACTTCTGCTTTTTCAAAAACAGTGTCCTGTCAAGGTCTAAGATGTCAGAGACAGAGAGTATCTTGACCAGTCGATTAAGAATTGTAAAACTTAATAATGATGACGACCTTTTATTTATTGATTGAACAACCATGCTAAAATCCTTTTCAATATTCTCAACTAAAACCCTGGCACTCTCATTTATTGCCATCTAGCCAACTCGGTTGTGAGCCTTGGTTTCCTGAACTATATCAAGAGATGGAGTCACACAAGACTATCATTGTCTGCATCTTGGCCGCAAAAAAATGGGTCCATTTGTCGGAGGTGCTATCGCTTTAGGGGTTATATGTTTTCTTACTTTTGCCTTTCAATGGAAACCTAAACCAAGTATAGGGAGCCTAAAAAACAAGCATGTTCTTATCACTGGTGGGTCTAGTGGAATAGGCCTGCAGATTGCCAAAGAAGCATTGCTTGAAGACGCCTTTGTCACCATTGTTGCAAGGAACCCTGCAAAACTTGAAATGGCTGTGGAAGATCTAAGGAAGGAAGTCAAGTGTGATGCAAGCAGGATCAAATCAAAGGTAAACTGTAAAACCAAACCAAAAAAATGAATTAGACCAAAGTTATATATTATGAATCATTGATTAACTCAGTGTGATTCAAGCTGGTTCAATTACTTAAAAGGTAAAAACCAACAATTTTTTTTCCATCAAATACCAAGTTTTTTTATATGTATCTATGATTTCTCTTATTGGCCATTTTGTTTTTAAATGGTTTTCCTTCTTGGCCATTTGTCCTTTTATATGAATCTGTGATTTTCCTTATTGACCATGTTGTCCTTTCTATATGAATCCATGATTTCCTTTATCAACCATGTTTTTTGATTTTAGTCTGCAGATGTAAGCAACTATGGGACCATCTCAAAGGCCATCAGGGAGTCTCACCTGTGGAGGCCTATTGATGTTCTTATTTGCAATGCTGGATTTTTGAGGAGTTGTTATTTGGAGAACACCAGCATAGAGGAAGTGGATCTCACTATCCAAACAAACTTGACTGGGACTCTATACACTCTGCATGCTGCTCTGCCATTGATGAAGAAGAAAGAGGGCAGACCCCCAGCTTCTGTTGTGCTCATGTGTTCTCTTTCCTCTCTGGTTTGTTGGGCTTTATACCCACTTGGAAAAACTGTTTTTTTTGGGTTGTAAATCACTGTTTTTATCATTTTTTCCTTTCCTGCTTACCTTGCTGTTTGTGGGTAGTACTACACAATGGATTTTTAGGTCATAAATCATTATTTTAATTCCTTTTTTCTCCATTTACCGTTTAGCTTACGAATTTTGGGTGGTACTAAAAAATGATTTTTTTTCCTTCATAAATCACTGTTTTTCTTTTCATTTATTGTTAAGATTATTGATTTTGGGTGGTACTAAAACAATGGATTTTTGAAAATAAATCAGTTTCTATTTTTTTTTCCCCTTTATTTCTTTGCTTACTGAATGTGGGTGTTACTGAATCAGTTCTTACTCTATGGTCATGATGTATATACTGCAACAAAATATGCTCTGAGAGGACTGGCCGAGTCCTTGAGGCTCCAGTTGATACCTTACAATATCAGAGTCAGCCTTGTGTGCCCTGGGTTTGTGGAGACTCCACTTCTGGACCAATCTGAAGGTGAGTAATTCACTAAATGTATATGGACCTAGCACCACTTAAATTAGTATGTATATAAATAACATTGTGTTTGAATATATGTAATTTCCCTGTGGGTGTGAGTGAATGTATATATCTCGTGAGAATTTTTCTGTTCGGATGTGATGTGTAAATATATAGGAAATATTTAGTGGATGGAGGAAATATACATGTGAACACAATACACATAACATTGTGTTTGAATACATGTAATTGCCCTGTGGGTGTGAGTGAATATATATATCTCGCAAGAATTTTTGTGTTCGGATGTGATGTGTAAATATATAGGAAATAGTTAGTGGATTGAGTAAATATATATGTGAACATTATTGTGTTTTCATGTTCATATTGAGTATAAGTTGAATTTGTGTCGGGGTGGGAGTGAATGCATGTAATCTAGAATTGTTTGTGGCAGTGATTGCGATGTAGTCTAAGGATAGGGGGTCAAGTGAATGACAACCTCGTCCCTACAATCATTAACCCCACATGCATAATATGAGACTGAAAAGCAAAACAACCACTTTTATTTCTCTCTCTTGAACACAAACCACACACTCACTCCTCTCTAGTTACAACAAAAGAGGAAGAGCCGCACACAGTAGTCCCTTAATGGACCAAACTCCACACTCTGCTCCTGTGCTTCCTACCCAAGCACCTTCGCTCTCTTGGCAAGTCTCCTCTAACTCCAACCTGCCTTCTTTGGCTCAGTCCCATTTGTGTTGTGCCTCATGGAGTGACTCTTGTAATCCCTTTCATGTTGGAAAATGTTCAAAATGAACAATTAAAGTTTCTGGGCTGTTGCCCAACTTGTGCAACTGCCGCACACAAAACCGCTGCTTAATGCAGAGTGGCAGTTCTGTAACTGCCAGTTAATGCAGACATGTGTTATGCGTTAATTGACAGTTTTGTCATGAAACAAAGAGCTCTATGTCTATATAAATTGAAATTGTTCTTTCCCTCTTCCCTCTTCTTTTCTATGGCTTAAAAAAATACAAAACATCACCTTACAACAAGCTTCTAAAAATGCCTTACAAGCGCAAGTAGGATATGCCTAATATGTGTTTTTTGAAATTACTTCTAGACTTTAAACTCATCATCTCTACATAAAAACTCAACTCCACATTGGTTGGAACGCTTAGTCTGTGGCAACATATAAACCTAATATACCATGA
This sequence comes from Torreya grandis, assembly GCA_037957365.1. Lineage (NCBI taxonomy): Eukaryota > Viridiplantae > Streptophyta > Pinopsida > Cupressales > Taxaceae > Torreya > Torreya grandis. The sequence goes on along the minus strand of JARHVA010000517.1, from coordinate 629,063 downwards.
TATTTATGCCAATGAGCACGATGAAGTGACCCTTTTCTTTCCACCATAAGATCATAGTTGAAAAATTTGTTCTCTCTTTTATATATAAAATAGAAAATCCTTTGTGATGTATATATATAGATTTTTATAGGAGGAGCTCTGGTCTGTACTTCTTATACATCCTAATGATAGATCCTTTGATGTGATCCGGAATGTTTATAGATGTTAATAAAAGATCTAGATAGTTTTTTTTAAAAGTTTTTTTCCTAATGCTATGTGGGTAAGTGAATATATATTAACTATGTTTTGAATGTGTTTGTGGGTGTTTGTTCAGCTGAAATAGAGGATGGAATGCTTGCTCTAGTGAAACTTTTCAACTTGTATAATAGAAAAAAGGCAGAGGATCCAAAGGATGTTGCAAAGTACACTTTGGATGCGGCCAAGGAGGGGAGATTTATAACCACTGCACTCTTTCCTGGAATATTTTTGACTACTTTATCCAGGGGACTACTGCCAGCTGATTCTTATCCCAGGGCATTGCTTGAGATTATTTTATATTTGCCCTTGAGGCTTATGAGCTTCATTATAGCTTCAGCTGCTCCTTTTGCCCTGAAATATGTTCATCATAAATATTACAAGCTATCTTGATGATAACATGGGAATTCTTCTTTCTCAAAAGTTAACTAATAAATCATGTTTTTGTTAATAATTTCAAGGTGAGTAGCTCAATTAATTGGTGGGTATGGCTCTTAAAGACATTTGCATTGTGGCTGATCTGATTTCTCTGAGTTGACTTCAATCCAAATTGTGACTGATCTGATTTCTCTCAGTTGACTTTCACCCAAAATTTGCTATGCAATTTCAAGGTGAGTAGCTCAATTAATTGGTGGGTATGGCTCTTAAAGACATTTGCATCGTGGCTGATCTGATTTCTCTGAGTTGACTTCAATCCAAATTGTGGCTGATCTGATTTTTCTGAGTTGATTTCGACCCAAAATTTTCTATGATTGCAAGCTCCAGCTCAATTGTAAGTGGACCTGGACACTAAGCCAGGAAATATGTACCATTAATCCCCCCCGCCAAAAAAAAAAAACACTTGAGTCAATCAAGATGAATGCATTTTTCCTGCTATGGTAGAGTTCCCTCATAATAACCAATCACTATGCATCAGGTCCTGTTATCTGATGAGGATTAAAGTTCTGAAGTTAATGTTGTTATTTTTGTTTTTTTATTTCTATTGCAAATAGAATTCAAGGATTTTTTCCCTTCTCTAAATTTATTGTCCAAAACATCTTTTCATGCATCCACTGGACAGGGAACCAACTTTAAGACTTGGGTTATCATAGAAGTGAGCATTCTACCTTAATATCGCTAGGCTATAGTTCCTCAATTTTCAGATTTATCTTATCATTACCTCCTACATATTTATCTGGAGAGGGAGGCTCAATTATATATGAATATGGCGTGTTTTGACCAATGGGAGATGACTCGACCACCCACCTCTAGGGGGTTGAGGAAGTATAAATAAACTAGTCTGAGAGAAGGGATCATACAACAAAAACTATTCTGGAAAGGGAGGCCCAAATTATATTTAAATATGGCATGTCTCGACCAATGGGAGAGGGACTCGACCACCCACCTCTAGGGCATCGAGGAAGTATAAATAAACTAGTCTGAGAGAAGGGATCATACAACAAAAACTATTCTGGAAAGGGAGGCCCAAATTATATTTAAATATGGCATGTCTCGACCAATGGGAGAGGGACTCGACCACCCACCTCTAGGGCATCGAGGAAGTATAAATAAAATAGTCTGAGAGAAGGGATCATACCAAAAAAAAACTATTTGTTCATTAAGATAAAGATAACATGGCGTTCAGTGTGAGATCTATCAAAATGTATTTATTTGTTAAAAACATTGTTTAGGTGAGCATTCGGTTCTAGTCAAAATAAATGTTGTATGAAGATAAAACTAGCTGACAAATACAGATAGTTATCTTGCAAACTAGGCCCTTTTTAAAAAGCATTTTGAGCTGTTCTTGAGCTGGCATGAAGAAGAGTTGAATGAATCTCAAGTGGATTGATGGCATCCCTATGCAGGAGGTGAGTACCAAAGAGCTCTATCAATTATTGATTAGAAAAATGGTTTGGTGATTCTAAGAATGAAATATGGTAATGCTAAGTTGAATGAAATATGGTCAAGCATTAAATCTTTTAGATGTAAATTTATTTGGTCGTGTGTGTTTGAACCAGAACAATCTTGCTTTAGTTAACGTGGCAAAAAAATCGTTCTTTACTAAAGATAGAGCAACAATCTATTAATCCTAAACATCAATAAAAAAATCTTCACACTGTTTCTAAAAGCCTTTGACAAATATTATGAATTGTGAAAGCTTAAAATCTGTTTACTTACCTATGACACGAAAGCTACCAAGTGCATTTAGCTTTGAAGCATAAATCCTAATAACAGTGAAAAAAAGGAGAGAGAAACAACAGACCAGGGATCCATCCCCACACAACTTTGACTAATAAGAGCCTTAACAAAACACTATGTTACTATATTGACACAGACATCAATGCGGGGAACGAAAAGTGGCCCGCTCATTAGGAAGTGGTCTCATGGAAAGGGGGCTCCTAAATTTTCTTACAAAATAATTGTAAGAAGTATATGTAGTGAATATCGTTTCATGATATTAACTTTTTTGAATGTATATTTAATAGTTGAAATTCTTTTATTGTTAGTTAAAATAAAATATTTAAATAAAATTTGTTCATTCATAAATTTATATTTGGTAAAATACTTTATTATAAAATAAAAGCAGAAATTAAAAACTTTAGCCGACTTTTTTCCATTGAACTTTCCTCAAAAACTTCTTTGAGTTTTCCATCTCCTTTTAAAATCATTATCTTTATTTTTAAAACAAAATAGTCATTTTAACTCTCTATTCATTCATTATTTTTATTTTAAAAATAAACTAATTTTAAAATTAATCATTTTAATTTACTAGTAATTTATTATATTTATTTTAAAAATAAAATAATTTTGAATATTATAATTAAAAATTCGCTTAACCACTTTAATTTAGAACTAAATTATTATACACCATATAAAGTGTGGAAATAGTTCTTAATTTTAAAATTAAGAATAATTATTTTAATGCCATTTTTATAATATTAACAATAAAAAAATTATATAATAATAAATATTTTATTTTTTTTAAAATTATTATTTTAACAAATGAAAAAGATTAATTATTACATGTTTCACAATTGTAATCTTAATTTTATAAGAAAAGAAAGAATGGATGGTAAAGCAAAGTTATATATATATATATATAAAATTTATCTTGCTTTTTCTATATTAATTTTATAATTATGATATAACTTTTTAAATATAATAATTTTAGTTGTAATTAATATTTAATGGAAGGGAACATATGTTAAGTTAATATATTTCACTTATTTTAATGTTTTTAAGGTACATTTAATTTTAAATGAAAAATATGGTTCTTTTTAAAAATTAATCCAAGTTTTTAATTTAAAGAATTTTAGATTAGCAAATGTACGAGGGAGATGCAATGAAAATGTTGATAGAGTGAGAAATGAAGAACAATTTAATGAAGAGGAGTTATGATATGGAATGTAGTCGTCGTTCTTTTTCTTGATGTGGATGTACGATTCATCTTGTAATCTTACATATTAGTTAAAAAGGAAATGAGGTCAAATATAAAGATCTTACAAGGATCGTACTCTTGACATTGCAGTAAAAGTTAGGGCTCGATATTTAGTAGTACCAATATCAATTGTTGTCTTTTGTATTGTTAATCCTTGTGACTTATGTATTGTCAAAGCTTAGTTCATTTCAATAGAAGTTGTTTGAGGTTGCCTCAAGTTAAAAGAGAATTCGATACATGTTGAGGATTATTTGCATCCCATGTTGGGTTTATATTTTTTTTTCATACGTACAATCACATACATTAATAATTCAGGGAATTTGGTGCAAGTTTTATAAACTTTAGTATAAATTTCACTAAGAGCACCATTGACCAAACTAGAGTCGACCCACAAATTAGTTGTAAGCATAATTTGTTGCCCTTTCGATAGAAGATTTTTGGTCTCAAATTAGTCATCATTAGGTTCTTCAAAGCTCCTTTTCTTAGTACATTTTGCATTGCTCTAGGGTAAGTGCATGGAATTAGGGGGCCAAAAGAGGGTCTTGAGTGGACATGTTTTTCTTGAAAAACAAAAAACCTCAACTTATATGGATTATTTGAGACACCTACATTCAAAATTTGAAGATGACATAGGAATTGAATTGTAGCGTTTCAAGTCTAGTTTATAAACTATTTTTTTTGAAATGGTTAAGTATAAGTAGGTCAAACATCAACAATTCAAAGAGGTAGTACTATTTTTTATAAAAATAAGAGTAGATAGCTTTACGTGCGGCCCATCAATTTTTGAGCATCATTTAGTTTTTTTAAAACCCTTTGGTAAAAAGTTAGATAAGATCATATAGTTTGCAACTTATTTTTTTAAAAATTAATTAATGATTATTATTATTTTTATTAATTTTACAAGTCAATAGACTCCGAAATATAATCAATAATGTATAGCTAACCATGCAGCGCCTTAACTACCTTAGAAAATATCAAAAATTATATATATATTTTGAATGTGTATAGAATTAGGTTTAGTTTACAACCATATATATATTTTTAGTTTGAGTTGATGAATCAAAAGATAAATAAAAGATGATCATGTATGGTTGTGGCATATAGCGTTATAAAAAACTTAGAAATAAATATAAATAACAACCTTAAAGTAATAAAAATAGAAAAAACCCTGTTAATGGGTCAACCATAGTCCTTGGAAAAAAAATAAGAAAAGGTAAATGTGTATAGAATCCACCCTCTAGAGGTTGGTTTAAACTTAATTTTGATGGAGTATCCAGGGGTAATCCTAGAGCTTCAAGGGCAGGATGTATTATATGGGATTGCAACAGATCTCTAATCTAAGCAATATCCATAAAACTCTAGGATGACACCAACAACGAAGCGGAGGCACAAGTTCTTGCAAGTGGGATTGAATTAACAATGCATTGTGATATTTTGAAGTTAATTGTGGAAGGTGATTCGCAGATAATCATATCTGCATTCCAAAAGAGGGTTGCCACTTCCTGGCACTTAAAAAACATCCTATCAAGCACTTGAGATAAATTGGCATGTTTTTCCTCTATTGATGCTAATCATTGTTATCGCGAAGCAAATTTGGCAACAGATTTTTTAGCAAACTACAGAATTGATCAAGTTGAAGTAAGTTGAGTGGATATTGTGAGGGAGCCCTGGGAGGATTTCTGATCCCTCCCTCTTATTGAGCTGGATTGATTTTCATTTATCCATTTCCTTTTTTGTATTGTTTTATCCTTAAAAATAATTTCAAAAAAGCGATGGTTTTAGTGATGGCCTAGTTGGTAGAAATTTGACAACTTTGGTAGTGTCCTTAACAGGGGGTGCATATCTTGAAAAAATATTTCATGATTATCCCTCCTTAATGATAATTGCATATAGATTGCAGTCATCAATGCAAAGGAGGTGGATTTGATTGGTCATGATGACGACTTTTTAGTGGCATGAGGGAGTCGAGAGCCTTCCTTTTTGTTCCATGATCACTTGATGTCCTTTGTTCTTCTTTTTTAGCGAGCCGAATGGGAATGTTGGTTCTTCACTACCGTTTCACCTTGCTCTCATCCTATTTGCTGCAAATTGTTGGTGGGCTCAATCGGTTTAGGCATGGAAAATATCACGGAGATTGCTATCACAACAATAACATAGGGTGTGAAATGGCATTTGAAGGCTCAATCTCACGGGCTCGCATGAAAAACATTTTTGGATTCCATCAAAAGATTTTTTGAGTTGGTTTTGTTAGTTATGGGGTTAAAATTTATGGTGCAAGGGGTGCACTGCCAGGTAAATTCTGAGGTGGCGGTGGTTTTTGCATCGAATTTAATGGCTCTAGTGTTGGATTATGAGATGGTGGCAAATATTGTTTCTTTCTACGTGAGGCCAGAACACCACCTTGGATTGGTGAAAAAGATTGTTTTGAATGACCTAACCCCCTACTCAACTTGATGTTTATGGGCTTAGACGGTTTAGTTCTGATCCCTGTGTTGGCCTTTTTTTGTCACAGGTTGAAGTAGTCAAGAAGTTAGTGAAATTGGTCGCTCGTGGGCAGGGAGTAGCTCCATATTAGTTCAACAAGATGCATAAATTGGAAGCTTCATAGGACAAACTTGTTTCCACCAAAAGACTAATTCCAGAAGCAGTAAGTAAAGGCCCGTGGGAATGCCACAAATGTGAGATCCTCAAGGAAGTTAAAGAAAATGTCTATAGGGGTAGGGAGCTCATCTTCTTGGAAGATATAGATGATGAGGTGTAGACATGAGTAAATCTCTAATGCATTCTTGTGTTTTCTATGTTTGGTTCTCTAGTTTTGCTGGGTATCGGTCGGGTTTTGCTTAGTGTTATCTTATCTTTAGTTTTGGATTTTTGTACTCCCCTAGTTTTCTCTGGGGTTCTGCATGGTCATTCTGTGTTGACGGTGTTTCAAATTTTCCTAGACTTCAGTTTATGCTTGTATTGGTTGTTTCTTTGTAAAACTTTCTACTTCAACTAGGGCCCCTAATAAACCCCGTATTTATCAAAATAAAAATATAGAAAAAATTATATATTCAGAAAGAGGAGAATGTAGTTGACATTGTAGTAATATTTTGAAGAAAACATCTGATAAAATTCATAGTGTTTAGCATGGCCAAAGTTGCATTTTGTTATTTTTAGTAAAAAACATGCATTTAGATATGTGTTTTTAGGTCCATGCCTTAGGCTTAGGAATCCAAGCCATTCCTGAGCCTTCAGGTATGTGTTTCAAAAGTCAAATATAGTCTTTAAAATTATGGACATGGTATTACTGATATGAAAGTGTGTACGTAGAGTAGTGTACGATTACATTAGCATGCATAATATATAAATATAGTAAACATTTAAGTTTATTTTAGATAAGGACATATGGTTTCTTATATTTTATTTATATATTTTTAGGATGTTTGAGAGTGGTTTTGGACCTCTAGGAGCTATAATGCAAATTTTAGGTTTTGGAGGATCCTATCATATTTCAGACTTACTCAGATTCCAGGGTTTCAAGGTTTCAAACTTAGGCATATTTTAGGGTTTCAAGATTTCAAGGAGACATCATAGGAGGTATGAAGGTTGCATGAAGGGATGTAAGTATGATAGAATAGTATGAGAACATCTCTCACAAAGTGCCACAATTTGATTCCACCCCATTCCCTTTACACCCCTTAAGGCACACACTTTGGGAGAAATGCATCGATGCGCCCCTAATGCACAAAGACATACACAACATGATTTATAGTTATGGGGTACAGTTCTAACAACAATACCACAAAGAAAACACATGCATCACTTCTTTCATTCTATAGATCTCAGACATTTCATCTATATTTAGATAAATTTAAGCATTAGTCAATTGGGGTAATTAGTGATGTGATTTGGGCCAAATTGAGCCCTGTGAACCTAATTCTTAGTCCAAATAATGTCAATTGGGGCTAAAACTTTTGGTTTAGGGTTTAAAGAGTTTATGAATTAGGGTTTAGTGTTTAGGGCATAGGGTTTAAGGCATATGGTTTAGGGTATAGGGTGTAATCACAAAGTCATTTTGGGCCAATTTGAGCTTGCTAAACCTATTTGTGAATATAGGATGTGATTTTGGGCACAATTAGGCCCAATGTCATCACATGTTGAGCCAATTAGTCAATTTGGGTAATAAGTGATGCAATTTGGGATAAATTGAGCCCTATGAAAATAATATTTACTCTAAATGATGTTATTTGGGGCTAAATAAATTGATCTAGGGTTTAGGGTTTAAGGCTTAGGATATAGCATATGAGGTTTAGGTTTTAGGGTATAGGGTCCAATCACTAAGGCAATTGGTGCCAATTTGAGCTCGTTGAACTTATTCGTGACTCTAAAATGTGAGTTTGGGCTCAATTAACACCAATGTCATCATAAATTGAACTAACTAGTCAATTGGGGCAATCAATGATGCAATTTGGGCCAAATTGAGCCCCATGAACCTAAATTTTACCTTAAAAGATGTTAATTTGGGCTAAATTGATTGGTTTAGGGTTTTGGTTTTATGATTTAGGGTTTAAGGTTTAGGGCCTAGGGTATAGGGTATAGGGCATAGTGTTAAATTGTAAAGGCATATGGTTTACAATTTAGGGCTTAGGGTTTAAGGTATATGGTTTATGGTTTAGGGTATAATGTCCAATAACAAATGCATCTGGGGCCAATTTGAGCTCATTGAACCTACTTGTGACTATAGAATGTGATTTTGGGCATAATTAACCCCAATGGCATCACAAGTTGAGTCAATTAGTCAATTAGGGTAATAAGTGATGCAATTTGAAACAAATTGAGCCCTATGAAAATATTTTTTTCTCTAAAGGATGTTAATTGGGGCTAAATTGATTGATTTAGGGTTTAGGGCTTAGGGTATAATGTATAAGGTTTAGCTTTTAGGGTATAGAGTTCAATCATGAAGGCAATTGGGGCCAATATGAGCTCATTAAACCCATTTGTGACTACAAAATGTGATTTTGGGACCATTAGCCCTAAAGTCATCACAAATTGAAATAATTAGTCAATTAGGGCAATTAGAGATGTAAATTGGGCCAAATTGAGACTTGTGAACCTAAGTTTTACCCTAAAGGATGTTAATTTGTGATGATCCTTCCTGAATAAATTAGCATATAATTACAAATACATGAAATAAACTATGAAAAATCAGCAATATATTGAATGAAACAAATAAAAATGAATTACAATAGTAAAATTGTAGAATTGTTGGCCTCTTTGAGGGGGCAACCTCCTGTGAGCAAGCTCAATTCAATACAATTCGTGGGTACCTTCATTGGGACTTAACACTGACTTAAATACTAATTCTATTCTAACAACTATTTCATCTCATGCATGTGGGATAATACAAATGTGCTCCAGGGATGACTTACAAAACATATGCATCCAAATAAACTACTATGCTAATAATGCAAGTAGAACACGGGTTCCTATCATCCTCTCCCTCTTGGAAAAATCTTTGTCCTCAAAACTTTAATTGTGGAAAGCATTGTTGAATCTAGAATAATGGTTCCCATGTGGCATCTTCAGGTTGTATTCCTTGCCACTGAATTAAAACTTTTGTGATGGTGTGAGAGTGAAGTTGGTAGGTGCATCAAGCCAATATTGCTTCTAGTTTGAGAAGGAAGAAGCCTTCATTATCAAGTTGTGGTAAGACTGTATGTGCCTGAATGTTGGTTCCAAGAACTTTCTTCAGACATGAGACATGAAATACTGGGTGAATGCAAGAGGAAGGTGGAAGCTCCAACTTGTAAACAATAGACCCAATCTGTTGGAGAACCTTATATGGCCCATAAAACTTAAGGGCAAGCTTGTGATACCCCTTTTATCTCAGGGATGATTATTTGTATGGCTACAAGCAAAGAAAAACCATATCACCTAGTTGAAAGGTGTGCTCAGAGCGGTGTTGATCAACCTACTGGTTCATGCAATTTTGTGTCAAATAAAGATTGTCCTGTAGAATGTGGAGAATTTGATCTCAATAATGAAGAGTAGTGTCGACTACCTGAATCAGTGAACTGTCAGGTGTATACAAGAGAAGTGGTGGGCGTGCTTGACCATAAACTACTTCATATGGGGTCATTTTAGCAGAGATGTGGTAGGATGTATTGTACCACTATTTTTCAAGAGGTAACCATTTGACCCACTAATGTGGTTGCTCTATGAAAAAACAAGGAAGATAGGTTTTTAGACATTTATTGATGATTTCGATCTGGCCATCGGTTTGTGGATGATATCTCAAACTCATTTTTAATTGTGTACCTAGATGCTTGAAGAGTTCTTGCCAAAAGTGGTTGGTGAAGGTAGAATCATGATCTGAGACAATAGGAGGAACACCATGGAGTCATAATATGTGATCAAGAAATGTTTGAGCAATGGTTTAAGTAGTTTAAGGATGGGCCAAAGTGCAAAAATGAGCTTTTTAGAGAGGTGATCCACTAAGACAAGAATCACTGATTTATCACTAGAGTTTGGGAGGCCTTCAATGAAATCCATGAAAATATTAATCCAAATGCATGTGGGAATGGGAAGTGGTTGGAGTAGACTAGGTGGTGCAACTATTTCATCTTTAGTACATTGGCAAATATCACATTCAGCAATAAATGTTTTGATATCCTTCTTAAGTCTATGAAAAAATAAATTATGATGAACTCTCTCATATGTTTTTAGAAACCTTGAATGAATAGTAGAAGGGGAAACATGCATCTCTTATAAAACTAGTTGTTTGAACTTTGAGCCTATTGATAACAAAAGGTGACCTTTACACTGTAATGTGTGCCCATCCCAAGTATAATGAGATTTAGCAGATGGATCAACAGATAGTTGAAGAATGAGTTTTTGGGTTGGGATATCATTATGCCACTCATTTTGAAGATCATGGATCCATGTGGAAATGGGAAGAGAGACTATACAGAGGTGCACCAGATCTTCAAACTGGTGAGAGAGAGAGCATCAACCACCAAATTTTCCTTACCTTTTTTGTAGGTAATTTCATAATCATAACCCATGAGTTTAGAAACCCATTATTGTTGCTCTGGAGAAGATACCCTTTCTTCTAGAAAATATTTGAGGCTTTGATGGTCAGTTTTAATGCATAAGTGTCAGCCAATCAAATAGGGATGCCATTTGTGACTGCATGGAGAATAACCATCATCTCTTTTTCATATGTGGAACATACCAAATTACGTCCAGTAAGGACCTTACTAGGGAAGGTGATGGGATGACCTTCTTGCATAAGTACAACACCAAGACTTGTTCCACATGCATCACACTCAAGCACAAATGGCTTGGAGAAATCGGGCATGGCTAAGACTGGTGTGGTACACATGGCATGTTTAAGGTGGTCAAATGCTTTAGAAGATGCAGATGACCATGCAAATGCATCTTTCTTGAGCATAGATATCAATGGAGCTACAATTATGCCATAATCCTTGACAAATTTTTGGTAGTATCCTGTCAGACTAAGAAATCCAAATAAGCTTTTGAGGGTCTTTAGTTGGGGCCAATTTGTCATAGCTACAATTTTGGTGGGGTCGACATAAACACCATCAGATGTGACAATATGTCCCAAATACTCCACCTTTGTTTTCCCAAAAGAACACTTTGAATGTTTGACACATAGGTGGTTAGTAGAAAGAACTCCCAAGGCAGTGTCGAGGTGCTGTAGGTGATCCTCCCATGTAAGATTGTAGATAAGAATGTCATCAAAGAAGACCAAGATAAACTTTTGCAAGAAGGGGAATAATATTTGGTTCATCAAACTTTAGAAGGTGGAGGGGGCATTAGTAAGCCCAAATGACATGACAAGGAACTCATAGTGGCCATCATGTGTGTGGAAGGCTATCTTAGGAATGTCGGCATCATGAAGATGAATTTGGTGATACCCCGAATGCAGGTCCAATTTGGAGAAAACTTGTGCACCATGGAGTTCATCAAGGAGTTCATCGATGATGGGGATGGAAAACTTATCCTTGATGGTGAGTTTGTTTAGATCCCAATAATCAATGCAGAGATGCCAAGAACCATCCTTCTTACGAACAAGCAATACTAGTGAAGAATACAAACTAGTGCTAGGTCGAACGACCCTAGCCTACAGGAGATCAAGGATGATATTTTCGATCTCAGTTTTTTGATGAAATGGGTACCAATAGGGCCAAATGTTGAGAGGTGCACTATTAGGAAGTAGTGGGATGCGATGATATTGAGGCTGATGAGGTGATAATCCAGTAGGTTCCTCAAAAATTGAGGCATGCTTGACCAAAATGTTGTGCAAGTCAGAAGGTGGGTGAGAGTCTGGTGGTGAAGTACTATGAAGAGAAAAGAGTTGGACAATGATGTCAGGGGATCCCTATTTGAGAATTTTCTCCATGTGGTGAGAGCTGATAATGCTGGTGGAGCCTGGAAGAAGGCCTTGTAGGGTGTATTTCTGTCCATTCTCTAAGAACTGCATGCAAAGCTCTGAAAAGTCCCAAAGGATGGGTCCAAAGGTTCATAAACACTGGGCACTGAGAAAAACATCACATCCACCTAAAGATAAAGAAAACATGTTGGGCTGAAGGTTATAGTCACCCACTGAAATATGAACATTATGACACTTGCCCTTGTAGGGCAATGTGCCTCCATTAGCAATCATGACCTCAAAATTGGAACATGGGTGGATAAAATAATCTGCTTGCTTAGTGACCCAAGGGTTGATGAAGTTGTGAGTGCTACCAGAGTCAATAAGGATGGTGAGGATTTGCTTCTTAAAATAACCCTAGATACATAGCGTTTGGCGGGCAATGACTACCACCAAAACATGCATGAAGATTTTTGAAGGGAAATTTTAGTGCGTAGAGTCATCAGCTTCATGTGCGATCTCTTTGCTAGTATTCTCATAATCTTCAGTATTTGGTGGAGAATCAACACTAGTAGGTACAATTTTTGCTCAATGCATATGTGCCCTAGAACCCATTTATCATCACAATTGTAACAAATCCCTTTCTCATGATGTGTATGCATTTTATCTCCTATGAGACATTTGATCAGGGTTGTCTTGGACTTGGGTTGTTGGAAAGAGGGCTTAGAGGGTGCCTAATTAAAAGTGTGATTCTGGGTAGTGATTTTGTCTTTAGTGAGCTTTGTGAGACCCAAGGATGCCATCATGGTTTGAGGTTGGAACATCTTGACCTCAGAGTGGATGGGCTCTTTAAGGCCACTAATAAAACAACTCTTGAAGAATTCATCTGATAACCATTCAATGTGATTAGTCAGATTCTTAAATTTAATTTGATAATCATGAATGGTGCCTATCTGATGAAGTTTGGTGAGGGCTCCCATAAAATCCTTGAACGCTGAGGGACCGAACCTACCCCAAGATAGGGATGCAAAATTTATCCAATCAGGTTCAACATTAGATTTGAGATACCAACTGTACCATTGGAGTGCCTCTAGTTCCAGGTGGAAGGAAGCAATTGAATCTTTGTTGAGGTGATCAGTATTATGAAGGTTGAAGTATTACTCGACACGATAAATCCAACATGTTGGGTCTGTACCATTGAATCATGGAAAGTCCAGTTTGGTCTCATGTGGTGGGTGGGTGGACAAAAAAGTATTCTCGAAAGAAGACTCTGTCTTCTATAATCTTTTGAGAAAAAGGCTATTATATTCATTCAATCCATGCACCATATCAACTAAGTCAATGACACAGGTTGTCAAAACTACAATTTCTTTCTTCATGATCTTGGTGCCTGTGTGTGTGACTACCATAACCTATGATTTTTTTGTTTTTTGTTGTTTTTTTTCTTGCAATGGGTGCAAAATCTAAAGTTAAGACATGTTTATTAAGGGAATTTTTGATTGTGGATGAAGAGGGGTAAAGGTACTTTTACTATTTTTTTTGCATAGAAGTATGATTGACGAAGATGAAGGCAATTTCAGAGGGGAAAATGGAAAAACTAAAAAAATTATTAAAGAGGGATGAAGAAGCAAAAAAGGGAGATGAAAACTATGTAAATTTTTTGAGGCAAATGGATAAAAATAAAAAAAGTTATGATAAAATGTGAAAAAATGAAAAATGAGATTTGCGAGAATTCAGAGTGGAATCGGGATATTGGACCTCAAAGAAGAAAATGTAGAGAGTTGAATTTCAGGTGCCCTGGTAAATTTTGAGAAGCAACAGGGCTACAAACGGGAAGATATTATAAAAAAATGAAAATTCCTTTTTTTTTTTTTGATTTCTGGTTTTTTGCTCTCTGCTGATAGTCTTCTAAAACTTATATGGTTTTATAAATCATTCTGCTGTGTGATCTACCTTACAGAGATGGACCCCAAAATTGAATGGTTGCCTAAAGGATTTTATAAATCACTCTAGCCACCAATGCTATCTAAGCGAGTACCGCTCTCCAAAATTTTTTTGGCCATAGATTTACCTCTTAACAATGACTCTTGGTTTTCCTCATGAGTGGGAACTAGTCAATCAGGAAGGGGTTGTTGCCCATTTTGCTGACAGGTCCTCTCAATGGGCCAACTACTTTTGGGTTCTTATGGTACTCACATTGAGTTTTATGGCTTTCACCCAAACACTTCCCATAGGCAAATAAGTTTTACCCTGATCTGAAATAGAAGATAAAATCTAGAGCAGAAGACAAATGCAATGCGGTTGAGTAGAAAATCACAATTTTTGGTGACATCTTGTTGCCAAAATGAAATTTTAGACTTGGATTATCACATGGAAGGGTTATAAATAGATTTGTTACCACTTTTTGATCACCAGGTTCTAATTGCAGAAAGGTGAGAGCATACGGTGGGTAGTAGAAAAAAATTCTCCCTGGAAAACACTATGATACCAGATGTGATGATCATTCCTGAAAAAATTAGCATATAGTTTCAAATACATGAAATAAACTATGAAAAATCAGTAATATATTAAATGAAACAAATAAAATTGAATTAAAATAGTAGAATTGTAGAATCGCTGGCCTCTTTGAGGAGGCAACCTCCTGTGAGCAAGCTCAATTCAATACAATTCGTGGGTGCCTTCATTGGGCCCTAACACTGACTTAAATACTAATTCTATTCTAACAACTATTTCATCTCATGCATGTGAGATAATAAAAATGTGCTCCAAGGATGACTTACAAAGCATATGCATCCACAACAACTACTATGCTAATAACGCAAGTAGAACATGAGTTCCTAATATAATTTGGGTTAAATCGATTGGCTTAGGGTTTATGATTTAAGGTTTAAGGTTTAGGGCTTAGGGTATAGGGTCCAATTGTAAAGGCATATGGTTTATAATTTATGGCTTAGGGTCTAAGTATAAGGTTTCGGGTATAGGGTCCAATAACAAAGGCAACTGGGGCCAATTTTAGCTCGTTGAACCTACTTGTGATTATAGAATGTGATTTCAGGCATAATTTACTCGAATGTCATCATAGGTTGAGATAATTAGTTGATATTTGTGCTAAATTGAGCCCTATGAAAATATTTATTACTTTAAAGGCTGTTAATCGGGGTTAAACCAATTGATTTAGGCTTTAGGGTTTAGGTTTTAATGCTTAGGGCATAGGGTAATAGGTTTAGGTTTTAGGGTATAAGGTCAAATCACAAAGGTAGGTTGGGCCAATTTGAGCTTGTTGAACCTTTTGTGACTAAAAAATGAGATTTTGGCTCATTTATCCTTAATGTCATCACAAATTGATCCAATTAGTCAATTGAGGCAATGAGTGATATGATTTTGGCTAAATTGAGCCTTGTGAACCTAATTCTTACTCTAAAGGATGTTAATTTGGGCTAATTCAATTGGTTAGGGTTTAAGGTTTAGGGCATACTATTTAAGGTATAAGCTTTAAGGTCCAATCGCAAAGGCAATTTGGGGACAATTTGAGCTTATTCAACCTATTTGTCTCTACAAAATGTGATTTTGGGCTCAATTAACCCCGATGTCATCATAGATTGAGTCAATTAGTTAATTGGGGAAATTAGTAATGTAATTTGGGCCAAATTGAGCCATGTGAACTTAATTCTTAGTTAAATGATGTTAATTAAAATTAAAATGATTGGTTTAGGGTTTAAAGAGTTTACAATTTTAGGGCTTATGCTTTAAGGTATATGGCTTATGGTTTAGGGTATAGGGTCCAATTGCAAAGGCAAATGGGGAAAATTTTAGCTCGTTGAACCTACATGTGACTATAAAATGTGATTTTGGGCACAATTAACTCCAATGCCATCATAGGTTGAGCCAATTAGTCAATTAGGGTAATAAGTGATGTGATTTGAGCCAAATTGAGCCATATGAAAATAATTATTACTCTAAAGGATGTTAATTGGGACTACATCAATTGATTTAGGGTTTAGGATTTAGTTCTTAGGGTATAGGGTATAAGGTTTAGGTTTTAGGGTATAAGATTAAATCATGAAGGCAATTGGGACAAATTTAAGCTTGTTGAACCTATTTATGACTATAAAATATGATTTTGGGCTCAATTAGCCCCAATGTCATCACAAATTGAGCCAATTAGTCAATTGGAGTAATTAGTGATGTTATTTGGGCCAAATTGAGCCTTGTGAACCTAATTCTTATTCTAAAGGATGTTAATTTAGGCTAAATCGATTGGTTTAGGGTTTAGTGTTTACGATTTAGGGTTTAAGGTTTAGGGTATAGGGTTTAAGGTATATGGTATAGGGTTTAGTTTATAGGGTCTAATCACATTGGCAAAGATTTTTTTAAATGAATATTAATCAATAGGGGTGGTCTATTAAATGGTAATAATTGACAAAGTAAAAAATACTTAAATATATCAAAATTTGGCAAAAATATCCATGATCTATAGAATGAAAGAAGTGAGGTGCATGTTTTCTCCATGGGATTGTTGTTATAAATGTATCTCAAAATTGTAAATCATGCTGTGTATGATTTTATGCATTAGATGGTTCCTATTTGCATTATGGGTTCACCGATGCATTTCTCCTAGAGTGTATGCCTTAAGGGGTGCACAGGGAATGGGGTGGGATCGACTTGTGGCACTTTGTGAGAGATATTCTCCTACTATTCTATCATAACTACATCCAATCATGCAGTGTTCATACCTCTTATGACAACTCCTTAAAATCTTGAATGGCTAAGTCTGAAACCCTGGAACCTTGGAATTTGACTAAGTTTCAAATATGATAGGATCCTCCAAAACCTAGAATTTTCATTATAGCTACTAGAGGACCGAAACCACTCTCAAACATCCTGAAAGTATATAAATAAAATTCAACTTAAAGTATAAGAAACTATATGTCCCTATCTAAATGTATATTTATACTTCATAGTTTTAAAGACTAAAACTGCGTACATGGTCCTAGCTCGGTAATTATTGAGCCTATGTGCCAAGATCACATACATAGTTTTTTAAAATTGCATACACAAAGACATTGAAATCACTTTGAATGTAAAATGTGTCTATTTTTTGGCCCCCAAACTCCATGCATTTAATCTCCATGTAATTAACATATTTAATGATTTTAATATTTCCTTATGTGTTGAAGCCAAATTATTTGTTTCATATAAGCGAGTTAATTAATTAATTAATTAATTTTTTTATTCAGGAAGACAAGTAGTTATCTATTGGAGACATTAATAATTTCTAATCTTCAACTTTTATTTCAACATTTCGTATATGCAATAATAGATTTTGGAAAACTACATGGCTTGGATCATAGCCTTTTTTTATAGAGAATTGTGTGCAATGTAATAACAATGTTGAATATTTGTCAAAGGGTTGAACCATATGATGTTTTTACATACATTGGTAATCATTTACTAAAGGGAGTTGACCAAAATCACAAATGAAAATAATATATCTTGCATTGAATGGCCGATTTATGTGTTGTGGGAAGGCCTCTTGCAAACATTGATCAATATGTGTCAACACTTTTGTCCCTATAAAACTTATTTCATCGATCAAAATTTATTATGTATATTGTAAAAATTGTTTTAAAATTGTTGTCTTACCCTTCCAACAATTTCATTTATTTTATAGGTATGCGAAGTCTTGAATGGATTGTTAAAGCATTAATATTAAATGCTACAATACCTATTGGTGCAAGCAATAACAATGGTGAATTATTGTGAGTTTCTTGAAAATTAAATACAAGTCTTATTTTTTTGATAAAGTATGATTTGCCTGTATCGGCAATGCCTTGAACTATCATTTTTAATGGAAGCATTGTGTTATGTTGATTGTAGTGGTACATAATAATATCAACAACTTCTTGTTATTTTGTAGATAACACACTTGAAGTGGATGAATTGGAAAAATGGGATTCATAAATTTTATAGGGTACTTGATTTAGTTCTATAAAATAAGTGACTATTTATTACAAGGAATGTAAAATTTTAGTAACATTTCAGTTATGATGTATATCAAATTCATGATGATGAAGCATATCAGGCTCATTAAGTTGAATATCATTTCTAGGATGTAGTTGTGACAAAATTTTCCATTCATTAAGCTATTTAAAATTATGGCTAAGAATGTTGTTATAACTTTTGCCATCTGAAAACAATTTATTTTCAAAACTATCTGTTTAGTAGAACAACCAATGTTTGAAAGTTCTAGAAAGGTTTATACAAAATAATTTCACTCTAATATAATAATGCATAAATCATAGAAATTTTCAAAGAAATTGTAAAGAACCTAGAAAGACATGAACAATAGACCATTTTTTTTTTTGATTATTTACCACGATGATTTTTGTCATATGACCAATTCCTCATTGCTTCTATAAATGAAGGTATATTAAATGAAGGAGGCCAATTCATGTCTATATCAATGAAGGCTAAAGTAGCAAGCGAATCAAATGGTCTACAAAAAATGTGGCATCTTCCTGCCAACATGTAAGGTAAAAAATGATCAGATGGACAAAACAAGTCAATTTTTTTGTAAAACAGGGCAAACATCTTGTGCACTAATCTCATTATCAACAATATTGTCTGTTAAAAGTTTCCTAAATAAATTTTAATAAGTTTCATGCAAGATTTCATTCTCATAAATTATTTTTAGCGTATGGTGATAGCTTTCAAATCAATTATTTGTTTTTGGGGTGTATTTTGCAATATATTTCAAAATAACTTCATATGACTGAAGAGGTTGGCATTCGACATTTTCTCTCTAAATGGAAAGCATGTCTAGATTATTAGTATTCAATCTATCATCGCTACAAGGAGGACTATATATTTTGGTCCATTATTTTTAATGACTATGGAAGATTCTTGATGAAATTCCCAAGTTGTCTTCTATGAAGATTGAATAGTTAATTTTTTTCTTAAACATATTTATTTTTTGCACTTAGTATGCCTTGGAATATGATTCAAAAGGTCTTCATCGTCAAGAAAATGATTGCTTGAAAGTATATCAGTTATATTTAACAAACACAGATCATCAAGAATAAAATGATGAACCATTTAATTTATATGAAAGCTATCATGTGGATTCCAAGTCGATATATATATTTCAAATAACATTTTAAATTTGTAAATGTAGTTTGATCTTTCCATTCTAATGTATCAATATTGGGTGCATTTTTTACCAAAATAAATCCATGATTATATGCAAAGCATTTATATTGCTATGAAATGTCTGCTCATATGGGATTCAATAAGATAAACTATTTTGGAAAAAAATGAAAGGTGAAATGAAACCCTTTATTGCATACCTATATCAATAATATTGTTTTTCTCATTGCTTGTCTAATACTTCTTTGTGAAATATTATATATGTGATGCATATAAAGAGTTATATGATGTGTATTGTAGATAACATTTTTGTTTTATGCTATTTTTAATTAAAAAATAAATGTATATGTTATATAGGTTTAAAACTAGAACATATCATAATGTTAAAAATGTATAGTAATTAATAATTATGATTTTGATAATTTACTAAATGTGAAAAATAGTGATTTCTTAGAAAGCACTAGGAAGAAAATAATTTATCTCAAACCAGGATTTTTCGTTGAATGTTATGAATGTTTGAAAGTGGAAATCCATAAAAGAGGTGGCTATGTATGCTCACCATTAGAAACATAATCTAAAACTACTTTTTCACAGGTCCACTATAAGTGAATAACAATGTAAGATGCTCGTGTGCATTGACCACAAACTTGTCCTAGTTGATGTAATTACTGATTAATAGAGAAATATAGAGAAAATAAAAAATGATTGTAATAGATTAAAAGTAGAATTAGAGGATCTTCCTGGACATGATCATTATAAGTGGAAAACAATGTAAGTCACTCAAGTGTGTTGACCATAGATTAGTCCTAGTTAACTATGATGAAAAATTGATTATTTCACCACCATCTGTTAATTAGGGATGTTGACACATTTTCAAATCCAAAATATTTTACGAAGTGCCTACAATGACAAAACTCTAGTTTTTTACACATAAACTAAATTGATATCAAATAGGGGGTGTTGGGTGAAAGGGATTGAGTTGGGTTGACCTTGGTTGATACCCATTGAATGAGAAAACACTACACTACATTTCCAATACTTGAAATATTGCTCAAACTCAAAAATAGTTCTCCTAATTATGTGTATGTGTGGAATTTTGAATGCAAGTCTAAATACTATTTATCCTATTTTACCCTTAGCAAAAACATGCAAATATGAATTCAATCTTTGAATAATATAATTTCAATAAATTTATGTATAAAACATGGTGTATACACACAATAATTTTAAACTTGATCAACTATTCATGTTTACTCTCTTGTAAGAACCTGCCAAATCTCAACCTCTCTGAATGCATGCCTTAAAGGGTACACTGGGAAATGGGTGGGTAGACCTTTGGTGCTTTAAAATATTTTTGTTCCCTATACCTCCACCTAAAACCAATACAAAACCATCTTATATGTTTTCTTAAGCTTTGACAACTCACCCATATTCTTCTCTAAATAATTCACTGCCGCAAATAGCCCCTACCTAAGCAAAACTTTTTTTTTTCAATTTCTAAACACAGTCAAATGGGTTAACCTAGTTCTGAGAATACTGCACACATTATAGGATTGAGTCGACCTAGGTCGACTGAGTTCAGGACCTAAAAATCTCTATTTTACAACTAATAAGGTCGACTGGGCTAACTGTATTGGCTAAAATTCTAGGT
Organism: Torreya grandis; assembly: GCA_037957365.1. Taxonomy (NCBI): domain Eukaryota; kingdom Viridiplantae; phylum Streptophyta; class Pinopsida; order Cupressales; family Taxaceae; genus Torreya; species Torreya grandis. The sequence continues at coordinate 608,237 of JARHVA010000517.1, read as the reverse complement.
GTAGACACCTAAAATTGGCCACTGATAACCTCTAACCAGGATTTTGACCAATTTCCATCAAAGTGCACAATTTGGCTTAAAAACACTAAAACATATTAAATGATTTGAAATTGATATATTCAATTGCCAATTTTGGCTAGAGTATCACTAAATGAGATAATGTAATTTATGGACCAACTAACTTTGATTAGATCATTTCGAGTCAAAATGCCAATTTTACATTTGGGTGCTCTAGATTGCTCTTTTATGTCAAATCTCTTGCATAAGACATGTGCCTTTATTATTTGGTGTTGGTAACATATTAAATGCGATAATGGATCCAACGCATTTGACATTAATTTCTAATTCCAATTCATTCAAATTTTAGAGCAATAACAAGACATTTTGACCATTTTGATTAATTTGTGCACCAAGAGCCAAATTTTGCACCAAAATTGACTAATAATTTTTTAGGATAATTAAACCAAATTAGGGCCTTAAGTTAATTTTACATGGAACTTGTTGAATAAATATTTATTAAAAATTAATTTCTAGCACTGCATCATCAAATGACTGTTAGTGTAGGATGTTATTTTCTTTATATTTATTATTATGGATTATTCCTACACTTGTATTTAGCTTGCTTAGGTGTAATTTTGAGGTCACTTAGGTATAATAAATGAGGTGAATAAAGTGCAAATGCATGTGATAAAATTGTATTCAAATTGGTGGGTAAAGATACCCTTACCCACCAATATTGACATATGGAGCACACAAACCATTTGACAAAAGTCTTGTGTTCACATTGCCAAATGTCTTGGCTCTATGCCTACATTGTACCTATAAATACACATCTCATCTAAGCTATTTTTTAATGATTTATGAATGCAATATTATTATAATTTTTCTCTATTTTGATTTCAGTCTCAACAACAGAGTTTTGCTTCTATTTGCTTTGCATTTGCAGTTTATGTGTTTGATTCTATCAGTTGGATCTTGGACAATTCCGTCATGATATCAGAGCTCTTTTTTGGTAAAGAACATCATTTTGTTGTTAATTTTTTGAAATATTGAGTATTTTTTTGAGTTTATATTCTAACTAAGATTGTAAAGAAGAAACATGTAGATCTATGTATCATATACAGTCCTTTCTTCTCTAATTGGTGAACTTCATCAGTATTTACAATTATTTAAATTGTATTGGATATATAAGCAACCTTTTGTAGATTTTAAAGGAGGATTCCAGTTGGTTGGATAAAAGACTAAATCATTTTTTGATAAGAAGACAAAATTTACAAGTTATTGTTTTTGCAAATCCATTTTTTGATTAAAAATGACTGTTATTTTGACAACTGTAAAAAAATGGTAGATAATCACTCAATTTTTTTTCTAGGTTCTGTACACCTTGGATTAATCTTTCCAGATCATTTTGAAATTCATATTTTCATTAAGAATTATGAAAGTTATAATAGTTTTACTGACTGTGATACAATTCAAAAAAATATATATATTTTGATGATGAAGAAAATTTAAGGAATTTTTTTAAATTGTTTTTTTTATAAAAACAATATTGTTGTGAGAAATCATATTTTAAGGATTTATTTATCATTGTTTTACAACACTTTATTTCATGAATATGAAGAGTGAGGTCTGGTTTTGGTGGGTGGTCAAACCCCCTCACAAGCAAAATAAAATTTATTCTTCTTTGCTTAAGTTACAATTTAACACTCTTGTTCTCCTCATAGATTTTTTTTGGTTGAGCTTGACGTCTATTTTTTGTGACCTTGCACTGTCACTTATGTAATCATTACATAGATTGCTCATCTGTGGATACATTCTCGACTAAGTTTGAAATCCATTTTTTATGAGTGTGCATTGTTATTTGTGCCTTTGATGCAAATATTTCACTCATTTCTACACCAGTCATTTTATTGCTGTGTGTATTACATGATAGCAAATACTACACTATACTGCACATTCAACAACCTCATATAATCATCTTGTTGCTGTGTGTATTGTGTGATGGTAAATACTACACCAAATCATGTAATTTGACAACATCAACTATATCTTTGTGGTTTATTATGTGGGTCTGCACCTATAATTCATTGTATTTGAGTACATATCTACTATGTAGTATCTTATTTGTAGTGTATGACTCATTTGTCTTTGGTACATGAGTTGAAGCCTCAAGAATCAACTCTATACTCATGTTTATGCCTGTCTTTGGCCCTACATGATATCTTAAGATTTGATGGGATTTATTGTGCAAAAAAATTGGTGCCCATTATATATGCACTAAAGTGCTGATTGTATACGCACTAAAACATAAAGTACTAATTGTATGTGCACTAAAGTGCTGATTATATATGCACTAAAGTGCTAAAGTGCCAAACCTTTGTAATTGGGGGGGTTCTTTCTGATAGTTTTAGGAAGGGTTGTTGAGTGCCTTTCCTTCTCTATTGCTCATTCAGTTTCTACTTGCACTGCATCATGGATCACAATTTAGTTCCACTTCTCACTCCATTCAATTATCATGATTGAAAATTTAAATTGTAAATTTTTCTAAGAAGGAGAGGTTTACAAAAGATAACCATGAATATAGAAACTGAACTAGAACTTGGTGTAGATAAAATTAAGTGGTATAATAGGTGTGATGAAGCATATGGTATCTTATGTTTGTTTGTTTCTCCTGACTTACTCTTTCACATTGAATATACTAAATCACCACATGAGATTTGGAACACTTTGGAATAACTCTTTGAGAAGAAAATGTAATGAGGGGTCATGAGCTAGAGAATGAGCTCATTAGTTTGAGTCTAGGGAAATTTGAAACTATAGAAGACTTTTTCACCAAACTTAAATCACTTAGGTTTCAATTAAAATTGTGTGGTATAGAGAAAAAAGATGAACAATTGATCCTCTCTATTCTTTCCAAGTTAGGTCCTAAATACTCAATTTTTTTCTCTACCTTTCATGCTTTGAAACGTGCCCTAAGACCTACATGGAGTATGCCACCCGTAGATGATTTTGCCAAATAATTAACCAGGGAGCAAGACAAACTCATCTAAAATGGGTACATTGAAGTCCTCCAAATCACATGCTTTGTTGAGTCATGACAAATCAAAGACTTGAATAAATAAGGAGAAGAAACAAAACAAGAAGGACCAAGAGCAATGAAAGGGTAAAAAATTAGATACTAAGCCAAAATTATCATATGAGTTCTCCTCTTCAGGTGGAATATCCAAGAAAGAGAGGATCACATGTGCCTATTGTAAGAGAACTGGGTATGATGAAACAAAATGTATGAAAAAAATAAATTGATCATTTAAAAAAGATGCTTGAGAAAAACAACATCAATATACCTGATACAGTCAAATCAACCTCATCAACACATGAATCTTCTAAGGCAAAAGAAAGTAGTAAGAGAATAGCTAAGGGAAAGGCCCTTGTTGCAGTAGCATCTCAACCATCCACATGGGTGATTGATTATGGTGCCTCACATCACATGGCTTCTTCACAAGACTTGTTCTCATCCTTAGAACCATGTTCTATGCCATCTATTCTAATAGGTGATGATACTTCTGTTGAAGTTTTTGGGAGAGGATTTGTTGAAGTTAATGATGGAACATTTGGAAATGTCTTATCTTTTCCATCACTATCAACTAATCTCCTATCTATTTATCAAATCACCCACATTGGATCATGCAAGAAAATTGAGTTTAATCCAGATTTCATTGTCATTAAGGAGCTACATAGTAATACTACAGTGGCCATTGGAAAAGAAAATCACCAATCAAGGTTGTATACCTTCTCAAATTTTTCTCTTGATTACCCTTCTACTACATTACTCACTCATTCTGATGGAGTGAGCAAACTATGGTATGAGCGATTTAACTATCTAAACTATCACTACTTAGAACAACTCAGTCAACAAGATATGGTAATAGGGTTGCCTCATGTTCATTTTTATAATGGTGTTTGTGAAGGTTTCATGTTTGGTCAACATCCTGAAGTGAAATATGATAAAGACAAATCATGGAGAGTTATTGAAATTTTGGAGCTAATTCATAGTGATGTTTCTAGACCATTTCCAAAGCCTTCATTTAACAAGGCTAGGTACATGCTTACCTTCATAGATGACTTCTCTAGGTATACTTGGGTGTATTTTATTCAATAAAAGTTTAAGGTCTTTGAGCATTTTAAGGATTTCAAGGATCTTGTTGAGAGACAATAAAAAAAAACCATTAGAATTTTATGCATTTATAATGATGGTGAGTATGTTAATCATCACTTTGAGTAGTTATGTACTTCAGAAGGGATTGATCTACAATGAATAATTCCATATAGTCTTAAAAAAAAATGGTGTTTCAAAATGTAAGAATATATATTTGAAGGAAATGGTAAACTATATGATACACTCCAAATCACATACACCACAATATTGGGCAGAAGCCATTAATTGTGCTTGCTATATCCAAAACCATGTTCCTCATAAAGCATTGAAAGAAAGCACTTTAGAGTATTTGGATCTCCAGCTATGGCCTACATTCCTAAGAAGAAACGTAAGGCCATGGAATGTCAGAGTAGGACTTACATATTTGTTGGGTACGTAAAAGGTGTTAAGGGATATAGGCTTATTCATCCTACCACACATGAGTTATTCATTGAGAAGAGTGTGAGATTTAAAGAGGGTCCATCAGACTCCACACATGACACTTATCCCTCCTCTTTGGACTCTCTGAGATATGATGACAATTTAGATGATTCAGATCATCTAGACCAGATACCTATTGATGAAGATTCTTCTTCTAGTTTAGATTATGAGGATAGTGATAGAGATTCACCTCATTCCATTCACATTAATATTTATGAATTTGAAGAATATCCCCTTGATTCTTTGATTTCAGGTCCTCTTTGGACTAGATAGAATCTACAGTGTAGGTGATTGGGTTGGGAATCCATCAGATGTCAGATAGACTCATTCACAATTTTAGGGTGTTCCACATGTTTTCATTGTTTGTGCTTCTGATCCACAATTATTTCATAAGGCATCTGACATTCTTGAGTGGGATACGACTATGCATGAAGAGTATAGTTCGTTAATTAGGAACCACACTTGGGATCTAGTACCACTTCCTAAGGGAAGGAAACTTGTTCAATGTAGGTGGATCTATTGAACAAAATTTGCAGCAAATGGGTCAGTGGATAAGTTCAAAGCATGATTGGTAGCAAAAGTATTTTCACAAGTTCCTGGTATAGACTATACTGAAACATTTTCTCTAGTTGCTAAAATGAATTCTATTCGACTCACTCTTTCCATTTTTTTAGCTTATCATTGGGATGTTCATCAAATGGATGTGAAGAGTGCCTTTCTTCATGATGACCTTGAGGAGGATATATATATGGAACAACCACAAGGTTTTGTGGAAGATTCTTCCTTAGTGTGTAAACTTAAAAAATCTATCTATGGCCTCAAACAAGCCCCTTGGGCTTGGTATGCAAAGATGAATTCATTTCTTCTCACAATTGGGTTCACTAGATGCAATTTTGATCCAAATGTCTACATCTTGTGGAAAAATAATTCACTCTTGATTCTGGTTCTATATGTGGATGAACTATTGATCACATGGAGTTATCATCCTCTATTGCAATAGTGAAAACTGATCTGCATGATATATTCTCTATGACTGACTTGGGATTGTTACATTATTTCCTTGGTATTGAGATTTCATAGTCTAACTTAGAGATTACCATTGCACAATCTAACTACACTCTTGATTTGCTTGCATGATTTCACATGGATGGTTGTAAGCCAACTTTGACTCCCTTTCTTTCTAGAGTCAAACTTGAGGCTGAGTGTTCTTCTCCATTGGTTGATGCTACCTTGTATCGACAACTAGTTGGCAACCTCATCTATCTGACTGACACTAGACTTGATATTTCATATGCAGTGGGAAAGGTCTATAGGTTTATGTAGACATCGCATGAGTTGCATTGAAAAGCAGCCAAATGGATTCTCCACTACATTGAGAGTACTCACAGTTTTAGGATTCGTTATGGAGTAGGGATTGATATTGACTTGATTGGATACACAAATTTAGACTAGGCTGGTGATATTCAACATCACAAGTCCACTTTAAGATATAGTTTTTCACTTGGTTCAAGACCAATTAGTTGGTCTAACAAGAAGCAGAATGCTATTTATTTATCATCTACTGAGGCTGAATACAAAGGGGCTATTAATGCTGCTACTGAAGCTATTTGGCTTCAAGGGATTCTTACTAAGTTTGGTATACAGTTCAAGTGACCCACAATCATATTTTTTGATAACCAAAGCACCATTTAGATCTTCAAGAATTTGGTCTAACATCAACAGACCAAACACATCAAGATTCATATGCACTTCATTTGGGAGCTCATTCATGGACAGGTCATTGATCTCAAATTTTGCTAGACTACAAAGTAGATAGCTAATATCTTCATCAAACCCTTCACTGAGAGTAAGTATATTCACTTGCGTGCTCTTCTTGGGGTACAAGATGCATTAGCATCATCTTTAGGGGGAGCCTTCTAGTCCTCTTCTTCTTTTTTCTCTTTTTGGGGGGGGGGAGTTTTTTCCCTACGAGTTTTCTCCTTTTCCTCCACTTTGTGAGAGTTACTTTGTACTTGGATACCTCATCAGGCCATATTGTCAGGACTCAATTTTTTTTGCCCACCTAAGCTACACTTAAGGGGGGCTGTTAGTGTAGGATATTATTTTTCTTATATTTATTATTATGGATTATTCCTACACTTGTATTTAGCTTGCTTAGGTGTTATTTTGAGGTCACTTAGGTGTCATAAATGAGGTAATTAAGGTGCACATGTACATGGAATTTTTTTTGTCAAATTGGTGGGTAAAGATACCCTTACCCATCAATATTGACATATGAAACACATAAACCATTTGGCAATAGTCTTGTGTTCACATTGCCAAATGTCTTGGCTCTATGTCTTCATTGTACCTATAAATAAACCTCTCATCTAAGCTATTTTTTAATGAGTTATGAATGTAATATTATTATAATTCTACTTTATTTTGATTTTAGTCTCAACAACGGAGTTCTGCTTCTATTTGCTTTGCATTTGCAGTTCATGTGTTCAATTTTATCAGTTGGATCTTGCACAATTTCATAAGTGACATCATCATATGGGGTGGCATCCATAAGCCATAAATTCATAAAATATGAAGATTATGGGTCTCCCATGCCTCATTAAGACCCTCCATGCCTATTCAATACCCCTCTATCCCAAATATTAATGGGGATATTTGTAGAATGAATTTCATATTTGTATTTATTCATGGCCACACATCTCAATCTTGAGATGGATGATCATGGTTGATCCTCAAACCATTCCAAAAATCTATAAATAGGATGCCTTATCTATTGAATTTAAAAGTTATTTTATGCCAAACTTATAATACCCAAATTCATTCAAAAATCATTGCATCTTAGTTTTATAATGCCAAATTGTTGAGCCAAGCCAAGCCTAGCCAAAGCCAAAGGTGCCAAGAGGAGATGAAGGTAGCCACACTCCATTGAAGAAGATCTCTTGAAGCACAAGCTGAACAAGCCAAAGAAGGAGCCTTTTGAAGCAATCAAGGATTTGGTAAGAAATTGGTGTTTTGTGTTCATATTTCTTATTTATTTCCATTTTTAGTTGCGTTCTCAAATTAATTTCCCTCACTAAGCTCTCCCTAGTAACTAGGCCTAGAGATGTATGCTAGCTAGTGTGTTGTTTTTTCAATTTGATTTCATTTTATCAGTAACAAGATACTAACACCTCTCTTGAGTCAAATTCTTAGTTCATATAAGGGCTTAGGGTTAAATTAGACTATATATACCCCTCTTTCACCCCATTTCTAATAGAGATAATCATTCATTTTACACTTCTTTATTTTCATTTTTGCTATTCTACTTGAGGAGTCATTGCTTAGGGTTTCATGATTCTTGGAGGAGAAATTTTGTCTTGTGAAATCTTGAGATTCACTAGGAGGTCCTTGGCTAGACTATAGTCCATTGTCCATTCTTATCTTCTTCAATAATACACAAAAACCTATTGCAAATCACCATTATCCAAGGGAGTTGTTGAGACTTGATGGGTTCATCTCTAAGATAATTATTCCTAACTCTCACTCTTATGTTTTAGTAGATAGATTTGTGTGAATAATGACTAATGAATGTATTGTCTCTCATTGCTTAGAATTACCTATA